>CM038676.1:362792451-363371945 GCA_021605205.1 Aegilops longissima
GTAGCATGAATAGAGTTTGAGATGAGAAAAGCATAGATAGCTAGAGGAAGTTCTTAGGCATTCTTGTTGTAGGACCTTGAAGTATGTCTAGAGGGGTTTGATTAGACTACTTGACCAATAAAAAACTTAACCTTTTCCCAATTTTAGACTTTGGCAGATTTTAGCTATCTTTGAGCAAGTCAAGCAATCTTCACGCAATTCAAGCAAGCATGCAAAGAGTATATAGGCAGCAAAAAATAAAGCATGCAACTTGCAAGAATGTAAAGGGAAGGGTTTGGAGAATTCAAACGCAATTGGAGAAACGGATGTTTTTGTCGTGGTTCTGATAGGTGGTGCTATCGTACATCCACGTTGATGGAGAGTTCAACCCACGAAGGGTAACGGTTGCGTGAGTCCACGGAGGGCTCCACCCACGAAGGGTCCACGAAGAAGCAACCTTGTCTATCCCACCATGGCCGTCGCCCACGAAGGACTTGCCTCACTAGCGGTAGATCTTCACGAAGTAGGTGATCTCCTTGCCCTTACAATCTCCTTGGTTCAACTCCACAATCTTGTCGGAGGCTCCCAAGTGACACCTAGCCAATCTAGGAGACACCACTCTCCAAGAAGTAACAAATGATGTGTTGAAGATGAACTCCTTGCTCTTGTGCTTCAAATGATAGTCTCCCCAACACTCAACTCTCTCTCACAGGATTTGGATTTGGTGGAAAGAATATTTGAGTGGAAAGCAACTTGGGGAAGGCTAGAGATCAAGATTCTTGTGGTTGGAATGGAATATCTTGGCCTCAACACATGAGTAGGTGGTTCTCTCTCGACTGGTAAGTTGGAAGTGTAGGTTTGTTACGATGGCTCTCTCCACGAATGAAGAGGAGGTGGAGGGTATATATAGCCTCCACACAAAATCTAACCGTTACACACAATTTACCAAACTCGGTGGGACCGAATCATCAAACTCGGTTGGACCGATTTAGTAAACCTAGTGACGTTAGGGTTTTTGGTGGGACTCACATGCAACTCGGTAGGACCGATATGATTAGGGTTAGGGCATAACGTAATCTCGGTGAGACCGATTACACAAACTCGGTGAGACCAGTTTTGGTAATTAGCTAACCAGAGAGTTGGTCAGGTGAACTCGGTGGGACCGATTCGCTCTTTCGGTGAGACCGAAAAGTTACGAAAGGGAAACAGAGAGTTTACATTGCAATCTCGGTGGGACCGATCGCTCACTTCGGTTAGACCGAAACATTACGAAGGGAAACGGAGAGATCACAATCCCATCTCAGTGAGACCGAGATCCCTATCGGTGAGACCGATTTTCCTAGGGTTTGTGGCAGTGGCTATGACATCTGAACTCGGTGGCGCCGGATAGAAAGAATCTGTAGGGCCGAGTTTGACTTTAGGTTTAGGTCATATGTGCATGTTAGAACGTAGTGGAGGGTTTTGGAGCATATCACTAAGCACATGAAGCAAGAGGCTCATTAAGCAACACCTCATCCCCCCTTGATAGTATTGGCTTTTCCTATAGACTCAATGTGATCTTGGATCACTAAAATGTAAAATGTAGAGTCTTGAGCTTTTGAGCTTGAGCCAATCCTTTGACCTTGATATTTTGAGGGATCCACTTTCATCATCCATGCCATGCCATTCATTGAGCTTTCCTGAAATATTTGTCTTGGAATAGCATTAGCTCAATGAGCTATATGTTGTTATGAAGTACCAAAACCACCTTGGGATAGTTGCACTTTTAATCTCCCCCTTTTTGGTAATTGATGACAATATATAGATCAAGGCTTCGACAAATGATAATAAGATTGAAAAACATCGTCGCTTTCAGAAGTATGTGATAAGCAAGAGCTCCCCCTAAATTTGTGTATATTTTAAGATTTGCTTTGGACTGCAAATGCACAAGGAATTAGGCTCATGGGTTACTCTTCCATGTCACATACATCTTGGTGGAGCGCTCAAAATAATAAAGATTGAATACATGCACTCATCACCAAGCAAAGTGAATGATCATATAATAATAAGTAAGATAATAACATATAACAAGCATAAGTGTAGCTTATGATCAAACACATGATCAGGAATGTCTCAGAGGTAATTGCATAGCATCTCAAGCAATCAAAAACGAACAAAGTTCAACCAAGAAGACAAGAGAGAACAAAAGCAGCAAATCTCTCTCTCGAAGCCTATGATCTATACATTTTTCTCCCCCTTTGGCAACAAGTTACCAAAAAGTTCCTAGAAAATGCATAGGACTATATCGTCTCTCAGGCTTGGTCTTCAGGTGGTGGTGTCCGGAGAACTCCAAGAATGAAGGCTTCAGTCGATGTAGATGGAGCTGTTGGAGTAGGTGCTGGAGCTGGTGGCGCTGGAGCGGTAGCTGGAGCTGATGAAATAACTCTGGTGGTAGTCTGGCTCTGCAGCTGATCTCTGAGCTCGAGGCACTCGCAAATGCATCGCTTGTTGTCCTGCCCTTCCTCTCCTGCATGTCATCCTCAGTAGCTGCTCCACAACCGGCCGAATCTGAGTTACTTTGACATCAACATCATAGAATTTTTGTTCCATGATTCTTTCCGTGCTCTCCTGGTTTTGAGTTTGGGTGGACAACCCCTTCTCAATCCATGAGAGTTGATGCTATCAAGTAACCAAGCTGCTCCTGCTTGTTCTTCAGAAAGTACTCAGATGCCTCTGCTTGAGTTGGCATCTTGGCAGCCTTCTGTTTCCTTGCCTTTTCCTTCTTCTCTTGGGCTTGTACTGATGATGGTGCATTCTCAGTCATGACAACTTGATTATCCTCAAATTCAGGATAGAGAACCAAGTGTTCCTTATCCAACAGATACTTCCCTGTGCCCATCTTTGAGTTAATCAACTCCTGAATCTGTGGGGCATATCCACAGCTCCTCTTTTGGTCTACTGCTGTCCTCTTGATAGTTTCAACTATGAGGCTCATGACCTTGAATTTCTGGGGCACATCAAAAATGTGAAGCAAATTAATTGCATGCCCTCTGATCATGTTGTGGTCACCTGATTTGGGCAACAGAGTGTGCCTTACGATCCAGTTGATCGTAGGCAGCCTTGACAGAAGAAAATGAACTGGTCCAAACTTGAAAGTCTCAAGTGCATCATCAGGGATCTCCTTGTACATCTGTGACATTGAGTTATGACCCATTTTCTTCTTGGCATAAATGTCCAAATCATTTTCACTCTCCTTGGGGGCATTGGTCAGACTTGCCCATTCCTCTATGGTTGATTGGTATCTTGTTCCTTCAGACATCCAAACTATCCTGCCATCTGGATAGAAATGTGATGTGGAGTAGAATTGCATAATGAGCTCGTCATTCCAGTTTGTGAGCTTCTGCCCAACAAAATCTGCAACTCCACATGCACTAAAGCTGTCATACACTCCAGGATAGTGTTCTGCATTATCCTGAATGTAGGTCCAGTCGACCCACCTCATATCACAAATTATGGGCTTCTTATCCAATAGGATGGTCTCATAGAAGTCCGGTTGCTCCTTGGTGTGGAACCTGTAATCTACAGCAGTCCTTCTCCTGGTGGCATATGGATCTGACTCTCTCCATAGCCTCAACCCTAGATCTCTCCTGATCTTCATGTTCTCAGCCACAGGATGAGCATCATTGTGGTCTGGAATCTTGGGTTTGAGCTTCCTTAAGATCTGCCCTTCTTCATCTTCCTCAGCAGCAACATCAGGCATTGGGGCCTTGTTCTTCTCAGCTGCTGGTATACTCCTGGTATTCCTCTTTGGTGCACTCTTGGGCTTGAGGTTAGCTTAGGGCTTTGAAGTTGCATCCCCTGATTTTATAGCATCACCCATCAGCTTTTGTGCCTTGGGTGCTGGTTCAGCAACCTCTTCTTCTTCCTCTTCCTCCATCATAGAAGGCTTCCCAATCACTCTGGCCATGGTCTTCTTGACCCTTTCCTTCCTTTTCTTTCCTTCAGCAACAACAGGCTCTTTGGGTTGGGATTCCAAAGAAGCTTGAGTGGAGACTCTAGCTTTGGACATTGGTTGTCTACCTGCAGGCCTTTTGATCTTCATGCCTGGCTTTACTGCAGTTGAGTTGTACTCCTTCTTGAGCACTTTCTTCTTTGAACTGGCCTCATCCTCAACTGCCACATAATCCTCATCCTTAGATTCTGAGATCTTCTTCTTTCTTGTCCTTGTGGCAGCCTTGGGCAAATTGCTGGGAGTGCTTCTGATCCCCTCATCTGAGATGCTAGAGGGACTAGTGCCCTCACTCATGTGAATCTGCTCTTGACTTGTTACGGCTGTCACTTTGGTGCGACATGCTGCACACTGCGACTGCTGACCACAGTGAATAGTTATAGATGAGGTAGAGTGGATGAGCATCACAAAATGCAGAGATTTTTGCAAAAGAATGATTCAAAAAACTTAGTTTTAGTTTTCCACAGAAAGCATTTCAGATCTACCGATTTTCAAACTCGGTGATACCGAAGCAGTTTTGGAACCTAAACTAGTGAACATGGTCAGACCGAGTCACAGTTCGGTGGCACCGAGACTGCTAGGGTTTCACAAAGTTCTAAATTCGGTCACACCGATTTGTAATTCTCGGTTAGACCGAGACTTACTAGTGCAATGGCGTTAGCCAAATCGGTGGGACCGAGTTTTTCAAATCGATGGGTCCAAGATGGTTTCGGCGGAAACCTAACCCTAAATTTTCGAATCACACCTATTCTAAGGATTGTTTTGACTGGATAGAAGTGTTTCAATCGTGGCAAGATGCATTACGAACACAATGTGCTGAGAATCAGACGAGGATAGCACTGTGATCGAGTTCATACCCTAGTTCGGCGATGAACTCGCTACGGCGGCAACGGTGGAGAAGAATTCCGTTGACGGCGGAGAGACCAGCGACGAGGCGGTGGCGATGAAGTCGACGATCCGTGAGACCTAGTAGGCAGAGCGAGCTATCTTGTGGCGAGGAGTTTCGAGAAAGTTTTCCAAAATTTGCCCGTGAGAATATATAGCCCGACATTTGTCGGTGTGACCGAGTGGAACAACTTCGATGGCACCGAGATGCATAACTGATAACGATTCTGACAACTCGGTGTGACCGAAAGTTCAAATCGGTTGCACCGAGATTGACCTAGATCGACTTAGTGATCTCGGTATGACAGAAATGGAAGAATCGGTCAGACCGAAAATCACAAAGAAGTTTTGGAAGTTTAAGTCTATGACGAATCGGGGACTCCGAGTGCTCCTCACACAGAGTGGTTCGAATCTGACTTGATCAAATTTTGTGATGTAGCATGAATAGAGTTTGAGACGAGAAAAGCATAGATAGCTAGAGAAGGTTCTTAGGCATTCTTGTCCATCCACTTGGCCAAATAAAAAGAAGCCAATCAATCAAAACAACAAGTGGATGTCCTCGAATGAGTAAAATATGCAACCAACATGCTCACACAATAAAATGACAAATGAAATATGTGATAAAGCATGCACAACCAATTCTAGCATCTATCAAACAATTGGCGATGACTAGGTCATCTATATATGAGTATATTGACTTAGGAGTCAAATGAAAACATTTGATCATAGGTCATACTCATCGTTTAAGCTCAAGTGGGGTTACCACTTTTACATAAAGCATTTATGTGTTCACATCATTAGAGTTGCTTTGACTCAATTCTTAGAGTTAAGCTCCCCCTAGATGTGAGATCCCCCTTAGAGGGATAAACTAACCTTGGGTTTTGTCGATGATGACTTCATGTAGGTGTTGAAGATGTGGATGCTCAATGTTGATGTAGATCTTTTGGAGCAATCCTTTGGAGTGAGTTGCACTTTCATACCTACACGGGTTGTCCCACAAGGAACAAACAAGAATATCCATAGACATAGAGTGATGAACACACACAAAATAATGTCCATGAAAACATTAGGTTACCTTGTTCCTTGCCTTAGCAACATGAGGGTTTGTGACTCCTTGAACTAGTGCAAGATATGGAAGATGATTGCACTTGTCCTTGCCATAATGATATGAGTGAAAAATGTTGGCGGAGTCACCCTCAAGAACTCTCTAGTTCTTCTTCTTCGGGATCCACATCATGTTGATGGGAATCCATGGTGTAGTAGTTGTGCTTGATGAAGTAGAACTTGACGTAGTCTTGGGAACCCACTTGACCAAGGCCTTAGGTGCTTCTTCAAATGCATCAATCTCATCTTGAAGCTTGTCCTTGTCTTTGTTCTTGTGGTCTTGTGGTGGAAGATCATCTTGTGCTTGTTTTCCCTTGAAGGAAGTAGGATCATACTTCTCTTGTTGAGGAACAAACTTCATCTTGGGGTATTGATCTTCTTCCCACTCAACTCCATTGGCATTGAACTTTCATTCAAAACCAACACCTTGATTCTTCCGGTGCCTTCCTTGCTTGCGTACAATTTCCTCAAATTGCTTACTCCCGACAAGGCTCTTGTATACACCTTTCTCTATAATTCCCTTCAATAAGTTGTTTTCTTGCTCAAGTGTAACTTGGCTAAGAGAATCATTAGTGGAATCAAGAGAACTACTAGAAGCAACAATATTGGGTATAGCATTGTTATTGTTACTACTAGAAGAAGAATCTTGCTTGTTCTTGTTACTAGACTTGACTTGAGGCATGTAGGTAGATAAGAGTAAACGCTTGGCAATATAAGAAGAACTTTTCTTACGGAGATCATCATTGATTGCTTTTAGGAACTCATGCTCTTGCTCAAGATTGAGCTTTTCAAAGCGTAACTTCTCATGAGCCCTTAAAAGTTCTCGATGATCTTCGAAGATAGTTTCATGAGCTAACTTAAGAGTGTTTAGTTCTTTAGTTAGACGCTCAATTTTCTCCTTATCATAGCCATTTGTTTCATCTTGATTAGCATGATTAATTGATGTTTCATCATAGTATTCATAACTAGAGTTGTCAATAAGTAAATCATCATCACCTAGCAAGTCATCTTCATCACTATTAAAATCAACATACTCAGTTTGTGTTACCTTAGGACCTTTGGCCATGAAGCATCTTCCAATTCCTTCATTTGGTGATTCAAATATGTCATAGGAGTTGGTTGACACAAGTGCTAAACCGGCAACACCTTCATCTTGAGTGTATTCGGAGTCGGAGTGATTGTTGGAATCGGAGCCGGATACCCATTCACCAACATGATCTTGATGTCTTCGTTTTGTGTAGCTCTTTGATGAGTTGTCCTTCCTTTCCGAATCCTTGCTTCTCCATGAGGGTCTTCGTTCATAACGATCATCTCTACTCCTTCTCTCTCTTGGTGGTGATTCTTCTCTTCTACTTCTTCTCTTAGGAGAATCTTCTCTTCTTTTGTAGGGTGTCGTACACTCATTAGAATAGTGTCCGGGTCTCCCACAATTGTAGCAATTTCGCTCTCGACTAGAAGATCTTTTGTCATTATAGGACCTTGACTTAGAGCTTCTTTCTTTGCTTCTACTCTTGTAGAATTTGTTGAAGTTCTTCACCATTAAGCTCAATTCTTCATTGAAGGTTTGTTTCTCACTTGATGATGTGGGGGCTTCACATGAGGCTTTGTAAGCACCACTTGACTTGTTGTGAAGTTCCTCCTTATCCTTGAGTGACATCTCATGAGCAACAATTCTTCCAATGACTTCCGTTGGCTTGAGATCTTTGTAATTTGGCATCATTTGGATCAATGTGCACACGGTATCATATTTTCCATCCAATGCTCTTAGGATCTTTTTGATGATGAATCTGTCGGTCATCTCTTCACTTCCTAAGCCGGCAATCTCATTTGTGATAAGAGCAAGCCTAGGGTACATTTCAGCGACACCTTCACCATCCTTCATTTTGAACTTGTCGAGCTGACTTTGGAGCACATCCAACTTGGATTCCTTGACGGAGTCGGTACCTTCATGCATATCGATCAAAGTATCCCAAATTACTTTTGCATTCTCAAGACGGCTGATTTTGTTGAATTCTTCGGGGCACAAGCCATTGAAGAGGATATCACAAGCTTGAGCATTGTATTGCAGCATTTCCAACTCTTTCGCGCTAGCTTCACGGTTCGGTTCTCTCCCATCAAAGAATTCACCTTGCAAGCCAATACACACAATAGCCCAAACGGCGGGGTTATGTCCGAGAATATGCATTTTCATCATATGCTTCCAACTAGCAAAATTAGTGCCATCAAAGTAAGGACCTCTACAGTGATAACTTCCCTCGCTAGACGCCATACTCTCCTAGGTTGTGAAACCAAGGCTATGACCACCAAAAGCTATGGAAATCAAAGCAAATGGAGACCAAAGCTCTGATACCACTTGTAGGACCTTGAAGTATGTCTAGAGGGGGGGTGATTAGACTACTTGACCAATTAAAAACTTAACCTCTTCCCAATTTTAGACTTTGGCAGATTTTAGCTATGTTTGAGCAAGTCAAGCAATCTTCACGCAATTCAAGCAAGCATGCAAAGAGTATATAGGCAGCGGAAAATAAAGCATGCAACTTGCAAGAATTTAAAGGGAAGGGTTTGGAGAATTCAAACGCAATTGGAGACATGGATGTTTTTGTCATGGTTCCGATAGGTGGTGCTATCGTACATCCACGTTGATGGAGATTTCAACCCACGAAGGGTAGCAGTTGCTGCTGAGTCCACGGAGGCTCCACCCACAAAGGGTCCACGAAGAAGCAACCTTGTCTATCCCACCATGGTCGTCGCCCATGAAGGACTTGCCTCACTAGCGGTAGATCTTCACGAAGTAGGCGATCTCCTTGCCCTTACAAACTCCTTGGTTCAACTCCACAATCTTGTCGGAGGCTCCCAAGTGACACCTAGCCAATATAGGAGACACCACTCCCCAAGAAGTAACAAATGGTGTGTTGATGATGAACTCCTTGCTCTTGTGCTTCAAATGATAGTCTCCCGAACACTCAACTCTCTCTCACAGGATTTGGATTTGGTGGAAAGAAGATTTGAGTGGAAAGCAACTTGGGGAAGGCTAGATATCAAGATTCTTGTGGTTGGAATGGAATATCTTGGCCTCAACACATGAGTAGGTGGTTCTCTCTCAGAACTGGTAAGTTGGAAGTGTAGGTTTGTTCTGATGGCTCTCTCCACGAATGAAGAGGAGATGGAGGGGTATATATAGCCTCCACACAAAATCTAACCGTTAGACACAATTTACCAAACTCGGTGGGACCGAATCATCAAACTCGGTCGGACCGATTTAGTAAACCTAGTACCGTTAGGGTTTTCGGTGGGACTAACATGCAACTCGGTAGGACCGATATGATTAGGGTTAGGGCATAACATAATCTCGATGAGACCGATTACACAAACTCGGTGAGACCGATTTTGGTAATTAGCTAACCAGAGAGTTGGTCAGGTAAACTCGGTGGGACCGATTCGCTCTTTCGGTGAGACCGAAAAGTTACGAAAGGGAAACAGAGAGTTTACATTGCAATCTCGGTGGGACCGATCGCTCACTTGTTAGACCGAAGCGTTCGAAGGAAACAGAGATTACAATCCCATCTCGGTGAGACCGAGATCCCTATCGGTGAGACCGATTTGCCTAGGGTTTGTGGCAGTGGCTATGACATCTGAACTCGGTGGCGCCGGATAGAAAGAATCGGTAGGGCCGAGTTTGACTTTAGGTTTAGGTCATATGTGGATGTGAGAACGTAGTGGAGGGTTTTGGAGCATATCACTAAGCACATGAAGCAAGAGGTTCATTAAAAAACACCTCATCCCTCCTTGATAGTATTGGCTTTTCCTATAGACTCAATGTGATCTTGGATCACTAAAATGCAAAATGTAGAGTCTTGAGCTTTTGAGCTTGAGCCAATCCTTTGACCTTGATATTTTGAGGGATCCACTTTCATCATCCATGCCATGCCATTCATTGAGCTTTCCTGAAATATTTTTCTTGGAATAGCATTAGCTCAATGAGCTATATGTTGTTATGAATTACCAAAACCACCTAGGGATAGTTGCACTTTCACTTGTCCATCCACTTGGCAAAAGAGAAAGAGCCAATCAATCAAAACAACAAGTGGATGTCCTCGAATGAGTAAAATATGCAATCAACATGCTCACACACTAAAATGGCAAATGAAATATGTGACAAATCATGCACAAACACTCTAGCATCTGTCAAGCAATTGGCGATGACTAGGTCATGTATATATGAGTATATTGACTTAGGAGTCAAATGAAAACATTTGATCATAGGTCATACTCATCGTTTAAGCATAAGTGGGGTTACCACTTTTACATAAAGCATTGTTGTGTTCACACCATTATAGTTACTTTAGCTCAATTGATTAGAGCAAAGCTCCCCCTAGATGTGATATCCCCCCTAAGAGGGATGAACTAACCTTGGGTTTTGCCGATCATGACTTCATGTAGATGATGAAGATGTGGATGCTCAATGTTGATGTAGATCATTTGGAGCAATCCATTGGAGTGAGTTGCACTTTCAATACCTACATGGGTTAGTCCCACAAGGAACAAACAAGGTTATCCATAGACATAGAGTGACGTACACATAGATGATGTCCATGAAAGCATTCGGTTACCTTGTCCCTTGTCTTACCAACAAGAGGGTTTGTGACTCCTTGAACTAGTGCAAGGTGTGGAAGTTGTTTGCACTTGTCCTTGCCAAAATGATATGAGTGAAGTAAGTTGGCGGAGTCACCCTCAAGAACTCTCTATTTCTTCTTCTTCGGGATCCACATCATCTTGATGGGAATCCTTGGAGTTGTAGTCGTACCTGATGAAGTAGAACTTGATGTAGTCTTGGGAACCCACTTGACCAAGGCCTTAGGAACTTGTTCAAATGCATCAATCTCCTCTTGAAGCTTGTCCTTGCCTTTTTGCTTGTGGTCTTGTGGTGGAAGATCATCTTGAGCTTGTGTCCCTTGGAAAGAAGTAGGATCATACTTCTCTTGTTGAGGAACAAACTTCATCTTGGGGTATTGATCTTCTTCCCACTCAACTCCATTGACATTGAACTTTCGTTCAAAACCAACACCTTGATTCTTCCGGTGCCTTCCTTGATTGCGTACAATTTCCTCAAATTGCTTACTTCCGGCAAGGCTCTTGTAAACACCTTTCTCTATAATTCCCTTCAATAAGCTATTTTCTTGCTCAAGTGTAACTTGGCTAAGAGAATCATTAGTGGAATCAAGAGAACTACTAGAATCAAAAATATTGGATTTAACATGACTATTGTTACTACTAGAAGAAGAATCTTTCTTACTCTTGTTGCTAGATTTAACTTGTGGCATGTAAATAGACAAGAGTAAACGCTTGGCAATGTAAGAAGAACTTTTCTTGTGTAGATCATCATTGATTGCTTTTAAGAACCCATGCTCTTGCTCAAGGTTGAGCTTTTCAAAGCGTAACTTCTCATGAGTCTTTAAAAGTTCTCGATGATCTTCCAAGGTAGTTTCATGAGCTAACTTAAGAGTGTTTAGTTCTTTAGTTAGACGCTCAATCTCCTTCTTATCATCATTCATTTTATCTTGATTAGCATGATTAATAGCAAATTCATCAAAGTTTTCATTACTAGAGTTGTTAACAAGTAAATCGTCATCGCCTAGCAAATCATCTTCATCACTATTGAAATCAACATACTCGAGGTGTGATACCTTTGGGCCTTTAGCCATGAAGCATTGATACGTCTCCAACGTATCTATAATTTTTTATTGTTCCATGCTATTATATCATCTGTTTTGGATGTTTAATGGGCTTTAATATACCTTTTTATATTATTTTTGGGACTAACCTATTAACCAAAAACCCAGTGCAAATTGTTGTTTTTTTTGCCTATTTCAGTGTTTTGCGGAAAAGGAATATCAAATGGAATCCAAACAGAATGAAACCTTCGCGAGGATCTTTTTTGGAACAAACGCAATCCAGGAGAGTTGGAGTGGACGTCAAGGAAGCAGCAAGGAAGCCACGAGGCAGGAGGGCGCGCCCCAGGGGGAAGGCACGCCCCCACCCTCGTGGGCCCCTCGCAGCTCCACCGACCTACTTCATTTGCCTATGTATACTCTTATACCCTGAAAACAACCAGGAGAGCCACGAAACACCTTTTCCACCGCCGCAACCTTCTGTACCCGTGAGATCCCATCTTGGGGCCTTTTTCGGTGATCTGCCGGAGGGGGATTCGATCATGGAGGGCTTCTACATCAACACCATAGCCTCTCTGATGATGTGTGAGTAGTTTACCACAGACCTTCGGGTCCATAGTTATTAGCTAGATGGCTTCTTATATCTCTTTGGATCTCAATACAAAGTTCTCCTCGATTCTCTTGGAGATCTATTCGATGTAATACTTTTTGTGGTGTGTTTGTTGAGATCCGATGAATTGTGGGTTTATGAACTTGATTATCTATGAATATTATTTGATTCTTCTCTGAATTCTTATATGCATGATTTGATATCTTTGCAAGTCTCTTTGAATTATCAGTTTGGTTTGGCCTACTAGATTGATCTTTCTTGCAATGGGAGAAGTGCTTAGCTTTGGGTTCAATCTTGAGGTGTCCTTTCCCAATGACAGCAGGGGCAGCAAGGCACGTATTGTATTGTTGCCATCAAGGATAAAAAGATGGGATTTATATCATATTGCTTGAGTTTATCCCTCTACATCATGTCATCTTGCCTAATGTGTTACTCC
The DNA here is from genome assembly GCA_021605205.1 of Aegilops longissima. Lineage (NCBI taxonomy): Eukaryota > Viridiplantae > Streptophyta > Magnoliopsida > Poales > Poaceae > Aegilops > Aegilops longissima. The sequence goes on from CM038676.1 coordinate 362,805,123, forward strand.
GTTCTTATGAACTTAATACTCTAGATGCATGCTGGATAGCGGTCGATGTGTGGAGTAATAGTAGTAGATGCAGAATCATTTCGGTCTACTTGACACGGATGTGATACCTATATTCATGATCATTTCCTTAGATATCATCATAACTATGCGCTTTTCTATCAATTGCTCGGCAGTAATTTGTTCACCCACCGTAATACATGCTATCTTGAGAGAAGCCACTAGTGAAACCTATGGCCCCTGATACGTCTCCAACGTATCAATAATTTTTTATTGTTCCATGCTATATTATATTCTGTTTTGGATGTTTAATGGGCTTATTTATACACTTTTATATTATTTTTGGGACTAACCTATTAACCGGAGGCCCAACCCAAATTGCTGTTTTTTTTGCCTATTTCAGTGTTTTGCAAAAAAAGAATATCAAATGGAGTCCAAACGAAATGAAACCTTCGGGAACGTGATTTTTGGAACAAACATGATCCAGAGGACTTGGAGTGGACGTCAAGAAACAGACGAGGCGGCCACGAGGTAGGGGGGCGCGCCCACCCCCACCAGGCGCGCCCTCCACCCTCGTGGGCCCCTCGTGGCTCCACCGACCTACTTCTTCCTCCTATATATACCTATGTACCCCCAAAGCATCAGAGGCATCCACGAAAACCTAATTCCACCGCCGCAACCTTCTGTACCCGTGAGATCCCATCTTGGGGCCTTTTCCGGCGTCCTGCCGGAGGGGGCATTGATGACGGAGGGCTTTTGCATCAACACCATAGCCTCTCCGATGATGTGTGAGTAGTTTACCTCAGACCTTCGGGTCCATAGTTATTAGCTAGATGGCTTCTTTTCTCTCTTTGGATCTCAATACAAAGTTCTCCTCGATCTTCTTGGAGATCTATTCGATATAATCTTCTTTTGCAGTGTGTTTGTCGAGATCCGATGAATTGTGGGTTTATGATCAAGATTATCTATGAACAATATTTGAATCTTCTCTGAATTCTTTTATGTATGATTGGTTATCTTTGCAAGTCTCTTCGAATTATCAGTTTGGTTTAGGCTACTAGATTGATCTTTCTTGCAATGGGAGAAGTGCTTAGCTTTGGGTTCAATCTTGCGGTGTCCTTTCCCAATGACAGCAGGGGCAGCAAGGCACGTATTGTAGTGTTGCCATCGAGGATAAAATGATGGGGTTTATATCATATTGGATGAGTTTATCCCTCTACATCATGTCTTCTTACTTAAAGCGTTACTCTGTTCTTATGAACTTAATACTCCAAATGCATGCTGGATAGCGGTCGATGTGTGGAGTAATAGTAGTAGATGAAGAATCATTTCGGTCTACTTGTCGCGGACGTGATGCCTATATACATGATCATACCTAGATATTCTCATAACTATGCTCAATTCTATCAATTGCTCGACAGTAATTCGTTTACCCACCGTAATACTTATGCTCTTGACAGAAGCCACTAGTGAAACCTATGGCCCCCGAGTCTATTTTCTATCATATTAATCTTCCAATATTTAGCTATTTTTATTACCGTTTATTTTACTTTGCATCTTTATTTCTCTTTATCATAAAAAATACCAAAAATATTATCTTATCATATCTATCAGATCTCACTCTCGTACGTGATCGTGAAGGGATTGACAACCCCTTTATCGCGTTGGTTGCGAGGTTCTTATTTGTTTGTGTAGGTGCGTGGGACTCGAGCGTGGTCTCCTACTGGATTGATACCTTGGTTTTCAGAACTGAGGGAAATACTTACGCTACTTTACTGCATCACCCTTTCCTCTTCAAAGGAAACCAACGCAGTGCTCAAGAGGTAGCAAAGGATTTCTGGCGCCGTTGCCGGGGAGATTCGCGCCAAGTCAAGTCAAGATTTGACTCCCAGCAACGAGCCATTTCTGTCGCCGTTGCCGGGGAGTCTACGCACAAGTCACATACCAGGTACCCATCACAAACTCTTATCCCTCGCATTACATTATTTGCCATTTGCCTCTCGTTTTCCTCTCCCCCACTTCACCCTTGCTGTTTTATTCGCCCTTCCTCCGTTCAATCTTGTGTTACCATGTGCCTTCTTTTTGCTTGCATCTTCGCTTGCTAAGAGTTTATGGATCCTAATCCACTTGCTAATCTCTCTAAGAGATCCAATTATGATGAACCTATTGCTAGTGAGTTGGGTGCACTAGATTATCTTTATGAGGTTTTGCTTGAAATTCGTGAATCTGAAAATTGTGATGAAGTACTTTATGAAGCGATTCACGATAGATCTTTGAATAAAAAGCATGATTGCAATGAATTTATTATAAATTCTATTGATGTAAATTATGCCAATAATATGCAAAACCCTAAGCTTGGGGATGCTAGTTTTGCTATGTCCTCTACTTGTTGCAATGATCATTATTGGGGTGATTCTTCTTATGATCTTGAAAATTTATTTAAACCCCATGTTGAATATGAGATTGATAATAACGTTTGCAATAGTATTGAAAGTGGGTTTGGGAGAGTGTCAACTTTAGATCCCACATATTTGGATTTTGATCAATCTTATTATGTTTCTGATAAAAGTGGGTTTGGAGAGGTCATGACTTTAGCTAATGTTAATCCCACTATTTTGGAAGAGTGTCAACTTTGCATACATGTGGATCGTGTTAAGCATATGTTTTGTGATAGCTATATTGTTGAATTTGCTAATGATCCTACATGTAATTATTTTGAGAGAGGAAAGTATGGTTGTAGAAATTTTTATGTTACGAAATTACCTCTCTTCATGTTGAGATTCTCACAACCTTCTTGATATAGAGGACAGTAATACTACAAGGTAGATCATAACCTAAGCTAGATAGCAAGGAAATCAAGGTACAACACAAAACATGAACAAGTTTGTGTTGGGGAAGGCAAGAATGTTGCCGATGATAACACAAATCATCAAGGGGCAAGGATGGTATTTCTCATCATGAATTCGATTGATATCCTAGAAACACTCAGAATGTTGATTATGATCACGACACATTTGTCGAGAGGTTTCATGAAGATGTAGTCGGTCGGTGATGACATCAAGTCAAAGGAATGATGAAGCAAAGGGTTATTGGAACCATGGGAAAGACACAAACTTGAAATCAAGCTTGTTGTTCAAGGCGAAATGATATGACGAGGAAAATCAACGTAAGCTTAGCTCATCGTCGAAAGTGGTGCTCCAGGAATAAGGGCCAGGTAGCACAGTTAAAATCACCACGACAATGACATAGCCAAACAGGCTAGGAATGACGTGATCGGGTACAACTCGTATGTAAAGAAGATTACTAAGAGTTGTTGAACCGTGGTGCGGACTCGGTTCAATTATCGGTGTCTTTGAGTGTTTTAATAACTTAGAGCCCATGAAAAAATGGAATCGGTGAGAATGTAGTACTTGATGGAGAACTCATAAGAAGTTATGCAGTCCCATGATGATCTCGAGATACCAGGGTGTAATACTCGACGAAAGATCAAAGTAAAGGTTGGACAAGTGTATTGATCAACAGAAGACAAGTGCTTAAACTTGCCCGAGAAATGGGACCAAAGAAGAACATATGGTCGGAACCACGATTGCACAGGATCAATTCACCGATACCAAGGATATTATATCAAGGAATTAGTTATTATTACAAGAAGCTTCCATGATAGGATCTACATCGTATCCATGGGCATGAACACAAAGGTTCAAGGTCGACTCCCACTTCTCCAATGCATAACCTTTCATTCACTTCTTGCGTTCGATAAAGTTGTAGTGTTGAAATTTTATCTAGCAAAATACCAGAAGAGTATGACTCATGAAAACTTTTGAGTTCACACATATTAAGGAAGGCATAGATTCAACCCATCGGGGCATCGCAGAAACATATACCACAAGCTTCAATAGTAAATATCACCAGCTCGAAAGCAGAGCATGGTTGGCCAAATCAGAGAATAGGATTTCACAATGGCATTATATATCAGGGAAAGAACTTCCAAAATGATTGAATATGAGGGAAGTTGTCGGATGAAATCCAACAAAGGATCCGATGGTCCTCAAGTGATCTGATGTAAGCACCGGTACTCAAACAGAGGAAGAAACATTGCAAAGGCATTGGATTATAGAAACAACTAACTAATTCAAAGCTCAAATGCAAAGGAATTGTGATTTCCAAATCAAGGGATAAGAAGCAAACACTCTGATCAAGGGTGGATAAGTTCAATAGACCTAAGGGTACAATTGACGGCAAATAGATTGGTCGAGAACAAGCTCATGTTCAAAATGACGTCTGAGCCCGAAAGATAATTTAAAAGGATCAACAGACGATTGCGTGCATTCGCACCCATGTTGAATCAATAGGATCAAAATGATGGTGTCTAAGATACTAACGAATATTGCCAGACATATGGAAAGCATCCATAATGTAAGCAGACAAGTATTGCAGAGCAATAAGCTACTGAGGAATTTTGAAGGATCGAATAGTATGTCGAAAACCATTGTGAAACACAAACAACTGGGGATAAGCGGATACTCGGCAAGTGCGATAAATTATTCGTAGGGGTATTCATGTGGCAAAACTGCAAGGCAGTAAGGCACAAAGGATTATCGAAACAACGACGAGTATTTCGGGGTATCTTGTAATAACAAGACTAACTAGGGATGAATGTAAGAATGACAACTGCATGTAGTTATCCATAAGGGTTGACGGTCGAAGGGGAATTGCAAATGCGATGAACACAAGTTCTCGGGTTAACAACGGAGAGTATCTTCAGGGTCTTCTGGTGCAGCAGACGATCATCGGTAATAAGGTGCTCTCCGGGTGAAAGTGATAACGAGATCCTAATGTTAGATTTAGCAAAATCATTTAACCCAAATAGGAGAGCTTTCAGAGTCCTAGAGTATAGACGAGAAATAAAATATCCTAATACCACCCAATGGCGATGTGGGCCCGTAAGCCGCACAGCCATGTTAGTAAAAGTTTTTCAGTGTCTAGACTCAACTTCGGCCAAGGAGTTTGGAAGGGGGCTCCTACAGGCAGTCGGCTCTGATACCAACTTGTGACGCCCCCGATTCAATCATACACTAATCATGCACGCAAACGTGTACGATCAAGATCAGGGACTCACGGGAAGATATCACAACACAACTCTAAAACATAAATAAGTCATACAAGCATCATAATACAAGCCGGGGGCCTCGAGGGCTCGAATACAAGTGCTCGATCATAGGCGAGTCAGCGGAAGCAACAATATCTGAGTACGACATAAGTTAAACAAGTTTGCCTTAAGAAGGCTAGCACAAACCGGGATCTGAGATCAAAGAGGCGCAGGCCTCCCGCCTGGGATCCTCCTAAACTACTCACAGTGAATCGTCGGTAGGGCTGCACGTAGTAGTAGGAACCTCCGGCGTAGTAGGATTAATCGCCGCCGATGGTGGCGTCTGGCTCTGGACTCTAGCATCTGGTTGCGACAACCAGTAGAAGGAAGGGGAAAAGGGGAGAAAAGCAACCGTGAGTACTCATCCAAATTACTGCAAGCAAGGATCTACACTACATATGCATGGGTATATGTGTAAAGGGCAATATCGGTGGACTGAACTGCGAGAATGCCGAATAAGAGGGGATAGCTAGTCTGTCGAAGACTACGCTTCGGCAGCCTCCGTCTTGCAAAGATGTAGAAGAGAGTAGATTGAAGTCCTCCAAGTAGCATCATATAGCATACTCCTACCCGGTGATCCTCTCCTCGTAGACCTGTTAGAGAGCGACCAATGAGTTGTATCCGCACTTGGAAGGGTGTGTTTTATTAAGTATCTGGTTCTAGTTGTCATAAGGTCAAGGTACAACTCCAAGTCTTCCTGTTATCAAGATCACGGCTATTCAATAGATTAACTTCCCTGCGGGGTGCACCACATAACCCAACACGCTTGATCCCATTTGGCGGACACACTTTTACGGGTCACGACCGCCATGGAAGGTCAACACGTCGCAGCCCCACCTAGGCCAACAGAGAGGTCAAGACGCGGTCTAAACCTAAGCGCCACGAGGGTGCGGGCCCATCACCCTTAGCACACCAAGCACATTGCGTGGGCGGCCGAAGCGAACCTAGCAACCTCCATTACAAAGGAAGTCACGCTATGCGGTCCAATCGGTAGCGCGCGCGCTCGTCGACGTCACGAAGGCTTCGGTGATACCACGGCGCCGAGTGCCCATATCTTTCCCACGTAGTTGGTTAGTGCGTATAGACCAAATGGCGGACTCGATCAAATGCCAAGATCTCGTTAAGCGTGTTAATGATGTAACCGCGGACACCGACCAGGGCCAGGCCCACCTCTCACCCAGGTAGTCTCAACCTGCCCTGACGCTCCGCCACAAAGATCCACACAGAGGGCCGTTGGGACAAAGGTCCTTTCAGCCCCCAATCCGTGAATGACTCGCGGGTGCTCCACGAGCCGACCCGACTTTATTCACCACATGTATCATGTATAGTATATAAGTATATACCCGTGATCACCTCCCGAGTGATCACGGCCCGATAGTATAGCACAGCAGACGGACAAGAATGTAGGGCCACAGATGGAACACTAGCATCCTATACTAAGTATGTAGGATTGGAGGTAAAGGTAACAACAGTAGTAGCAAAGACAGGCTATGCATCAGGATAGGAATAACGGAAAGTAGTATCATGCTACGCTACTCTAATGCAAGCAGTATAGAGAAGAATAGGCGATATCTGGTGATCAAGGGGGGGCTTGCCTGGAAGCTCAGCCGAGAAGGAGGGGTCATCAACATCGTAGTCGTACTGGGTATCAGCGGCGTCGGTCTCGTATTCTACCGGAGAGAAGAGGGGGAAGAAACAATAAATACAGTGCAATCATAAGCATGATGGTGCAAGACATGACAATGAGCAGCGCTAGGGCTGCCCAATCGCGGTAGTAGGCGATACCGGCGAAGGGGGGAAACATCCGGGAAAGTATCCCCGGTGTTTCGCGTTTTCGGACAGATGAACCGGAGGTGAAATGTTGCAGGTTCACTATGCTAGGGACGCGTGGCGGACAAACGGGCTGCGTATCCAGATTCATCTCGTCGTTCTGAGCAACTTTCATGTACAAAGTTTTTTCATCCGAGCTACGGTTTATTTTATATTGATTTTAAAAGATTTAAATCACTTTTTAGCATTTATTTAATTATTTTTAATCAACATTATCCAGAATAGTGTTGGCTGACATCAAGATGACGTCGCAATCAATCGTGATCGCTGACCGGTCAAACCGACGTGTGGGCCCGCATGTCATACTGTTAACTAATTAACTAAGTTAATTAGTTTAATTAATGTATTAGTTAGGTTGGTTAATTAATTAGGTTAATCTAATCAGATTAATTAAGTTAATTAATTCTTTTACTAATTACTTAATAGTTTAATTATTATTATTAGTTATTATTATTTACTTACTATTTTATCTTTATTAATTCCTTTTCATAAAAAAATGTTCTGGGCGGGGCCCATCTGTCATAGGCCCCAGGGGCCTTAGCGGGTTTGGTCCAGCGGTCTTTGCGCACCAAGCGAGCACTGCCCGTAGGGCGGGGCGAGGCGGCGGGCACCGACGGCGGGCACGCCTGCCTGGACAGCCGGGACCATGGCGAGGCGGAGGCGAGGGTGCAGTGCGGCCAATGGCGCGTGGGCGGGCGGTGGCGCTGCCACGGAGGAGGAGAGGGCGGACGAGGCGCGCCGAGGCACGGGCCATGGGCGCCCGGCCAAGCGGATCTTGGTGGGAGGCCGGAGTGGCCAGAGTGGGGCGGTGGGGCGGCGGAGGACGCCGCCCGATGAACCGCGACAGGAGGAGGGGGGCCATAGCAGGCTGACGCGGCATCGGGGGCGGAGGCAGGCGGGCGCGGACAGCAAGCAGCGTCCGTGAGCGGGCTCGGCCACGACAAGGAGGCGGGGGGAGGTTGTCGGAGTTCGTCCATGGGTGGCCTTGGGACTGAGTGGCGCACGACGTCAGGGCGGAGCATGGCGGCGCGCTAGCGCGGGGAGGCGCGGTGCATGCGACGCACGGGCGCGTGCGGCCACGTGAGCGCGTGCACGGGAACGAGATGGCGCGGGCGCGCGGTGTCCGCGGGGACAGAGAAGGAAGAGGCTTGTGGCCTCACCGTGATTCGTAGGGACAGGGGCAGCGGGGGTCGGGGTGGTCAACGGGAACGACAGCGGAGAGGAGGCAGACCGGTGGGGAGGAGGAAGCAGTCCGGCGGGGGAGCTCCGGGCGCCGGCGTTGACGTGCAGGGGCGAGGTCGGGCGGCTTCATGTCTTCGCCCCGATCTCGATCCAGATCGGGGGGAAACAGCGAGCAATTGGGGGGGAGCCAGTGGGGAACGTGGGCTAGGGTTTCGGGGTCCAGGGGGTTATGGAGAGATGTGGTTGGGCGGTGGGGCGGCGGTTTAGCGGCCACTGGGCACAGCCAAGTGGGGGTGCTCTCTCTCCTTTCCTTTTTTTTTGTTTCATTTCATTTCTGTTTTTATTTATTCGTTCTTGTTTTATTTTAGTTTTAGTAAAATATACACTTAGCGTCTAAATTAGTATCTCAACTTAAGTCCATAGTCACAAAACTCTAGTCCCCAAATAGCTTAGTTTGAAATTTTATTAACTATAAAAGGTATTTAAATAATCGTTTTGCTACTGTTTTAATTAATATAGTGCACTTAAATACTTTACAGAAGTGTGGTTCCTTCACCAGTATTTAGTATGGAATATTTGCCACAACCCGAATATTTTTGTTTTATTGTTTGAAAACTTTTGTTGTTTGTTTTTATTTTAAATTTTGAACTGGGTTTCATACTGACGCGAGTTTATCAACAGTAACCGAGGGGACGTGGCATCATGTAACATCCCAAATTTTCAATTTGGAATGTTATACATAGGTCATTCATGCATATCATACTTTATTGCATCTTCGTTCCGCCATCCTCCAAATCCTAAGCAACTCAAGGACCCATGGAGAGAGTTGGGCATTTTCCGGTTTTCATATTTGATTTTTATCAAATAACGAAAACGAGGATTTTTGATTTTAATTATTTTTCTCTCCGGAAAAATATTTCATAATAAAATAAAAGAGGGGAGATAATATGACTTCTCCAAAACAATTGAAATATTGGAGGAAAAATGTTAAAATCATTAGTTCGATTTTATTTGATTTTTATTTGGATTTTATTTGCATTAGAAAAATTGCACGTTTTCAAAAAAATGCATTTTAGGGCCAAGAAAATGTTCATCTCGTTCTAAATATTTCATTTAGACAGTGAAAATTTGTTTTGGCATTTTTAGATTTTTATTTTATTTTATAGGATTTATTTTTTCTGTCGGCGGAATATCTAAAAAAACGCGCCCGACTGGGCCTAAGGCCTAGCCGAGCCAGGCCAGGCCAGCCGCCGCCGCCGACCCTGACACCGGAGTCCGAGTCGGACTCCGCCTCGCCACCCTTGCCTCCTCCTCCAAGCCGAGCCCCCCCCCACCACCCACCACGACCACCCACCACCGCCCGAGGCCGCCGCCGCCTCCGTCGCCGCCAAGCCCCGCCGCCCCGCGTCACCCCACGCCGCGTCGGAGCCCCTCCTCGCCGGACCCCCTCGCCGGAGGTATCCGCCGGATCCGAGACTGCCGGTTTAAAAAAACGTTCGGTTTATTTTTTTTCGAAACCCTAGTTTTTTTTAATAGATCGGTTTTTCTTCGGTTTATTTATTTAGCGAGCGTTCGCTCGTTCGTTCATTTTAACGAACGCGTTCTTCGTTTAGGTTCAGTTAACGAACGTTCGTTTGTTAAGCTGTTCGTCGTTTTTCTTTTTCTCAGATTTATTCCGCAATTTTTCTGATCGTGATTTCTGATCCAATTTTCGATCTAGTTTAACTTTTCGCTCGTTTATCAGAATCAGGCGATTCAAGCGCCTAGAGTTTCGTCTCGAAACCCTCTTTCGAATAATCAACTCAAACAAGTTTTTGCCTCTGTAAAATTTGACCCTAGTTCAGATTAGTAAACGGATCTTGTTTCTTTCGCCGTTTGAGTTTTGTTGCTCCGTTTGGTTTGATTCTTTTTGTGAACCGGAGTTCTTAAGTTGAACTCTCCAGTTAATCTCTTTTATTTGAGTTTCGCTTGTGCATCTTTGCTTGTTGCTTATGTATGTTATTGTTTGCTTCCGATAGAATTCCCGGAGTGCGAAGCGTGTTACTACGAGTCTCTAGGAATCGCGGATCGTCAGCAAGGCAAATAACACTTTGATCATACTATTTTCATACCCAGTTTTATGCATTAGTTCCAATCCTCAAAGATTGCGTGATTAGGATGTCATTAACTTATGGGTTGGGAAGTAGTAGATGAGGTAGAACCTATTGTCCTTCTACTATCAAACCCTTGGGCGTTACTTCTACGTGTTGCTTATATTGCTATGCTATGCTCGTAGACGTGGTTTGGGTTTGAGTGAATCCATGACAGATGGGAGATTGTTAATTAATGGTTTAATTTAAGATGGCAACATTAATACACCTCTGGGTGGATTGAGGCACCTGGGGAACCTAGTGTTGTCTGTTTTATTTTTGGAAATCCCAGGGTACCCGTGTGATCTTCCTATGGACCGCCACCCAGGCTCAAAGGGAACTGAGATTATTCATGCTAGAAACTTCCATGTGCAGCCACAACCTACGATGGGCTCTAGCATAATTGAGTAAGTTACGTGAAGCTCTTGAAGAGGTAGATCAGCAAGTAGTGGGTTTAGTAGGTTTGGTATGGTCTACCCGGAGTAGAGAGTTAATGTTTCTGAAAGACTATGTCTCGGTCATCCGTTTCTCAAACACCATGTAGTGCGAGAAATCAACGGAGGCGATCGAGTCTTGTGGGGAAAAGTGCGCAAACCTCTGCAGAGTGTACAATCTAATCATGGTTAGCCGTGTCCCCGGTTATGGACAATTTTGAGTATCTAGTACTTGAGTTATCACATGTATCTCATCACTCTTAATTAATATTGTTGGGTTGTTAACTACTTTAATTGGGATTGAGTTGGGGTTATACCGTCTCAATGTTTCAACCACCATGATAGTTAAATAAAAAAATATTCCTTTGTTGTAGGGAAAAATTGGCTTTTCGCAAAACTATAACCATAGAGCTTTCCACTAGCCAAACATGCATGTAGTGATAACATTATTTCTGTTCCTGCTCTATTGTGTTATATTGCCAGCATATTCCATGTGCTGACCCATTTTCGGGCTGCAACGTATTATGTTGCAGACTTTTCAGACAAGGATTAAAGTTCGTTAGGTCGTTGCCGTGCAGCTCAGCTATGCCGTTGGAGTTGATGGACTCACTTTATCTTCCAAGCCTTCCGTTGTTATCACATTAGATGGCCTTAAGCCATATTATTGTAATAAGTTCTCTTTTGGAGACATTCGATGTAATAAGTGTGTGATTGCTACTCTGTTATAAATCCTTCGAGTACTGTGTGTGTCAGCATTACTGATCCAGGGATGACACTGAGACATAGAGACTTGACCATCTGAGGTCGGGTCGCTACAAGATGGTATCAGAGCACATGCTGAGTGTAGGACACAACCACTAAGATAAACCATTGGTCACTCTTCTCTACTCATTTCTGACTCCTCTCCATTTTTCCACTCTTTAGGATGACGGAGATGAAGAACAAGTTTGCACAACCGGATGAAGACACCCCTTTTGGACGCCACTTGAAGGAAGTCCCTAGGTACTTGAACATTGGAATACCAAGCTTCACCGGGACGTACAATGCCACCTTACCAGAAGAGGAGCGCTGGATGATTCAAGTACAAGTTCCAGGAAGGACGTTCTCGCCAACTTCTAAGCCCATAGAGTTTTCTTTCGAAGCACCCACCTGGAGTCTAGGCAAGAGCATGGCAGCCCACATTACCATGGGACGCATTGGAGAAGTCTACAAGAGGGAGCTTAAGGACACCATCTATCAAATATGTGGGCGCCGAGACGAACAATGGGAAGTAATCAGCACCAAGATGGATAGATCCATTGCAGCTTTCATCCAGGAGCTAAACCAGCACATTCGACGTCAGGAGAACCAGATGTGCGCAGACATGATGGAGATGAAGAAGGCGAAGACCAGGATCATCGAGCTGGAGGAAGAACTCAAGTTTACACGCGACGGTTATGAGGAGGAAATCAAGACACTACTGGAGAAGAACGACGACCTAGTTAAGAAGATCGGAGTATTCATGGGAGGATTAGCACAGCAAGAAGAGGAGGAAGACCCCACTTGCCCGGACAACTACATCATCATCGACGACACCTATTCCGATCCAAGTGATGATGACTACGAAGACGAAGCTGGAGCAGACATCATGGAGTCTTCCACCGATCAAAATTTCTAGATGACCACCATATATTAGTAGTATTTTCCCCATGTATCTAATAGTAGTTGAGCACTTATGCGATAGTTCTAGACCGTTTGTATGCCCTTGCTTGATTGAGTGAGTGAAATGATTGTGTTTGCCTCATATGCATATGGGTAGAGTTTTCTCACTAGACCTTTTTCTATTCTAATCTCTTCCATCTAAACCCATCAAATGCCTCCGAGACGTGACACCGGTTTGTTTTCCCACCGGAGCTCACCCAGTTGATCCAGCAGCAGAATGCCTTGATGCAATTGCTAGTTCAGAACCAGGGCAACAACAGCAACCATAACTCGCCGCCAGTGGACAACTTAGCCCGTTTCCTAAGGTTACAACCACCGGTGTTTTCCAGTAGCATCGAGCCAATAGTTGCTGATGATTGGCTACGTCGTATTGGAAGGGAGTTAACCACCGCAAGATGCACAGATGCTGAGAAGGTGCACTTTGCCGCACATCAATTGGATGGACCAGCAGCCGCATGGTGGGAGAATTACACAGCTACTTTTCCTATAGCCAATGTCACTTGGGACCAGTTTCAGCAAGCCTTTCGCACGGCCCATGTCTCAACTGGATCCATGCAGATAAAGAAGCGCGAGTTTCGCAACTTACGCCAGGGGAACCGTACTGTAGCTCAGTACGTGGATGATTTTAGCAAGTTATCACGCTATGCCCCTGATGATGTGGCCACAGACGCTGCGAAGCAGGAGAAGTTATGGAAGGGCTGAATGATGAGATGAGCATGCAGTTGATGGTGGCAATTTTCAACAACTACCAGAAGTTGGTAGACAAGGCCCTTATGATTAAAGGGAAGCAGCAGCAAATTGAGAGCCGTAAGAGGAAGTATGGACATGGGAATTATAATTCAGGAGCTCAACAGAAGCCCCGCTTAACCCCGAACTCGGGAGGACTTGTTCATAATCATGGAGGTCACAACCACACTGGAGGAGGATCACACAACCACAATGGTGCTAAGAATGGGAATGGGAACGGAGTTAATAACAATCAGAACCGCTCCAACCCAGCTACACCCGCCAAAATGGACCTAAGTCAAGTTACTTGCTTTAAGTGCGGGAAGACAAGGCACTATGCCAATGATTGCCCTGAAGGAAGGAATGGAAACGGAAATGGGAGCGCTGGGAAGAAGCTGAAAGTGCAATCATGCCCTTAAATCATATTTTGATGTTGATGACAACACATATGCTCGGGACTAATCATGTTTATCAAGTATATCTCAGGATTGTGTTCCAAAGACCGTATGCATGGATCATGACTAGGGACAAAAAGCATATAACTCAAGAATGGAGATACAAGGTGTTAACTTCATTTATGTTTTGTTCTTGAGTATAGGGATCCCGCACTATTAAGAGGGGATCGATGGATCTGTGAAAAACTTGCTCAAAGCTGGTATCTATATACCTTACCTTCGGACGTCCGGCGCTCTACGGACGTCCGGTCCTTCCTGATTGCCCGGACGTCCGGACTCTTACGGACGTCCGACACTTCCACAACAGAAACATTTTTGCGGATGTCCGGAAGCCTCCGGACGTCCGACACTTTCACATCAGAAACCTTCTTACGGATGTCCGCCCTTTCGGACGAATCGTATCTCTATACTGGTTTGTGGGTCACACTTTTCACAATGGCGAAACATTTTTACGGATGTCCGAACACTCGGACGTCCGACACTTTCACATCAGAAGCATTCTTACGGATATCCGGCCCTGCTCGGACGACCGTATCCTGTACATTGGTTTGTGGGTCACACTTTTCACAGCGGTCGGTCGTCCGATGACTGTCGGACGTCCGGACCCATTTGGGCCTCCGGACGTCCGACGTTCTCCGGACGTCCGGCCATCCTGTACCCCAAACGGTCACCTTTTCCCACCACATATATATACTCCTTTCCCTTCCACGGGTTTGCTTTGACCATTCACTTTGAACAAACCTTAGAACACTTCTCACACTCTCTCTCATTTCTCCACACCAAATCCTAGATCCTCAAGGGATTTGAGAGCTTTGAAAAGAAGCTGTCCGATCAAGTGATAGATCCACTTCTCCTCCTTCTTTGCACCCAAGGAATTCGTGATTTGAGCAAGTCTTGAGCAAATCCCCATCGGTCTTGTTACTCTTGGAGGTTGGAGACTCCTAGGCGGTAGGAGTCTTTCGGAGAGGAATCGACCTTTGTGATTACCCCCGGATAAGTTTGTGAGGGTTTGGAGACCACCCCAAGGTCTACCACTAGTGGTTGAGAAACGCCTTCGTGGCGTTGTCTCAAAGGGAGAATAGGGTGAGCCTTCGTGGCGTTGGTGTGCCTTCGTGGTAACATCCACCTCTCTAACGGTGACTAGCTTCCCTCCAAGGAAGTGAACATCGCATACATCCTCGCCTCCCGGAGTTGCGGTTATTCCTAACCCTAACTCCATACTTGTGGTTACTTGTTTTGGTTTGCACTTACTTACATCATATTGTGCTTTCTCACTTATATACTTGTGCTACTTCCCTAGTACTTCATACTTATTAGCAATTGTTAGGCTCACTTTCATATTCTGCACTATTGCCTAAAATTGCTAAGTAATAATTAAAATTTGTAATTGTACCTATTCACCCCCCCTCTAGGTCCATCTCGATCCTTTCAATTGGTATCGAGCCTCGTGCTCTATTCTTGTGGCTTAACCGCCTAGAGCGAGATGAACCCGGATGGGACTCCCAGTTGTAGATCCTAAGGGTAAAGGTGAGGCTTCTTCCAAGTCAAGTCCTTTACGTCGGAGGATCTAGAACGAACCCTTGCTAAGCAAAAAGAGGAGCATGATGCTTCTCTTGAGGCCTTGGTCCAATGAGATTAGCCACGTTGTCCTCCGTGCTTGCACCACTCTCGGGTGGTGCTGCCTCAAGGCCAACTGTGCCTACTCCATCACATGGTCAACAACCTCCTAACAATGAACACGCCAGTGTTCCTTGGCTTTATGCAAGACCTCAGGTTGAGAAACCAAGATATAATCCTCAAGGCAGTCCTCCTTTGCTTAGTGCCACTTCCGATTTTCCTTTGTGGAGAGTTGCTATGCAGGACCATCTTCGACATGGAAACGATGAGATGTTGGAGATCTTGGAGTATGGCTATCATGTGGTTGATCCAAAGAACGCCACTCCGAGAGAAATATATGACAAGAACCTCAATGACACTGCAATCATGTGGATAAGGAGAGGCTTGGATGAAAAGCAAAGGAGACCGTTCATACACATCACAAGTGCCAAGGAACTATGGGAAACTGTTGTACGATCCAAAACTGGCACTTCTACCCTCCGGAGTGCTCAATATGAAATTGCCAAGGGGCAATTGCAAAACTTTTGTATGGAGAAAGGTGAAACCCCCAATCAACTCCATGAGCGTCTCATGACACTCACTGCCGATATTGAGTCATGTGAGTGTGACAAGACACAAGATGGATTCAACATGACTAAGAGGTTCCTTGTGGATAAGTTACTCCATGCTCTTGCTCCATTTCACCATCAAATGGTGTGGGACATAAGACAACACCATACCTTCAAGGAAATGACTACAGATGACATCGTATCCACCTTTCAACTATTTGAAGAGTCAAAGACTAATGCCACAAAACATCTTGCCATGCATGGTTCTCCATCATCAAAGATCAATCTTGCATTGAAGGCCAAGCATGTATGTGAAGATGAACAAAGTGAAGAAGAAGAAGAGGATGACGAAGATGGTGATGAGATTGAATCGACGAGGGCCCTACATATGAAGACATGGCTCTTTTGTCAAGAAGTTTAGTGGGGTAAGTTCAAGGAAGATTCCAAAGAAGAAAGTAAGAAAATGCTACAACTGTGAAGAAACCAATCACTTCTCCAACGAAAGTGCCCTTATGAGAAGAGAGAAGATAAACCAAGGTTTCCCAAGACCTTTCCCAAGAAGAAGTTGCCAAATCCTTTGAACTCCAAGCTCAAGAAGAGAGATGGAAAGGCAATGGTTGCTCAAGAAGAATCTGATCCGGATGATGTTAGTGGTGTTGCCGGAGTTGCTCAAGACTCTCAAAACACCTTGAGGTTAGTGAACAAGAGTGGTGGCGTGGTCACCTACAACTACATGAAAGATTACAAGGGCAACGCTCACAAATGCCTAATGGCAAAGGCCATGGTTGAAGAACAAGAGGACCAAAGCTCTTCTGGCAAGGTCAAGGTAACTCCACGATCAAATCCTCCTCTTTTCACGCCTTCTACTTCTAGTGATGAGTATCTTGATGCGGAGGATAGTTATGAGGATGATGATCTAACTGATCCTATGCTTGCTAAACTTAATAAGTTCATGTGCTCTCTCAAAGGAAGGAAGCTCACTATGTTTCAGAGCTTATGGAGATGGTGAGTAAGCACACCATCTCCATTAAGGAACTCAAACCCTCGTCATCGAGGAAAAGGAAAATATGAAATCCTTGAGCGGAAAGTCAAATATGAGGAAGCACGAAATGATGAACTATGCTTAAAAACTGGTGCAAATATTGATGTTCATACTAAAGATCTTGCCTCCTTGAAAAGGCTATTGGCTCTTGTGAAGAGTTGATGAATGATAAAAGTAAGCTTGCAAAGTCTCATGCTTCTCTCACTAAGGATTGTGAGCTTCTATCCGTGTCTCTCAAGACTAAGGAAGAAGAGCTCACCCTTCTTACAAAGAGTTTTAGACACTCAAACTTACTTATCTTGAAACTCTAGCCAAGGCTTACTCATCTCCTATTATCAATGTTGATGCATGTTCTACTAACTCTAGTAGTGATCTAGCATCCATCCTTGAGGAGAATCGGTTTCTCAAAGCTCAAATCGAGAAAGGGCTCATGACATGTGCTCAAGGGCAAAAGAACCTTAATGAGGTGTTGAGCCAACACAATGAAGCGTTCGCCAAAGAGGGACTCGGGTTTGACCCAAGCACAAGCAAGAAGAAGACGTCCTCCCAAAATTGCACCACCCCTTTAAAAGAAACCTTTGTACGAGAAGGACACAAGGAGAAAGGTAAGGTTGTTAGTGGGAAGGCCACAAGGGGCATGCCCACTCTCAACAAGCCAAAAGAGTTCATGCCTCCATCCTATGTACTGCGTAAGACTAAGAATGGAGAAGTTTATGCAAAGTTTGTTGGCCCCCAAAAGGCATTTCGTTTTTATGCTATTTGGGTCCCTAAGACCCTTGTGACTAACTTGAGAGGTCCCATTGTAAAATGGGTGCCTCTAACCAAGTAATAATTGTGTGTAGGTAGCTTTCTCCGTGGAGTAAAATGGGTGATTGATAGTGGATGTACCAATCATATGACCGGAGATAGCAAATTGCTCTCACGATTTCATGGAAGCTATTCAACCATTTATGAGCATTATGTTTGGTGGAGGATCAAAGGACAGGTACTTGGGTTGGGTAAGGTGGCTATCACAAATGACATGTCTCTTGCAAATGTCATGCTTGTCCAATCCCTTAAATATTATTTGCTTTATGTCCGCCAATTGGCTTACATTGGTTATGATACACTATTTGGACTAACGGATGTGAAAGTCTTTAAGAGATATACTCAAGTGGCCTTTGTTGGAGAGTTGGATGGCAACCTTTACACGGTTGATTTCTTGAAAGAGAGCACATTCCATGCAACTTGTCTAATGGCCAAGGCCGACAAGGGGTGGCTATGGCATCGCCGCCAGCCCATGTCGGCATGAGGAATCTTCAAGATCTCTTAAAGGGGAATCACATCCTTGGACTAACAAATGTCTCTTTTGAGAAAGATCGTGTGTGTAGTGCATGTATAGCCGGGAAGCAACATCAATCAAAGCACCCACCCAAGAATATTGTGTCTACTTCAAGGCCTTTGGAGCTCCTTCATGTGGATCTCTTTGGGCCTCCTTCATGGGATAGTCTTGGTGGGAAAAAGTATGGACTTGTCATTGTTGATGATTACTCAAGATATACATGGGTGTTTTTCCTCAAGTCCAAGGACGAAACGAAGATCACTTTCATTGACTTTGCCAAGCAAGCACAACGCAAGTTTGACAAAGAAATCTTGGCAATAAGAAGTGACAATGGATCTGAGTTCAAAACTATACCTTGGAAGAATTCCTTAGTGATGAAGGGATTGAGCATCAATATTCAGCTCCATACACTCCTCAAAAAATGGTGTAGCCGAAAGGAAGAATCGCACACTTGTGGAGATGGCAAGGTCCATGTTGGATGAATACAAGTCACCACATAGTTTACGGGCGAAGCTGTCAACACCGCATGTCATGCATCAAACCGGCTTTTCCTCCGCACTATATTGGAAAAGACTCCATATGAGCTTCTAACTGGAAACAAGCCAAATGTCAAGTACTTTCGTGTATTTGGGTGCAAATGTTTCATCCTCAACAAAAGAGAAAGGTTAGGAAAATTTCAATCCAAAACAATTGAGGGTATATTTGTTATTATGGATCAAACTCTCACGATATAGAGTCTACAACAAATCCAATGGATGTGTGGTAGAAACTTGTGACGTGGTGTTTGATGAATTTAATGGCTCCCATGGGGAGCAAGTTGATCTAAGTGATGTAGGTGAAGAAGATTCTTCTCAAGACATTTTGACCATGGGTGTTGGTGCACTTCTTCCTATGGAACAAGAACCTCATGATGATGAAGAAGAAGATAGACGTCTTACACATCATCAAACTACTTCAACATTCATAACACCACAAGCCCCTATTGTTCAACCGATACCTTTAGCCCAAGTTGAAGAGGATGATCAAGCTCCTCCTCATGACAATCTTCAAGAACAAGAACAAGAAAGTCCAATCATTGATGATGAACCTCAACAAATGCAATATGAACAAGAAGATCTTCCTCCACACATTAATGATCCATATGTTGAGGATGTGGATGATGGACATGAAGTTGAACCTCGTGAAACCCTTACCTCTATCATGCCACGAGTGGCCGGTCGGGTTGATGTTGACAAAATACTCACCGGCATATCGGAAGGTAGAGTCACTCGTAAACACTTGACCAACTTTTGTGCTCACTTCTCTTTTGTGTCTAGTTTTGAACCCATCAAGGTACAAGATGCATTGATAGACAACGATTGGCTAGTTGCTATGCAAGAAGAGTTGAACAGTTTTGAACGCAACCAAGTGTGGTCGTTAGTCAAGAGGCCACCTATCGAACACAACGTCATTGGAACAAAATGGATTTTCAAGAACAAACAAGATGAGAATGGTGTAATCATCCCAAACAAGGCAAGGTTAGTGGCACAAGGGTACTCACAAGTTGAAGGTTTGGACTTTGGTGAGACCTTTGCCCCGTTGCCGTCTTGAATCCATTCGCATCTTACTTGCTTATGCTGCTTTCAATGGTTTTACATTACATCAAATGGATGTGAAGAGTGCTTTTCTTAACGGTCCTCTACAATAAGAAGTATATGTATCACAACCACCTGGGTTCGTTGATCCCGATCACAAAGACTATGTGTATAAACTTCATAAGGCTTTGTATGGCCTCAAGCACCTAGTGCTTGGTATGATCATCTTAAGAAGTTTTTACTCGATGATGGTTTTGTGAGAGGGGTGATCGATCCTACTCTTTTTACTAAGAGGGATAAGGGTGATTTGATCTTATGCCAAATCTATGTAGATGATATCATTTTTGGTTCTCCTAACATTCATTTGTGCAAGAAGTTTGCGGCTTCAATGACCAAGAATTTTGAAATGTCACTCAATGCGGATTTGAAGTTCTTCCTTGGTTTTCAAATTCAACAATTTCAAGAAGGAATTTTCTTGTCTCAAGCAAAGTACCTCAAGGATATCCTAGAGAAGTTTGGTATGTCTGATGCTAGTCCATGTAAGACACCAATGCCAACCAAAATAACACTCACTTGAAGACACAGACGGTATCCCTTCGACCCATCTAAATACCGCTCTATGATTGGTTCATTGCTTTATCTTTGTGCATCTAGACCAGACATCATGTTTAGTGTATGCATGTGTGCTAGATTTCAAGCTTCCCTAGGGAAAGTCATCATAAAGGCGGTTAAGCATATTCTTAGATACCTTGTTCACACCCCAAAGTTGGGTCTATGGTATCCCAAGGATGCTAAGTTTGATCTCATTGGATATACGGATGCGGATTGGGCGGAGACAAAGTGGATCGTAAGTCCACCTCCGGTGCATGTCAATTTCTTGGACGCTCTTTGGTAAGTTGGTCATCGAAGAAACAAAATTGTATTGCCCTCTCTACCGCAGAAGTTGAATACATTGCTGCCGCCAACAGTAAACTCGCTTATTATGGATGAGGCAAACTTTGAAGGATTATGGTATCACCTATAGACATGTGCCTCTTCTATGTGATAATGAAAGTGCTATCAACATTGCTGAGAACCCCAAGGATCATCTCCGCACCAAACACATTGATATTAGATATCACTTCTTGAGAGATCATGTTGAGAAAGGCGATATTCACATTGATCACATTGGGACAGATTTGCAATCGGCGGATATTTTCACCAAACCATTGGATGAAGCAAGGTTACACGACTTAGGCGTGAACTTGGTATCTTGGAGCTTGACAACATTATGTGAAATCTAGTACTCATCCATGATTAAACTTAATGTCTTGTCGTGATGTAGGCATATATTTAGGGGGAGACACTCGATTCATGAGTTCTCTCACCTTACATAATGCATAAATTGAACAAACACTCTCAAAGTTATCATAGTTTTAAAAAAAAAGACTAGGATACTTTAATATGATGGAGTAGTGACTATGCACTTAAAGTACAAATCTTTCTGTGTCATGTCATGTCTACTCAGACATGGTGGCGTTAGCCACCACTTGTAGTCTCTGCCTATGATTGAGTAAGGTGGGATCTGAGTTCCTACATAAATAAGTTTTACTGTGAGAAAATGTTTTCCTCATCATCATTATCAGCCCTCCTGTCCAAACTTCTGGCTCCGGACGTCCGGAAGGTTCCGGACGTCCGTGTGGTATTTCACTGCCGGACGTCCGCAAAACTCCGGACGTCCATATATTCTACTCTGGTTCCCTTCGACCGGTCGTCCGGCCTCGCCGGACGTCCGTAAAAACCATTCTGGTTCACTCAAATTTGGCCTAGCAAATGAAGCTTCGGACGTCCGGAAGACTCCGGACGTCCGTAAGAACCGTTCTGGTACAATATGCCCGGTCGTCCGATTCCATCGGACGTCCGTAAAAGCATCTCTGTTATCCTTCTTTGCTGATGGTCCTGACTCCGGTCGTCCGTCTGTTTCCGGATGTCCGGTCGCATATATAACTCCGGTCGTCCGAAGGCCCCGGACGTCCGTACGTTTCTACGCGGGTCTATATATACTGCGCCCTAGGTTTTTCAGTCAACCAACCCCATCCTCGTCGATTCGCCGCCGCCGCCGGTTACGTCGTGGCGGCCCTCCCGCAACCGCCCGCCGCCAGAATTCCTCGCCGGGTGTCTCCCGCCACGGATCTGAGACTTGCCGTCCGCCCGCCCAGCCGTTCGCTCGGGCTTCTCTTCCCGTCCGTCTGTCGATCTCCTGCTCCGACGCGTCGCTTGGCTCTTCCGTGCTCTTCCTCGCCTAGTAGGGCAAACCCCTCCCTCTCTTCACTTGTCACCCTGGTCTATGGAGGGTGTTGACATGGGCTTTCCTTCTCCCCTAGGTCATGATGCCTCGGTCCAAGCACTCCGACGCAAGCAAGTCGCGGAGGGCCGGGCGTCCGTCTGCCTCGTGGTGGTTCAACGACTCAAGAGGCAGATCGCCCTCGGAAGCGTGCGCTCGTCCTCCCAGCTCGTCCAAAGTGATTCCTCTTCGAGGGTCAGATTTTGAGGATGAGCTTGAAGAGGTGGATCCGCCCCGATGATTGGCGTCCGCGTCGCTGCCCCAAGCCCGCCATCGTCGTCCAACATTTCAACCTCCTCCTCCTCCGGCAACCCCACGGTGATGCCGTCACATCTCCCTTGAGCCTCCACTAGCACTAGGCCGTCATGTTAAGCGTTTCAATGAAGTTCCCAAATCTTCATATCTCAAATTGCGCCGTGATGTAGATCAATTTACGTTGCTAGGATTCTCGGGATAGTCGCTTTTCATCGAATGTCCAAGCCGACATCTTCACCACGATTGTCATTCCTAAAGGCTTGTCACTTCATGTTTGCATTGATCTTGAGCACATTCGCACTCATCCGGAGAAATATCCGGAGCCATTGAGCTCATTGAGTCGTCAAACCTAGCTGCCCCATTCGCCTTTCAACACGATTTTAACCAGGCTGCCATCCATCGGTTTTATGCCACTTGTTACTTTGCTCTCGATAACACCGTCACATGGATGACCTCCGACATCGCTCTCACAAAGATCTTATGCTGAGTTTGTCACCGCACTTGGATTTCCCGACACGGGTTCAAAATCCACAAGGATGACCCCAACCATAAGCCCAAAGGCATTGCGGTCTGTGCGGATCTCCTTAGACCCATATCATCTTTGTCTCGACTTGAAAAACAAAAGGGTCTAAACCAAGTCTCTATTTGGCGTTTTCCATTCAACATCATTTATCGCTGTGTCATCCGCACCATTTATCCCAAGATGGGTGACAAGGGCTCTGTAGCAGCTCTGCATTGATCTCATGCATCGCCTTTACACATCTCCTAAAGGGAAGATAAATGTTCCACACTTTCTATGGCATGAGATTCGCCTTGCTAGCTTCCAAAGACAAGCGGGCTTTTCCTCATGCACCTTTTCTTCGGCATTTATCGAGAGTGCAGCTCCTTTCCCATTGCACGCACTCATATACATGAGAGATGGGTCATCCCACCTCACATGGCGGCTGACCATGTTCCTCCTCCTCCCTCCATGCTAGTCGCACCGCCGCTAGTTTTCCTCGCACGCTAACCATCCTCATTCCAGGATGCCTCCTTTGGGCGCATTGCTCGTTTTCTTGGGAAGGCTCATTCAGCCATGATGAAGAAGTTCACCTTCCATTGCTCCCAACACCACGATGTGGTCACTGCATGGTCACTTCCAAGAACGCTCAAGGCTCGTCTGCGAGACTCAGGCGTATATGATGTGAGTGACGATGAGCATCTTCCTGCAGAACCCCCTTCTGATTTTGGTTTTCCCTCCGGTCCTGAGTGGGCTGATTTCTTTGACGAGACTGGTGGCAGTGGTGTTCCTGATGATGATGATGAGGATGAGCTTTAATACTATCATGTCATTCCCCTCTTTGTTTTTGGATACTTGATGCCAAAGGGGGAGTAGGCTCCATATGCATTACTCTAGCTCATTATGTAATCGAACCTATGTTAGGAGTAGTTTGTTGAACTATGTTATGGGTTGTTGAACTATGTTATGAGTTTGTTAGTTATGAATCTATATGATATATGTTAGTTATGAATCTATATGATATATGAATTGATCCGTTTGTTGGTTATGAGTTTGGTGAATCTATATGAATTGATCTATATGAAGTGATCCAACTATTGTGGCATCAGTTTGAGGGGAGCCCTCTCGCTACTCGCTACCTATTCTTATTATGGTTATTGAGCTCCACAACAAATACTTCCGATTACTATTATGAGTATGCATATGAGTTGTCATCAACTACCAAAAGGGGAGATTGAAAGTGCAATCATGCCCTTAAATCATATTTTGATGTTGATGACAACACATATGCTCGGGACTAATCATGTTTATCAAGTATATCTCAGATTGTGTTCCAAGACCGTATGCATGGATCATGACTAGGGACAAAAGCATATAACTCAAGAATGGAGATACAAGGTGTTAACTTCATTTATGTTTTGTTCTTGAGTATAGGGATCCCGCACTATTAAGAGGGGATCGATGGATCTGTGAAAACTTGCTCAAAGCTGGTATCTATATACCTTACCTTGGACGTCCGGCGCTCTACGGACGTCCGGTCCTTCTGATTGCCGGACGTCCGGACTCTTACGGACGTCCGACACTTCCACAACAGAAACATTTTTATGGATGTCCGGAAGCCTCCGGACGTCCGACACTTTCACATCGAAACCTTCTTACGGATGTCCGGCCCTTTCGGACGGCCGTATCTGTACACTGGTTTGTGGGTCACACTTTCACAATGTCGAAACATTTTTACGGATGTCCGGAACACTCCGGACGTCCGACACTTTCACATCAGAAGCATTCTTACGGATGTCCGGCCCTGCTCGGACGACCGTATCCTGTACATTGGTTTGTGGGTCACACTTTTCACAGCGGTCGGTCGTCCGATGACTGTCGGACGTCCGGACCCATTTGGGCCTCCGGACGTCCGACGTTCTCCGGACGTCCGCCATCCTGCACTTCCAAACGGTCACCTTTTCCCACCACATATATATACTCCTTTCCCTTCCACGGGTTTGGTTTGACCATTCACTTTGAACAAACCTTAGAACACTTCTCACACTCTCTCTCATTTCTCCACACCAAATCCTAGATCCTCAAGGGATTTGAGAGCTTTGAAAAGAAGCTGTCCGATCAAGTGATAGATCCACTTCTCCTCCTTCTTTGCACCCAAGGAATTCGTGATTTGAGCAAGTCTTGAGCAAATCCCCATCGGTCTTGTTACTCTTGGAGGTTGGAGACTCCTAGGCGGTAGGAGTCTTTGAGAGAGAATCGACCTTTGTGATTACCCCTGATAAGTTTGTGAGGGTTTGGAGACCACCCCAAGGTCTACCACTAGTGGTTGAGAAACGCCTTGGCGTTGTCTCAAAGGGAGAATAGGGTGAGCCTTCGTGGCGTTGGTGTGCCTTCGTGGTAACATCCACCTCTCTAACGGTGACTATCTTCCTCCAAGGAAGTGAACATCGGCATACATCCTCGCCTCCGGAGTTGCGGTTATTCCTAACCCTAACTCCATACTTGTGGTTACTTGTTTTGGTTTGCACTTACTTACATCATATTGTGCTTGCTCACTTATATACTTGTGCTACTTGCCTAGTACTTCATACTTATTAGCAATTGTTAGGCTCACTTTCATATTCCGCACTATTGCCTAAAATTGCTAAGTAATAATTAAAATTTGTAATTGTACCTATTCACCCCCCCTCTAGGTCCATCTCGATCCTTTCAGAAGCCCAATCCATTCAACAAAGGACAAGTGAACCACGTTAACATGGAGGAAGTTGAAGAGCAGCCGGACGCGGTAATAGGTAAGTTTTTGGTTAAGTCATTTACCGTTCTTGTTCTTTTTGATACTGGTGCATCGCATTCATACATATCAAGGGGATTTGTGGATAAGTATAAGCTACCAACCCAAACCCTTCGGACCCCTTTTTTAGTGAGCTCGCCTAGAGCAGAGTACATGGCTAGCCGATGGTGCAACCAGATACCCCTAACCATTGGCACCCATGTTTTTCCGTCTGACCTAATTATCTTGGAGTCGCAAGGACTGGATGTGATATTAGGTATGGACTGGATGTAAAAGTATGGAGGAAGCATTGACTGTGCTAGCAAATCAATTTATCTTACCAACCCGGAGGGAAAAAGGATTAAGTATGTATCTAGGCATGTGCCTAGGAGGAGCCAAGTGAATGCTCTCTCGGGAGTTGTTCAGGAGGAAGTGCCTGTAGTAAAGGATTTCCCGGATGTTTTTCCAGAGGAGTTACCAGGCATGCCACCGGATAGAGACATCGAGTTCCTGATAGAACTATTGCCAGGTACAGGGCCAATATCCAAGAGACCCTATCGGATGCCCAAAAATGATCTGGAGGAAATTAAGAAACAGATCAAGGAGTTGTTGGAGAAAGGATACATTCGAAGGAGTTCATCGCCTTGGGGAGTTCCAGTATTGTTGGTCGAGAAGAAGGATAAATCCCTGAGGATGGTTGTTGATTACCGAGCCTTGAATGAAGTAACGATAAAGAATAAGTACCCGCTACCGATGATCAACGATCTGTTTGACCAGTTGCAAAGAGCTAAGGTGTTTTCGAAGATTGATCTACGATCGGGATACCATCAGTTGAAGATCCGAGAGAAGGATATACCAAAGACATCGTTCACCACGCGGTATGGATTATACGAGTATACGGTCATGTCGTTTGGACTGACTAACACCCCTGCCTATTTCATGAGTATGATGAACAAGGTGTTCATGGAATATTTGGACAAGTTTGTTGTGGTGTTCATTGATGATATTATGGTATACTCGAAGAACGAGGAGGAGCACAAGGAGCATTTGCGTTTAGTTCTCGAGAAACTCGGGGAACACCAGTTATACGCCAAATTCAGCAAGTGCGAGTATTGGTTAAAGGAAGTTGGATTTCTTGGACATGTTATATTAGGAGAAGGTATAGCAGTAGATCCCAGTAAGGTTCAGTCAGTCACTGAATGGTTGGCACCCACTTCAGTTGGCGAGATCCGCAGTTTCCTTGGACTCGCAGGATATTATCGGAGATTCATTGAGAATTTTTCCAAGATTGCTAAGCCAATGACTGAATTGCTGAAGAAGGATACTAAGTTTAAATGGACAGAGGATTGCGAGGCAAGTTTTCAGGAATTGAAGAAACGTTTGACTACAGCCCCAGTGCTAACACTGCCAGATATACATAAGGAGTTCCAAGTTTATTACGACGCATCTCGCTTAGGACTTTGATGTGTGCTTATGCAGGACGGACGAGTTGTTTCGTATGCCTCACGACAACTGAAGCCCCATGAGTTGAACTATGCCACGCATGATTTGGAGCTAGCAGCAGTAGTGCATGCATTGAAGACTTGGAGACATTATCTTATTGGAAACCGTTGTGATGTGTACACAGATCATAAGAGTCTGAAGTACATTTTCACACAGAAGGAGTTGAACCTTAGACAGAGGAGATGGTTGGAACTTATAAAGGATTACGATATGAAGCTACATTATCATCCAGGAAAGGCCAATGTCATAGCAGACGCTTTGAGCCGGAAGAGCTACGCTAATATCCTTGAAAGTAAGGGATTGCCGAAGGAGTTAGCTAAAGATATCATGGAACTTCGGTTGGAGATTGTTCCAAGAGGTTTCATTGCAACAATGGAAGTTCAGTCTACAATGTTGGACAAGATTCGAGAAGCTCAGAAGGAAGACAAAGAGATTGCTGAGATAAAGGAGAAGATGAGCAAAGGAAATGCCAAAGGTTTTCGCGAGGATGAGCACGATACCTTATGGTTTGAGGATCGAGTTTATGTGCCTAATAATCCAGAGATCAGGAAATTAATACTACAGGAGGCTCATGACTCACCATACTCGACACAACCCGGAAACACCAAGATGTATTTGGATTTGAAAGAACGTTTCTGGTGGACTGGTATGAAGAAGGATATTGCCGAGTATGTAGCTGTATGTGATGTATGTCAGAGAGTGAAGGCAGAGCATCAGAAGCCAGCAGGACTGTTACAGCCTATGCCGATTCCCGAATGGAAGTGGGATAAACTTGGCATGGACTTTATCACCGGATTGCCCAGGACCAAAGCAGGATATGACTCTATATGGGTAGTAGTGGATCGCTTGACCAAAGTGGCTCACTTCATCCCGGTGAAAACAACTTATACAAGTGCAAAGTTGGCCAAGATATAAATGTCCAGGATCGTATGTTTGCATGGAGTTCCGAGGACCATCGACGATAGAGGAACACAGCCACTTCAAAGTTTTGGCATCGCCATACACTGCACTCAGGTACGAGATTGGAGTTCGGTACAACATTTCACCCGCAGACAGATGGACAGACCAAGAGAGTCAACCAGATTCTGGAGGACATGTTGAGAGCCTGTGCACTAGATTATGGATCTAGTTGGGATGACAATTTGCCTTACGCAGAGTTCTCATACAACAATAGCTACCAGGCCAGTTTGAAGATGGCACCGTTTGAAGCTCTGTATGGACGCAGATGTAGAACACCCCTGATGTGGGATGAGGTAGGAGACCGTTAGTTGTTTGGACCAGATTTGATCAAGGAGTCTGAGGAGAAGGTTAAACTGATCCGTGATAGACTGAAGATTGCTCGGTCCAGGCAGAAGAGTTATGCACACAGAAAACGCAAGGAGGTAACCTATGAAATTGGAGTCAGAGCATATCTGCGAGTATCACCCTTACGAGGAGTGAAACGTTTTGGAGTTAAGGGAAAGTTAGCTCCAAGATTCGTAGGACCGTATCGTGTTTTGGAACGGATGGGAGAAGTTGCCTACAAGTTGGAGTTACCTGAAGGATTGTCAGGAGTTCACGATGTGTTCCACGTCTCACAGTTGAAGAAGTGTCATGCTGAGATGGCCGATATACCATTAAGAGATACAATACCCACAGGCGATTCGGTTGGACAAGAATTTGACTTATGAGGAGAAGCCCAGAAGATTCTTGACTTTGCCAGCCGAGTCACCCGCAGCAAGGTTATCAAGTTTTGCAAAGTTCAGTGGAGCCACCATATCGAGGAGGAAGCCACCTGGGAACGAGAGGATGATATTCGCAAGGACCACCCGCACCTATTTTCTAGCCAACTCGAATCTCGAGGACGAGATTCATCTTAAGGGGGGGTAGGTTTGTAACATCCCAAATTTTCAATTTGGAATGTTATACATAGGTCATTCATGCATATCATATTTTGTTGCATCTTCGTTCCGCAATCTTCGAAATCCTAAGCAACTCAAGGACCCACGGAGAGAGTTGGGGATTTTCCGGTTTTCATATTTGATTTTTA
Organism: Aegilops longissima; assembly: GCA_021605205.1. NCBI lineage: Eukaryota > Viridiplantae > Streptophyta > Magnoliopsida > Poales > Poaceae > Aegilops > Aegilops longissima. The sequence goes on from CM038676.1 coordinate 362,834,207, forward strand.
TCAAATAACGAAAACGAGGTTTTTTATTTAATTATTTTTCTCTCCGGAAAAATATTTCATAATAAAACAAAAGAGGGGAGATAATATGACTTCTCCAAAACAATTGAAATATTGGAGGAAAAATGTTAAAATCATTAGTTCGATTTTACTTGATTTTTATTTGGATTTTATTTGCATTAGAAAAATGGCACGTTTTAAAAAAAAATGCATTTTAGGGCCAAGAAAATGTTCATCTCGTTCTAAATATTTCATTTAGACGGTGAAAATTTGTTTTGGCATTTTTAGATTTTTATTTTATTTTATAGGATTTATTTTTTCTGTCATGAATATTTTAAAAAACATACCGACCGGGCTAAAACCCACCAGCCAGCCGCCCAGCCACCGCCGCCCGCCGACCGGACACGAGTCCGAGCCGACTCCGCCTCGCCGCGCTTTGCCCCCTCCTCCAAGTCGAGCCCCCCTCTCTATAAGCCCCCACCCCCCGCCACCCACCACCACCACCCACCACCGCCGCCACCGCCGCCTCCTGCCGCCACCAAGCCCCGCCACCTCACACACCCCCACGCCTCACGAGCCCCCTCGCAGTACTGGAGGTATCCGCCGGATCCGAGACCGCCGGTTTTTTTAAAAAATCGTTCGGTTTATATTTTTTTTGAAACCCTAGTTTTCATTTTTTTTTAATAGATGGGATTTTCTCCGGTTTATTTATTTAGCGAGCGTTCGCTCATTCTTTCGTTTTAGCGAACGCGTCCTTCGTTTAGGTTCAGTTAACGAACGTTCGTTCGTTAAGCTGTTCGTCTTTTTTCTTTTTCTCGGATTTATTCCGTGATTTTTCTGATCGCGATTTCTGATCCAATTTTTGATCTAGTTTAACTTTTCGCTCATTTATCAGAATCAGGCCATTCAAGCGCCTAGAGTTTCGTCTTGAAATCCTCTTTTCGAATAATCAACTCAAAAAAGTTTTTGCCTCTGTAAAATTTGACCGTAGTTCAGATTAGTAAACGGGTCTTGTTTCTTTCGCCGTTTGAGTTTCGTTGCTCCGTTTGGTTTGATTCTTTTTGCGAACCGGAGTTCTTAAGTTGAACTCTCCGGTCAATTTCTTTTATTTGAGTTTCGCTTGTGCATCTTTGCTTGTTGCTTATGTATGTTATTGTTTGCTTGCGATAGAATTCCCGGAGTGCGAAGCGTGTTACTACGGGTCTCTAGGATTCGTGGATCGTCAGCAAGGCAAGTAACACTTTGATCATACTCTTTTCATACCCAGTTTTATGCATTAGTTCCAATCCTCAAACATTGCATGATTAGGATGTCATTAACTTGTGGGTTGGGAAGTAGTAGATGAGGTAGAACCTATTGTCCTTTTACTATCAAACCCTTGGGAGTTACTTCTGTGTGTTGCTTATATTGCTATGCTATGCTCGTAGACGTGGTTTGGGTTTGAGTGAATCCATGACAGATGGGAGAGTGTTAATTAATGGCTTAATTTAAGGTGGCAACATTAATACAGATCTGGGTGGATTGAGGCACATGGGGAACCCAGTGTTGACTGTTTTATTTTTGGAAATCTCAGGGTACCCGTGTGATCTTCCTATGGACCGCCACCTGTGCTCAAAGGAACTTAGATTATTCATGCTAGAAACTTCCGTGTGCAGCCACAAGCTACTATGGGCTCTAGCATAGTTGAGTAAGTTACTTGAAGCTCTTGAAGAGGTAGATCAGCGGTAGTGGGTTTAGTAGGTTTGGTATGGTCTACCCGAGTAGAGTTAATGTTTCGAAGACTATGTCTCGGTCATCCGTTTCTCAAACACCATGTAGTGCGAGAAATCAACGGAGGCGATCGAGTCTTGTGGGGAAAAGTGCGCAAACCTCTGCAGAGTGTACAATCTAATCATGGTGAACCGTGTCCCCGGTTATGGACAATTTTGAGTATCTAGTACTTGAGTTATCACATGTATCTCATCACTCTTAATTAATACTGTTGGGTTGTTAACTACTTTAATTGGGATTGAGTTGGGGTTATACCTTCTCAATATTTCAACCACCATTATAGTTAAATAAAAAAAATATTCCTTTGTTGTAGGGAAAAATTGGCTTTTCGCAAAACTATAACCATAGAGCTTTCCACCAGCCAAACATGCATGTAGTGATAGCATTATTTCTGTTCATGCTCTATTGTGTTATATTGCCAGCATATTCCATGTGCTGACCCGTTTTCAGGCTGCAACGTATTATGTTGCAGACTTTTCAGACGAGGAGTAAGGTTCGTTAGGTCGTTGCCGTGCAACTCAGCTATGCCGTTGGAGCTGATGGACTCACTTTATCTTCCCAGCCTTCCGTTGTTATCGCATTAGATGGCCTTAAGCCATATTATTGTAATAAGTTCTCTTTCGGAGACATTCGATGTAATAAGTGTGTGATTGCTACTCTGTTATAAATCCTTCAAGTACTGTGTGTTTCAGCATTACTGATCCAGGGATGACACTGAGACACAGAGACTTGACCATGTGAGGTCGGGTCGCTACACATCATTAGCGAAGGTTCACTGTAGCTTAACTACCCGGGCGTCACAATTATCCTCCACTACAAGAAATCTCGTCCCGAGATTTAAGCGGTGGAGTAAGGGGGGAAAGGTGCTGGTTACGAAATTCTAACGCATCTTGTCGGTCTTGGCTGCCCTTTTGAAGAGGTTGATCCCTTTCGTTAATGTCTTCATTTCTCTGCTTCAGGTCATCGTGATGAAAACGGCATTCTTCCTTCGAGAATTCCATCGTACTTACGAAAGAATAAAGGGTGGGTATTCCGGGAGAACGGACCTCTACAAGGCTGACTATCTAATCAGTAACATCAGGGAAGGTGGCGGAAAGTAACTCTCGAGTTGAAACTTAAGAAAATATCAAGAGCATAGTAAGGAGGTATCATGGGAAGCTTCAAGCAGGTAGGCAATCGTTCGTTGCCTGAAACAACATGCGAAATGGGTCCAGAGCAACGAGAATAAGTATTGTGTCTAATACCAAAGTAGATTACTAGGAAGATGACCCATGAATTACATACGAAGTCAAGCGCGAGGAATAACTTTGTCAACAGGGTGTACAGGAGAGTCAGGTTTCGATCCTGGGTGTTGGGGAACGTTGCATAAAATAAAAAAATTCCTATGTTCACCAAGATCCATCTATGAGTTCATCTAGCAACGAGAGAGAGATGCATCTACATACCCTTGTAGATCGCGTATGAAGCGCTCAAGAGAACGGGGTTGAGGGAGTCGCTCGTCGTGATCCAAATCACCGGAGATCCTAGCGCCGAACGGATGGCACCTCCGCTCAACACACGTCACGGTCAGCGTGGCGTCTCCTCCGCCTTGATCCAGCAAGGGGAAGGATAGGTTGATGAAGATCCAGCAGCACGACGGCGTGGTGGTGGATGCAGCAGATTCTAGAGGCTTCGCCAAGCAATCTGCGGGAGGAGGAAGAGGTGTAGCGGGGAGGAGGCGCCAAGACTCGTGGTGCGGCTGCCCTCCCTCCCCTCCTTTATATAGGCCCCAGGGGCGCCGCCCCGAGATTGAATCTCCCAAGGGCGGCGGCCAAGGGGTGGAGTGCCCCAAGGCAGTGGTGCGCTTCACCCTAGGGTTTCCAACCCTAGGCGCAGGGGGGGCTAAGTGAGGCGCACCAGCCCACCAGGCTGGTTCCTTCCCACTTCAGCCCACGGGCCCTCCGGGATATGTGGGCGCACCGGTGGACCCCGGACCCTTCCGTGGTCCCAGACAATACCGGTGACCTCAAACTTTCCCGATGGTCAAACAGCACTTCCTATATATAATTCTTTACCTCCGACCATTCCGAACTCCTCGTGACGTCCGGGATCTCATCCGGACTCAACAACTTTCGGTTTGCTGCATACTAATATTCATACAACCCTAGCGCCACCGAACCTTATGTGTAGACCCTACGGGTTCGGAGACATGCGAACATGACCGAGACGGCTCTCCGTCAATAACCAACAGCGGATCTAGATACCCATGTTGGCTCCTACATACTCCTCGATGATCTCATCGGATGAACCACGATGTCGAGGATTCAAGCAACCCCAGATACTATTCCCTTTGTTAATCGGTATGTTACTTGCCCGAGATTCGATCGTCGGTATCCCAATACCTCGCTCAATCTCGCACGCAAGTCACTTTACTCGCATCTGTAATAAATGATCCCGTGACGGCACACTTGGTCACTTTGAGCTCATTATGATGATGCACTACCGAGTGGGCCCAAGGATACCTCTCTCGTAATACGGAGTGACAAATCCAGTCTCGATCCGTGTCAACCCAATGACACTTTCGAGATACCGTAGTGCACCTTTATAGTCACCCGATTACGCCAGACGCTTTGGTACACCCAAAGCACTCCTACGGTATCCGGAGTTACACGATCTCATGGTCTAAGGAAAGATACTTGACATTGGAAAAGCTCTAGCAAAACGAACTACACGATCTTGTGCTATGCTTAGGATTGTCTTGTCCATCACATCATTCTCCTAATGATGTGATCCCGTTATCAATGACATCCAATGTCCATAGTCAGGAAACCATAACTATCTATTGATCTACGAGCTAGTCAACTAGAGTGTAACACCCCGGATGTAACTTTCCATATTTGTAACTCCAACTCTTGCCATTTTCGGCATTGTGATATGATATTCCCTCCGTGGTTGGGTTTCTCTTATTTTTGCATTTTGTCCATGTCATGCATTTCATATCATGTCATCATGTGCATCGCATTTGCATACGTGTTCGCCTCATGATTCCAGCATTTTTCCCGTTGTCCGCTTTTGCAATCCGGCACTCCTATGTCCCCCGGCGTCCCCTTTTATGTTTTTCCGTGAGCGGGTACTAAACCTTCTCGGAATGGACCGAGGTTTGTCAAGTGGCCTTGGTATACCACCGGTTAAGTTTCGGGTCATTTGGAGCTCGTTTGGCACTCCAACGGTTAACCGCACTCTCGCAAAGGCCTCTTTTAAGTTGCAGCCCAACACCCCTTCAAAATAGTCCAATAACCCATCTAAGTCACTTCCATGCTCTCCGTCGTTCGATCACGATCGTGTGGGCGAAAACTACACCTCATTTGGACTCTCCTAGCTCCCTCTATGCCTATATATACAACCCCCATTCCAAATCCGGATCAACCCTAGCCTTCCCCTACCTCGCGCCCGGACGAAATTGCCGCGCCGGCGGACGTGTCCGCGCCGCCGCCCGGCCAACCGGGGCGTGCCACGTGGCGCGCCTGGTCCCAAGCTTCGCCGCCGCGCGCCTCTCATCAAGCGCTCCCGCCGCCGCCGGACCTCGCCGCCCGCCCGGCCCGTCGCCCGCCGCCGCGCGCAGCTGCCGCCTCACGGCCGGGCCACCACCGACCCGCGGCGCCCTCTCCTCCCGGCCCGGGCGCTCCGGCGAAGAGTAACCGCTCGCGCCGCCGCTGACCTCGCCGCCGACCGCCGCCCGGCCGACTAACCTTGCCGCCGCCCGTCCGCCCGCCTGCGCGATCGCCGCCTCCCACGGCGCCGGCCACCACCGACCTCGGGCGCCCTCTCCTCCCGCCCCGGCCGCTCCGGCGAAAGCAGCTCGGCGCCGCCGCCTCGACCTCAAACCGCCGGATCTGGATCGACCTTCGAGGTTGACTTCTTCCCCTCAAATTTCATCTAAGTTTTTATTCCGTTGATTATTTCGTGGCATTTTCAACGATCATAAGTCTGCACCCGTAGTCTCCGTTTCATGCCTCAGATTATGTCAAAATGTTCGTCTCAAGAGTAGATCATTTCATCTCATTGCATCATTTTCATTTGAGCTCATCTTGATGCCCGAAATGCTGTTGGAAGAGGGCTATGTGATGTTAGTTTCGCTTTCTTAACAGAACATGCACTTTTGTTATTTTTGCTATGATTGATGTGTGCACCCTATGAATTTGAGTCCTACATGTGTTTTGTAATATGCCATGCCATCTTTCCAGGGTGTATGCCATGTATTTTTGTGATCTATATGGTGACTAGCACAAGCATGCAAAGTAGGCTTCCGATGTTGCTGATTTCAGCCTGTGCTTAGCTGATATTTTGATGCCATGTTAACTCGATGCTACCAAGAGATCCATGCATATTTTGAGATACTTCAGTAAGGATGTTTTGAACATATGGTTATGCTCTATCCATCCATGCCTTTGTTTGCAATTATGGAGTGCCATAGCTTGAGTCAATTGAGCTCTACTTTTGCTACAAAATATTTCCTGGCAGATTGTTTACATGTTATTCAATTTTGCCAAGGTTGTTGTGGTTGATCCATGTATGCTATGATGTTGTTCTTGCCATGTATGTCTTCTATGCCATATCTTCTTGATGTATGTATGCTTAGTTTACAATGAAAGGCTCTGTAGTGAGTGCTTTGAGCTCTTAAACATGCCTACTTGTTATCTGTTTTTGCCATGCCATGTTGGTGAATCTGTTAACGAAACTTGCCATTTTGACATGGGTGTTACTATATTTTCTGATACTTTTTGGCTTATGGTCAGTAAGGGACTTTTGTTCTATGCTTTGAGTAGATTCATGTCGTGCCATGTTTTGCTATTATAAGTTCCTGTAGCATGTTGTTTTCTTGCTCTGAACATTGCTACCTGATGCTGTTTTTGCCATGTTCAGTAATTTCACTAAGTCTGTGAAGCTGATATGTTTTGCACTTTTGTCATGCTTGTTTGAACCTGTTATGATGTGAATTAGCCATATCTTAGTGTTCATCTTTTGTCAAGCATCTTGAGTAGATCACTGCCATATACTTTGTTGGTACGTTTGGGTGCAGTAGCTTAATTTCTTGTATATTGCTAAGTGGTATCATGCTGTTAATGGCAGATTCGTGCCATTCTTGTTTTGCTTGTCATTTGCAAACCGTGGATCCGATTCCGGTGATCTTTATATCGATTTCAACCGAAATCATCTCATCTTTCCAGCGGCATACTTGGTTTGCCAAGTTGATGCCTGGTTCATCATTTTCCTTCCGGAGCGCGCATACGCATTGCATATCACATCTTGCATATCATGCCATGTTTTGCATCATGTTGCTTGTGCATTGCACCGTGATTTATTGTGGTTCCTTTGTTTGTGTTCTTGATTTGGGTAGAGACAGGAGACGAGTACGTGAACGAGGAACCTGTTGAGTACGCTTACGAGGATCAAGCTTTCGACAACTCTGAGAACATTGCAGGCAAGATGACCATACCCTCGAAATCACTTCTATCTTTGCTATGCTAGATGCTCGCTCTTTTGCTATGCCTATGTTGCGATGCCTACCACTTGCTATATCATGCCACCCATATTGCCATGTCAGCCCCTAACCATCCTTTCCTAGCAAACCGTTGTTTGGCTATGTTACCGCTTTGCTCAGCCCCTCTTATAGCATTGCTAGTTGCAGGTGAAGATGAAGTTTGTTCCTTGTTGGAACATGGAGGTGTTGTTCCTTATTGGAACATGTTTACTTGTTGGGGATATCACAATATATATCTGCTATAATTAACGCATCTATATACTTGGTAAAGGGTGGAAGGCTCGGCCTTATGCCCGTGTTTTGTTCCACTCTTGCCACCCTAGTTTCCGTCATACCGTGTTATGTTCCTTGATTTCGCGTTCCTTACGGTTGGGTGATTTATGGGACCCCTTGACAGTTCGCTTTGAATAAGACTCCTCCAAAGAAGGCCCAACTTTGGTTTTACCATTTGCCACCTAAGCCTTTTTCCCCGGTTTTCGCGAGCCCGAGGGTCATCTTTATTTTAACCCCGGCCAGTTCTCCTTCGAGTGCTGGTCCAACTTGAGCGATGTCCGGCGCCTCTTGGGCAATCAGGGTCTATGCCAACCCGACGTCTGGCTCATCCGGTGTGCCCTGAGAACGAGATATGTGCAGCTCCTATCGGGATTTGTCGGCACATTCGGGCGGCTTTGCTGGTCTTGTTTTATTGCTGTTGAAATGTCTTGTAGTCCGGGATTCGAGATTGATCGGGTCTTCCGGAAGAAGGAATATCCTTCGTTGACCGTGAGAGCTTATAATGGGCTAAGTTGGGACACCCTGCAGGTATTATCTTTCAAAGCCATGCCCGCGTTATGAGGTAGATGGGAATTTGTTAATGTCCGGTTGTAGAAAACCCGGTTGATCTTAATTAAAATACACATCAACCGCGTGTAATCGTGATGGTCTCTTCTCGTGAGTCCGGAAGTGAACACGGTGTTGGAGTTATGCTTGACGTAAGTAGTTCAGGATCACTTCTTGATCGCTACTAGCTTCACGACCGTGCTTTGCTTCTCTCCTCGCTCTCTTTTGCGAATGTAGCCACCATATATGCTAGTCGCTTGCTGCAGCTCCACCTTACAACTCTGTCCTTCCTATAAGCTTAAATAGTCTTGATCTCGCGGTGTGAGATTGCTGAGTCCCGTGACTCATAGATTCTACCAAAACAGTTGCAGGTGCCGACGATGCCAAGCAGGTGACGAACCGAGCTCAAGTGGGAGTTCGATGAGGAACGTGGTCGTTACTATGTGTCTTTTCCTGATGATCAAGAGCGGAGCTCAGTTGGGACGATCGGGGATCTGTGTAGCATTTGGGGTATCTTCTTTTATTTTGGTTCCGTAGTCGGACCTTGAGTGTAATCTGAATGATGGATGTTTATTTATGTATTGTGTGAAGTGGCGACTGTAAGCCAACTATGTATCTCTTTCCCTTATGTATTACATGGGTTGTGTGAAGATTACCTCACTTGCGACATTGCTTTCAATGCGGTTATGCCTCTAAGTCGTGCTTCGACACGTGGGAGATATAGCCGCATCGAGGGCGTTACATAGAGGCTCACTAGGGACATGTTGTGGTCTATCTATTCACACGTGTATTACGATTTCCGGATAATACAATTATAGCATGAATAAAAGACAATTATCACGAACAAGGAAATATAATAATAATCCTTTTTTTATTGCCTCTAGGGCATATTTCCAACAGTCTCCCACTTGCATTAGAGTCAATAATCTAGTTACATTGTGATGAATCGAACACCCATAGAGTTCTGGTGTTGATCATGTTTTGCTCGCGGAAGAGGTTTAGTCAACGGATCTGCGACATTCAGATCCGTATGCACTTTGCAAATTTCTATGTCTCCATCTTGAAGATTTTCACGAATGGAGTTGAAGCGACGCTTGATGTGCCTGGTCTTCTTGTGAAACCTGGGCTCCTTGGCAAGTGCAATAGCTCCAGTGTTGTCATAGAAGAGTTTGATCGGCCCCGGCGCATTGGGTATGACTCCTAGGTCGGTGATGAACTCCTTCACCCAAATTTCTTCATGCGCTGCCTCCGAGGCTGCCATGTACTCTGCTTCACATGTAGATCCCGCCACGACGCTCGCTTGCACCGCACTACCAGCTCTTGCTCCACCATTCAACATATACATGTATCCGGTTTGTGACTTAGAGTCATCCAGATCTGTGTCGAAGCTAGCATCGACGTAACCCTTCTGACGAGCTCTTTCGTCACCTCCATAAACGAGAAACATGTCCTTAGTCCTTTTCGGTACTTCAGGATATTGTTGATCGCTGTCCGATGTTCCTTGCGGGATTACTTTGGTACCTTCCTACCAAACTTACGGCAAGGTTTACATCAGTCCGTACACAGCATGGCATACATAATAGACCCTATGGCTGAGGCATAGGGGATGACACTCATCTCTTCTTTATCTTCTGCCGTGGTCGGGCATTGAGCCGAGCTCAATTTCACACCTTGTAATACATGCAAGAACCCTTTCTTGGACTGATCCATTTTGAACTTCTTCAATATCTTTTCAAGGTATGTGCTTTGTGAAAGACCTATGAGGCGTCTCGATCTATCTCTATAGATCTTGATGCCTAATATATAAGCAGCTTCTCCAAGGTCCTTCGTTGAAAAACTCTTATTCAAGTAGGCCTTAATGCTGTCCAAAAGTTCTATATCATTTCCCATCAAAAGTATGTCATCTACATATAATATGAGAAATGCTACAGAGCTCCCACTGACTTTCTTGTTAACGCAGCTTCTCCATAAGTCTCATAAACCCAAACGCTTTGATCATCTCATCAAAGCGAATGTTCCAACTCGAGATGCTTGCACCAGCCCATAAATGGATCGCTGGAGCTTGCATACCTTGTTAGCATTATTAGGGTAGACAAAACCTTCCGCTGCATCATATACAGTTCTTCCTTAAGATAGCCGTTAAGGAATGCCGCTTTGGACGTCCATTTGCCATATCTCATAATCATAGTATGCGGCAATTGCTAACATGATTCGACGGACTTCAGCTTCGCTACGGAGAGAAAGTCTCATCATAGTCAACCCCTTGAACTTGCCGATAACCCTTAGCGACAAGTCGAGCTTTATAGATGGTAACATTACCATCCGCGTCCGTCTTCTTCTTAAAGATCCATTTGTTTTCTATCGCTCGATCATCGGGCAAGTCTGTCAAAGTCCATACTTTGTTTTCATACATGGATCCTATCTCGGATTGCATGGCTTCAAGCCATTTGTTGGAATCTGGGCCCGCCATCGCTTCTTCATAGTTCAAGGTTCACCGTTGTCTAACAACATGATTTCGGGACAGGGTTGCCATACCATTCTGTGTGGAACGTGTCCTTGTGGACCTCGAAGTTCAAGAGCAACTTTATTCAAGTACCTTGATCATCATCATTAATTTCCTCTCCGATCGGTGTAGGCACCACAGAACATTTTCCCGAGCTGCACTACTTTCCGGTTCAAGAGGTAGTACTTCATCGAGTTCTACTTTCCTCCCACTTACTCCTTTCGAGAGAAACTCTTTTCAAGAAAGGATCCGTTCTTGAAACAAAGATCTTGCCTTCGGATCTAAGGTAGAAGGTATACCCAATGGTTTCCTTTGGGTATCCTATGAAGACGATTTTTCCGACTTGGGTTCGAGCTTTTCAGGTTGAAGTTTCTTGACATAAGCATCGCATCCCCAAACTTTTAGAAACGATAGCTTAGGTTTCTTCCCAAACCATAATTCATACGGTGTCGTCTCAACGGATTTAGGCGGTGCCCTATTTAAAGTGAATGTAGCTGTCTCTAGAGCGTATCCCCAAAATGATAGCGGTAAATCTGTAAGAGACATCATAGATCGCACCATATCCAATAGAGTGCGATTCGACGTTCAAACACACCGTTCTGTTGAGGTGTTCCAGCGGCGTGAGTTGTGAAACGATTCCACATTTCCTTAAGTGTGTATCAAATTCGTGACTTAAATATTCTCCTCCACGATCTGATCGTAAGAACTTTATTTTTCGGTCACGTTGATTCTCTACCTCATTCTGAAATTCCTTGAACTTTTCAAAGGTCTCAGACTTGTGTTTCATCAAGTAGACATACCCATATCTACTCAAGTCATCAGTGAGAGTGAGAAAATTACGATATCCTCCGCGAGCCTCAACGCTCATTGGACCGCACACATCGGTATGTATGATTTCCAATAAGTTGGTTGCTCGCTCCATTGTTCCGGAGAACGGAGTCTTGGTCATTTTGCCCATAAGGCATGGTTCGCATGTGTCAAATGATTCATAATCGAGAGACTCTAGAAGTCCATCAGAATGGAGCTTCTTCATGTGCTTGACACCAATGTGACCAAGGCGGCAGTGCCACAAGTATGTGGGACTATCGTTATCAACTTTACATCTTTTGGTATTCACACTATGAATATGTGTAATATTACGTTCCAGATTCATTAAGAATAAACCATTGACCATCGGAGCATGACCATAAAACATATCTCTCATATAAATAGAACAACCATTATTCTCGGATTTAAATGAGTAGCCATCTCGTATTAAACAAGATCCTGATACAATGTTCATGCTCAAACTTGGCACTAAATAACAATTATTGAGGTTTAAAACTAATACCGTAGGTAAATGTAGAGGTAGCGTGCCGACGGCGATCACATCGACCTTGGAGCCATTCCCGACGCGCATCGTCACCTCATCCTTTGCCAGTCTCCGTTTATTCCGCAGCTCCTGCTGTGAGTTACAAATATGAGCAACGGCACCGGTATCAAATACCCAGGAGTTACTACGAGTACTGGTAAGGTACACATCAATTACATGTATATCAAATATACCTTTAGTGTTGCCGGCCTTCTTGTGCGCTAAGTATTTGGGGCAGTTCCGCTTCGGGACCCTTCCTTTGCAATAAAAGCACTCACCTCGTGCTTGGGTCCATTCTTTGACTTCTTCCGACAAGCGGCTTGCAGGGTGCGGCAACATCCTTGCCGTCCTTCTTTAAGTTCTTCTTACCCTTGCCCTTCTTGAACTTAGTGCTTTTATTGACCATCAACACTTGATGTTCTTTCTTGATTTCTACCTCTGCGACTTCAAAGATTGAAAATACTTCAGAATAGTTTTCACCATCCCCGCATATTGTAGTTCGTCACAAAGCTCTTGTAGCTCGGTGGGGCGATCAAGGATTCTGTCAATGACCGCCTCGTCCGGGAGGTTAATATCCAGTGAGACAAAGCGGTTGTGCAACCTGACATTTTGAGTATGTGCTCACCGATGTAACTATTTTCCTCCATCTTACAACTATAGAACTTTTCGAGACTTCATATCTCTCGACCGGGCATGAGCTTGGAAAACCATTTTCAGCTCCTCGAACATCTCATATGCTCCGTGTTGCTCAAAACGCTTTTGGAGCCCGGTTCTAAGTTGTAAAGCATGACGACCGAACGAAGGAGTAATCATCAAGACGAGACTGCCAAGCGTTCATAATGTCTTGGTTCTTCGATGGGTGCTTCACCTAGCGGTGCTTCTAGGACATATTGTTTCTTGGCTGCTATGAGGATGATCCTCAGGTTCCGGACCCAGTCTGAATAGTTGCTGCCATCATCTTTCAGCTTGGTTTTCTCTAGGAACGCGTTGAAGTTCATGGTGACATGAGCATTGGCCATTTGATCTACAAGACATTTTGCAAAGATTTTAGACTAATGTTCATGATAATTAAGTTCATCTAATCAAATTATATAATGAACTCCCACTCAGATTTGACATCCCTCTAGTCATCTAAGTGTTACATGATCTGAGTCGACTAGGCCGTGTCCGATCATCACGTGAGACGGACTAGTCATTGTCGGTGAACATCTCCATGTTGATCGTATCTTCCATACGACTCATGTTAGACCTTTCGGTGTCTTGTGTTCCGAGGCCATGTCTGTACATGCTAGGCTCGTCAAGTTAACCTAAGTGTTTTGCATGTGTAAAACTATCTTACACCCGTCGTATGTGAACGTAAGAATCTATCACACCCGATCATCACGTGGTGCTTGAAGCATTTAACTTTAGCAACGCACACGCTAGGAGAACACTTTCTTGAAATTATTATAAGGGATCATCTTATTTACTACCGTTGTTCTAAGTAAACAAGATGCATAAACATAATAAACATCACATGCAATTATATAGTAGTGACATGATATGGCCAATATCATATAGCTCCTTTGATCTTCATCTTGGGGCTCCATGATCATCTTGTCACCGCATGACACCATGATCTCCATCATCGTGTCTCCATGAAGTTGCTTTCGCCAACTATTACTTCTACTACTATGGCTAACACGTTTAGCAATAAAGTAAAGTAATTTACATGGCGTTTCTTAATGACACGCAGGTCATACAAAAATAAAGACAACTCCTATGGCTCCTGCCGTTGTCATACTCATCAACATGCAAGTTGTGATTCCTATTACAAGAACATGATCTCATACATCACATATATATCATTCATCATTCATCACAACTTTGGCCATATCACATCACAAAACACTTGCTGCAAAGACAAGTTAGACGTCCTCTAATTGTTGTTGCAAGTTTTACGTGGCTGCAATAGGGTTCTAGCAAAACGTTTTCTTACCTCGTGAAAGCCACAACGTGATTTGTCAACTTCTATTTACCCTTCATAAGGACCCTTTTCGTCGAATCCGCTCCAACTAAAGTGGGAGAGACAGACACCCGCTATCCACCTTATGCAACTAGTGCATGTCAGTCGGTGGAACCTGTCTCACGTAAGCGTACGTGTAAGGTCGGTCCGGGCCGCTTCATCCCACAATAGCGCTGAAGAAAAATAAGACTAGTAGCGGCAAGAAAGTTGACAACATCTACGCCCACAACAAATTGCGTTCTACTCGTGCAATAGAGAACTACGCATAAACCTGGCTCGTGATGCCACTGTTGGGGAATGTTGCATAACATAAAATTTTCCTACGTTCACCAAGATCCATCTATGAGTTCATCTAGCAACGATATAGAGAGAGATGCATCTACATACCCTTGTAGATCGCGTACGGAAGCGTTCAAGAGAACGGGGTTGAGGGAGTCGTTCTCGTCGTGATCCAAATCACCGGAGATCCTAGCGCCGAACGGACGGCACCTCCGCGTTCAACACACGTACGGTCAGCGTCACGTCTCCTCCATCTTGATCCAGCAAGGGGGAAGGAGATGTTGATGAAGATCCAGCAGCACGACGGCATGGTGGTGGATGCAGCAGGACTCCGGCAGGGCTTCGCCAAGCAACTACGGGAGGAGGAAGAGGTGTAGCAGGGGGAGGGAGGCACCAAGACTCAGGGTGCGGCTGCCCTCCCTCCCCCCTCCTTTATATAGGCCCCCAGGGGGGGCGCCGGCCCTGGAGATTGAATCTCCCAAGGGGCGGCGGCAAGGGGTGGAGTGCCCCCAAGGCAAGTGGGCGCCCCCCCCTAGGGTTTCCAACCCTAGGCGCGGGGGGCCCAAGTGGGGCGCACCAGCCCACCAGGCTGGTTCCTTCCCACTTCAGCCCACGGGCCCTCCGGATAGGTGGCCCCACCGGTGGACCCCGGGACCCTTCCGTGGACCTGTACAATACCGGTGACCCCAAACTTTCCCGATGGCCGAAACAGCACTTCCTATATATAATTCTTTACCTCCGGACCATTCCGGAACTCCTTGTGACATCCGGGATCTCATCCGGGACTCCTAACAACTTTCGGTTTGCTGCATACTAATATTCATACAACCCTAGCGTCACCGAACCTTAAGTGTGTAGACCCTACGGGTTCGGGAGACATGCAGACATGACCGAGACGGCTCTCCGGTCAATAACCAACAACGGGATCTGGATACCCATGTTGGCTCCCACATACTCCTCGATGATCTCATCGGATGAACCACGATGTCGAGGATTCAAGCAACCCCGTATACTATTCCCTTTGTCAATCGGTATGTTACTTGCCCGAGATTCGATCGTCGGTATCCCAATACCTCGTTCAATCTCGTTACCGGCAAGTCACTTTACTCGCACCATAATTCATGATCCAAAGACGGACACTTGGTCACTTTGAGCTCATTATGATGATACACTACCGAGTGGGCCCAAGATACCTCTCCGTGTCTGGGTGACAAATCCAGCCTCGATCCGTGTCAACCCAATGACACTTTCGGAGATACATGTAGTGCACCTTTATAGTCACCCGATTCGTTGTGACGCTTGGTACACCCAAGCACTCCTACGGTATCCGGGAGTTACGATCTCATGGTCTAAGGAAAAGATACTTGACAATTGAAAAGCTCTAGCAAAACGAACTACGATCTTGTGCTATGCTTAGGATTGGGTCTTGTCCATCACATCATTCTCCTAATGATGTGATCCGTTATCAATGACATCCAATGTCCATAGTCGAAAACCATGACTATCTATTGATCAACGAGCTAGTCAACTAGAGGCTCACTAGGGACATGGTGTGGTCTATCTATTCACACGTGTATTACGATTTCCGGATAATACAATTATAGCATAAATAAAAGACAATTATCACGAACAAGGAAATATAATAATAATCCTTTTATTATTGCCTCTAGGGCATATTTCCAACACTGGGACCTGTGGGTTATGGGCCCAACATGTGGGTTAAAATAGGGAAGAGAGTTGACATCTTGCATGGTCATGATAGCAAAGCATGTCAGAGAATAACCGGTGAGTTATGTTGGCTGCATTGTTGGTACCAAGGGCGAGGGACGAAGAGAACCATTTTCCTGCTCGTTGAAACGAGGCGGACCAATAGGCAAAGTTCTCATCCATCGGTAGTTACCGAAATGTCATCAACAATAGTAACACAGTCTTACTGACACAGTTGTACACCAAGGTGTTTACATAAGCAGAGAATATTACTGCTTAGATCATATAGATCACAGGAAAGGTTAAATAAAACAATGGAAAGGAAATGTGTTCAACAGATTAAACAGAACCATGCAAAGGAAAATGTGTTTAAACCCATATTTCAGGAGGTATATCCTTTCCGAGGGCAAGCAGAGCATGATATCCATGGTAGGATATGAAGTAGAAAACCATTTAGGAAAGGGGAGAGGAATTTCATGACATTACCCAAACAACGGTGTTTGGATAAATTTGATAAAGAAAATTTATCATTGTGCTTCAAATGTTATTATTGATGATCGGAGTACCACAGACATGCTTCGATATAGCATTGACAAGGTCTTCGAGCAAAGGTCGAACTTTGGATACCCAAAGGATCCATCAGGATAAACTTATTAAACAAGGCATTCAATTTCCTCATGGAAAAAATGGTTAACCTTGTTAAGAAGGAAACTATAACACTAGGTCCTCCAGTCAGGTGTGCTAGGCATGACATCACCTTACCGGGTGATATAAAGACCAATGTTATAACTCTTGAACATATGTTTCAACCATCATATCTGACTGAGATTCAGATCTAATTGGTGTCAAGATACCTCCAACTCAGGATGCCTGAGAAGAAAGGTGCAACACAATTGACGAGATGACATTATAAGATTCTCGGGCAATGAACTATGGAAGCGAGTTCCAAAACAAGATTTAAACGGTAAACCAAGGAGAGGATGAGGAGGTGGCTGATGAACTCAGCGACAATTCATCAAGATTTCCTAAGGATGGATTTCCACAATTAAATATTGAACGAAAATGCACCTGGAAATATGGACCAAGTAGGACGTTCAAAGTTAGAATGGTGATCCGAGAACGAAACTATCGGCAATGCACTTCAAAACAATAGGGTTGCTAGAGATATCAAATTCCCACAACAGAGTTCACTCAACATGGGGGCCAAGAAAAGAATGGTGATGGCGAGAAGCATCACTGTAACAAGAATTTCTTAAGAGGTGGTGAAACTCTGACAACCTTCTTGATATAGAGGATAGTAATACTACAAGGTAGATCATAACCTAAGCTAGATAGCAAGGAAATCAAGGTACAACACAAAACATGAACAAGTTAGTGTTGGGGGAAGGCAAGAATGTTGCCGATGATAACACAAATCATCGAGGGGCAAGGATGGTATTTCTCATCATGAATTCGATTGATATCCTAGAAACGCTCAGAATGTTGATTATGATCACGACACATTTGTCGAGAGGTTTCATGAAGATGTAATCGGTCGGCGATGACATCAAGTCAAAGGAATGATGAAGCAATGGGTTATTGGAACCATGGGTACGACACAAACTTGAAATCAAGCTTGCTGTTCAAGGCGAAATGATATGACGAGGAAAATCAACGTAAGCTTAGCTCATCGTCGAAAGTGGTGCTCCAGGAATAAGGGCCAGGTAGCACAGTTAAAATCACCACGACAATGACATAGCCAAACAGGCTAGGAATGACGTGATCGGGTACAACTCGTATGTAAAGAAGATTACTAAGAGTTGTTGAACCGTGGTGCGGACTCGGTTCAGTTATCGGTGTATTTGAGTGTTTTAATAACTCAGAGCCCGTGAAAAAATGGAATCAGTGAGAATGTAGTACTTGATGGAGAACTCATAAGAAGTTATGCAGTCCCGTGATGATCTCGAGATACCAGGGTGTAATACTCGACGAAAGATCAAAGTAAAGGTTGGACATGTGTATTGATCCACAGAAGACAAGTGCTTAAACTTGCCCGAGAAATGGGATCAAAGAAGAACATATGGTCGGAACCATGATTGCAAAGGATCAATTCACCGATACCAAGGATATTATATCAAGGAATTAGTTATTATTACAAGAAGCTTCCATGATAGGATCTACATCGTATCCATGGGCATGAACACAAAGGTTCAAGGTCGACTCCCACTTCTCCAATGCATAACCTTACATTCACTTCTTGCGTTCGATGAAGTTGTAGTGTTGAAATTTTATCTGGCAAAATACCAGAAGAGTATGACTCATGAAAACTTTTGAGTTCACACATATTAAGGAAGGCATAGGTTCAACCCATCGGGGCATCATGGAAACATATACCACAAGCTTCAATAGTAAATATCACCAGCTCGAAAGCAGAGCATGGTTGGCCAAATCAGAGAATAGGATTTACCAATGGCATTATGTATCAGGGAAAGAACTTCCAAACTGATTGAATATGAGGGATGTTGTCGGATGAAATCCAGCAAAGGATCCGATGGTCCTCAAGGGATCTGATGTAAGCACCGGTACTCAAACAGAGGAAGAAACATTGCAAAGGTATTGGATTATAGAAACATCTAACTAATTCAAAGCTCAAATGCAAAGGAATTGTGATTTCCAAATCAAGGGATCAGAAGCAAACACTCTGATCAAGGGTGGATAAGTTCAATAGACCTAAGGGTACAATTGACGGCAAATAGATTGGTCGAGAACAAGCTCATGTTCAAAATGACGTCTGAGCCAGAAAGATAATTTAAAAGGATCAACTGACGATTGTGTGCATTCGCACCCATGTTGAATCAATAGGATCAAAATGACGGTGTCTAAGGATACTAACGAATATTGCCAGACATATGGAAAGCATCCATAATGTAAGCAGGCAAGTATTGCAGAGCAATAAGCTACTGAGGAATTTTGGAGGATCGAATAGTATGTCGAAGACCATTGTGAAACACAAACAACTGGGGATAAGCGGATACTCGGCAAGTGCGAGAAATTATTCGAAGGGGCATTCATGTGGCAAAACTGCAAGGCAGTAAGGCACAAAGGATTATTGAAACAACGATGAGTATTTCGGGGTATCTTGTAATAACAAGACCAACTAGGGATGAATGTAAGAATGACAACTGCATGTAGTTATCCATAAGGGTTGACGACCGAAGGGGAATTGCAAATGCGATGAACACAAGTTCTCGGGTTAACAACGGAGAGTATCTTGAGGTCTTCGTGCGTGCAGATTTATCATCGGTAATAAGGTGCTCTTCGGGTGAAAGTGATAACGAGATCCTAATGTTAGATTTAGCAAAATCATTTAACCCGAATAGGAGAGAGTTCAGAGTCCCAGAGTATAGACGAGAAATAAAATATCCTAATACCACCCAATGGCAATGTGGGCCCGTAAGCCGCACAGCCATGTTAGTAAAAGTTTTTCAATGTCTAGACTCAACTTCGCCAAGGAGTTTGGAAGGGGATTCCTACAGCAATGGCTCGATACCAACTTGGACGCCCCGATTCAATCGTACACTAATCATGCACGCAAACGCGTAATGATCAAGATCGAGGACTCACAGGAAGATATCACAACACAACTCTAAAACATAAATAAGTCATACACGCATCATAATACAAGCCAGGGGCCTCGAGGGCTCGAATACAAGTGCTCGATCATAGACGAGTCAGCGGAAGCAACAATATCTGAGTACAGACATAAGTTAAACAAGTTTGCCTTAAGAAGGCTAGCACAAACTGGGATACAGATCAAAAGAGGCGCAAGCCTCCTGCCTGGGATCCTCCTAAACTACTCCTGGTCGTCGTCAGCGGGCTGCACGTAGTAGTAGGAACCTCCGGCGTAGTAGGGGTCGTCGTCGATGGTGGCGTCTGGCTCCTGGACTCTAGCATCTGGTTGCGACAACCAGGTAGAAGGGAAGGGGGAAAAGGAGGGAGAAAAGCAACCGTGAGTACTCATCCAAATTGCTCGCAAGCAAGGATCAACACTACATATGCATGGGTATATGTGTAAAAGGGCAATATCGGTGGACTGAACTGCAGAATGCCAGAATAAGAGGGGGATAGCTAGTCCTGTCGAAGACTACGCTCAGCAGCCTCCGCCTTGCAGATGTAGAAGAGAGTAGATTGAAGTCCTCCAAGTAGCATCAGATAGCATACTCATACCCGTGATCCTCTCCTTGTAGCCCCGTTAGAGAGCGACCACCGAGTTGTATCCGCACTTGGAAGGGTGTGTTTTATTAAGTATCCGGTTCTAGTTGTCATAAGGTCAAGGTACAACTCCAAGTCGTCCTGTTACCGAAGATCACGGCTATTCGAATAGATTAACTTCCCTCCAGGGGTGCACCACATAACCCAACACGCTTGATCCCATTTCGCCGGACACACTTTTCTGGGTCATGCCCGGCCGCGGAAGATCAACACGTCGCAGCCCCACATAGGCCAACAGAGAGATCAGGACGCCGGTCTAAACCTAAGCGCACAAGGGTCTGGGGCCATCGCCCTTAGCACACCTGCACGTTGCGTGGGCGGCTGGAAGCAGACCTAGCAACCTCCATTACAAAGGAAGTCACGTTACGCGGTCCAATCGGGCGGGCGCCGCTCAGTCGCTGACGTCACGAAGGCTTCGGCTGATAACACGACGCCGAGTGCCCATATCTTTCCCACGTAGTTGGTTAGTGCGTATAAACCAAATGACCAGACTCAGATCAAATACCAAGATCTCGTTAAGCGTGTTAATGATGTAACCGCGGACACCGACCAGGCCAGCCCACCTCTCACCCGGTAGTCTCAACCATACGACGCTCCGCCACAAAGATCCACACAGAGGGTCGTTGGGACAAAGGTCCTTTCAGCCCCAATCCGTGAATCACTCGCGGGTGCTCCACGAGCCGACCGACTTTAGTCACCACATGTATCATGTATAGTATATAAGTATATACCGTGATCACCTCCCGGCGATCACGGCCCGATAGTATAGCACAGCAGACGGACAAGAATGTAGGGCCACAGATGGAACACTAGCATCCTATACTAAGTATGTAGGATTGCGGTAAAGGTAACAACAAGATAGTAGCAAGGACAGGCTATGCATCGGGATAGGAATAACGGAAGCGGTATCATGCTACGCTACTCTAATGCAAGCAGATAGAGAAGAATAGGCGATATCTGGTGATCAAGGGGCTTGCTCGAAGCTCACCGAGAAGGAGGGTCGTCAACACCGTAGTCGTCTTTGGGTATCGCCGACGTCGGTCTCGTAGTCTATCAGAGAGAAGAGGGGGAATAAACAATAAATACAGTGCAATCATAAGCATGACGGTGCAAGACATGACAATGAGCGACACTAGGGCTGCCCAATCGCGGTAGTAGGCGATACCGGCGAAGAGGGGAAACATCCGGGAAAGTATCCCCGGTGTTTCGCGTTTTCGGACAGATGAATCGGAGGTGAAATGTTGCAGGTTCACTATGCTAGGGACGCGTGGCGGACAAACGGGCTGCTTATCCGAATTCGTCTCGTCGTTCTGAGCAACTTTCATGTACAAAGTTTTTTCATCCGAGCTACGGTTTATTTTATATTGATTTTAAAAGATTTAAATCACTTTTTAGCATTTATTTAATTATTTTTAATCAACATTATCCAGAATAGTGTTGGCTGACATCAGCATGACGTCAGCAGTCAACTGTGACCGTTGAGCGGTCAAACTGACGTGTGGGCCCCGCATGTCATACTATGTTAACTAATTAACTAAGTTAATTAGTTTAATTAACAAATTAGTTAGGTTGGTTAATTAATTAGGTTAATCTAATTAGGATTAATTAAGTTAACTAATTCTTTTATTAATTAATTAATAGTTTAATTATTATTATTAGTTATTATTATTTACTTACTATTTTATCTTTATTAATTCCTTTTCTTAAAAAAACGTTCTGGGCGGGGCCCATCTGTTATAGCCCCAGGGGCCTTAGCGGGTTTGGTCCAGCAGGTGCGGGCGCACCCGAGCGAGCACTCGCCCGTAGGGCGGGACGAGGTCGGGCGGGCACGCCATGGCCGCCCAGCCGGGCCATGGCGGGCGAGGCGAGGCAGTGCGGCCAATGCGGCGTGGCGCGGCGCGCGTGGCGCCACCACGGAGGAGGAGAGGCGGACGAGGCGCGCCGAGGCACGGGCCATGGGCGCCGGCCGAAGCGGGACGCGTGGGAGGCCGGAGTGGCCAGAGTGGGGCGGTTGGGCGGCGGAGGATGCCGGCCGGCAAACCGCGACAGAGGAGGGGGCCATAGCAGCGGACGCGGCATTGGGGGCGGAGGCGGCGGCGCGACGGCAGCAGCGTCCATGAAGCGGCTCGGCCACGGCAAGGAGGCGGGGAGGTCGTCGAGTGCGCCACGGGTGGCCTTGGGACTGGGTGGCGCCACGACGTCGGGCGAGCATGGCGGCACGCTGGCCCGGGGAGGCGCGGTGGATGCGACTTGCGGTAGCTGCTGGCCACATAAGCGCTGCACACGAGCACGAGGGCAACCTGGTGCGCGGTGTCCGCGGGGACAGAGAAGGAAGAGGCCTGTGGCCTCACCATGATTCGTAGGGACGGGGGCTGCGGGGGTCGGGGTGGTCGACGGGGACGACAGCGGAGAGGAGGCAGATCGGTGGGGAGGAGGAAGCAGTCCGGCGGGGGAGCTCCGGGCGCCAGCGTAGACGTGTAGGGGCGAGGTCGGGCGGCTTCAGGTCTTCGCCCCGATCTCGATCCAGATCGGGGGAAAACAGCGAGCGAGTGGGGCGGAGCGAGTGGGGAACGTGGGCTAGGGTTTCGGGGTCCAGGGGGTTATGGAGAGATGCGGTTGGGCCGGCTGGGCCGGCCGGTTCGGCGGCCAGCTGGGCCTGGCCAAGTGGGGGGGCTCTCTCTCCTTTCCTTTTTTTTCATTTCATTTCTGTTTTTATTTATTCGTTCCTATTTTATTTTAGTTACATTTTATTTTAGCTTTAGTAAAATATACACTTAGGATCTAAATTAGTATCTCAACTTAAGTCCATAGTCACAAAAGTCTAGTCCTCAAATAGCTTAGTTTGAAATTTTATTAACTATAAAAGGTATTTAAATAATCGTTTTTGCTACTGTTTTAATTAATATAGTGCACTTAAATACTTTACAGAAGTGTGGTTCCTTCACCAATATTTAGTATGGAATATTTGCCACAACCCGAACATTTTTGTTTTATTGTTTGAAAACTTTTGTTGTTTGTTTTTATTTTAAATTTTGAACTGGGTTTCGTACTGACGCGAATTTATCAACAGTAACCAAGGGGACGTGGCATCATTAGCGAAGGTTCACTGTAGCTTAACTACCCAGGCGTCACATAGGCATCCAAGATTAGTAAAAAAAACTTTCTTATGAGTGTGTTGAATACTGTGAGAAGTTTGATGCTTGATAATTGTTTTGAGATATGAAGATAGTTATATTAGAGTCATGCTAGTTGATTAGTTGTAAATATAAGAAATACTTGTGTTAAAGTTTGTGATTCCCGTAGCATGCACGTATGGTGAACCGTCATGTGATGAAGTCGGAGCATGATTTATTTATTGATTGTCTTCCTTATGAGTGGCGGTCGGGGACGAGCGATGGTATTTTCCTACCAATCTATCCCCCTAGGAGCATGCGCGTAATACTTTGCTTTGATAACTTGTAGATTTTTGCAACAAGTATATGAGTTCTTTATGGCTAATGTTGAGTCCATGGATTATACGCACTCTCACCCTTCCACCATTGCTAGCCTCTCTAATACCGCGCACTTTTCGCCGGTATCATACACCCACCATATACCTTCCTCAAAACAGCCACCATACCTAACTATCATGGCATTTCCATAGCCATTCCGAGATATATTGCCATGCAACTTACCAGCGTTCCGTTTGCTATGACACGCTTCATCATTGTCATATTGCTTTGCATGATCATGTGGTTGACATCATATTTGTGGCAAAGCCACCGTTCATTATCTTCATACATGTCGCTCTTAATTCATTGCATATCCCGGTACTCCGCCGGAGGCATTCACATAGAGTCATATTTTTGTTCTAAGGATCAAGTTGTAATTCTTGAGTTGTAAGTAAATAAAAGTGTGATGATCATCATTATTAGAGCATTGTCCCAAGTGAGGAAAGGATGATGGAGACTATGATTCCCCCACAAGTCGGGATGAGACTCCAGACGAAAAAAAAGGCAATAAAAAAAGAAAAGGCCCAAATAAAAAAATGAGAGAAAAAGAGAGAAGGGACAATGTTACTATCCTTTTACCACACTTTTGCTTCAAAAGTAGCACCATGATCTTCATGATAGTGAGTCTCCTATGTTGTCACTTTCATATACTAGTGGGAATTTTACATTATAGAACTTGGCTTGTATATTCCAATGATGGGCTTCCTCAAAATGCCCTAGGTCTTCGTGAGCAAGCGAGTTGGATGCACACCCACTTAGTTTCTTTTGTTGAGCTTTCATACACTTACAGCTCTAGTGCATCAGTTGCTTGGCAATCCCTACTCACTCACATTGATATCTATTGATGGGCATCTCCATAGCCCGTTGATACGCCTAGTTGATGTAAGACTATCTTCTCCTTTTTGTCTTCTCCACAACCACCATTCTCTTCCACATATAGTGCTATGTCCATGGCTCACGCTCATGTATTGCGTGAAGATTGAAAAAGTTTAAGAACATCAAAAGTATGAAACAATTGCTTGGCTTTTCATCGGGGTTGTGCATGATTTAAATACTTTGTGTGATGAAGATAGAGCATAGCCAGACTATATGATTTTGTAGGGATAACTTTCTTTGGCCATGTTATTTTGAGAAGACATAATTGCTTAGTTAGTGTGCTTGAAGTATTATTACTTTTATGTAAATATTAAACTTTTATCTTGAATCTTTGACATTTGAATATTCATACCACAATTAAGAGGGTTACATTGAAAATTATGCTAAGTAGCATTCCACATCAAATATTCTGTTTTTATCATTTACCTACTCGAGGACAAGCAGGAATTAAGCTTGGGGATGCTTGATACGTCTCCAAAGTATCTATAATTTTTTATTGTTCCATGTTATATTATATTCTGTTTTGGATGTTTAATGGGCTTATTTATACACTTTTATATTATTTTTGGGACTAACCTATTAGCTGGAGGCCCGGCCCAAATTGCAATTTTTTGCCTATTTCAGTGTTTCGCAGAAAAAGAATATCAAACGGAGTCCAAACAGAATGAAACCTTCGGGAACGTGATTTTTGGAACAAACGTGATCCAGAGGACTTGGAGTGGGCGCGTCAAGCGGCGACGAGGAGGCCACGAGGTAGGCGCGCCCACCCCCACCAGGCGCGCCCTCCACCCTTGTGGGCCCCTCGTGGCTCCACCGACCTACTTCTTCCTCCTATATATACCTACATACCCCCAAACCATCAGAGGCATCCACGAAAACCTAATTCCACCGCCGCAACCTTCTGTACCCATGAGATCCCATCGTGAGGCCTTTTTCGGCATCCTGCCGGAGGGGGCATTGATCACGGAGGGCTTCTACATCAACACCATAGCCTCTCCGATGATGTGTGAGTAGTTTACCCCAGACCTTCGGGTCCATAGTTATTAGCTAGATGGCTTCTTCTCTCTCTTTGGATCTCAATACAAAGTTCTCCTCGATCTTCTTGGAGATCTATTCGATATAATCTTCTTTTGCGGTGTGTTTGTCGAGATCCGATGAATTGTGGGTTTATGATCAAGATTATCTATGAACAATATTTGAATCTTCTCTGAATTCTTTTATGTATGATTGATTATCTTTTTAAGTCTCTTCGAATTATCAGTTTGGTTTAGCCTACTAGATTGATCTTTCTTGCAATGGGAGAAGTGCTTAGCTTTGGGTTCAATCTTGCGGTGCCCTTTCCCAGTGACAGTAGGGGCAGCAAGGCACGTATTATATTGTTGCCATCGAGGATAAAAAGATGGGGTTTATATCATATTGCATGAGTTTATCGCTCTACATCATGTCATCTTACTTAAAGCGTTACTCTGTTCTTATGAACTTAATACTCTAGATGCATGCTGGATAGCGGTCGATGTGTGGAGTAATAGTATTAGATGCAGAATCGTTTCGGTCTACTTGTCGCGGACGTGATGCCTATATACATGATCATACCTAGATATTCTCATAACTATGCTCAATTCTATCAATTGCTCGACAGTAATTCGTTTACCCGCCGTAATACTTATGCTCTTGAGAGAAGCCACTAGTGAAACCTATGGCCCCCGGGTCTATTTTCTATCATATTAATCTTCCAATACTTAGCTATTTTTATTACCGTTTATTTTACTTTGCATCTTTATTTCTCTTTATCATAAAAATACCAAAAATATTATCTTATCATATCTATCAGATCTCACTCTCGTAAGTGACCGTGAAGGGATTGATAACCCCTTTATCGCGTTGGTTGCGAGGTTCTTATTTGTTTGTGTAGTGCGTGGGACTCGAGCGTGGTCTCCTACTGGATTGATACCTTGGTTCTCAAAACTGAGGGAAATACTTAAGCTACTTTACTGCATCACCCTTTCCTCTTCAAGGGAAAACCAACGCAGTGCTCAAGAGGTAGCAGCCCCCGGATCTACTTTACATCATATTATTTTCCTATTAACTTGCTATTTCTGTTGCCCTTTATTTTGCAATCTTTATTTTCCAATCTATACAACAAAAATACCAAAAATATTTATCTTATTATCTTTATCAGATCTCACTTTTGCAAGTGGTCGTGAATGGATTGACAACCCCTTTATCGCGTTGGTTGCAAGGTTCTTATTTGTTTGTACAGGTACTATGCGATTTGCGTGTAGTCTCCTACTGGATTGATACCTTGGTTCTCAAAAACTGAGGAAAATACTTACGCTACTTTGCTGCATCACCCTTTCCTCTTCAAGGGAAAACCAACGCATGCTCAAGAGGTAGCAAGAAGAATTTCTGACGCCGTTACCGGGGAGATCTATGCACAAGTCAAGACATACCAAGTACCCATCACAAACTCTTATCCCTCACATTACATTATTTGCCATTTGCTTCTCGTTTTCCTCTCCCACCACTTCACCCTTGCCGTTTTATTCACCCCTTTTCCGTCCGCTTCTTTCCGCTTGCTTCTTGTTTGCTTGTGTGTTGGATTGATTGTTTGTCACGATGGCTCACGACAATACTAAATTGTGTGACTTTTCCAATACCAACAACAATGATTTTATTAGCACTCCGATTGCTCCTATTACCGATGCTGAATCTTGTGAAATTAATGTTGCTTTGTTGAATCTTGTCATGAAAGATCAATTTTCTGGCCTTCCTAGTGAAGATGTCGCTACCCATCTAAACAACTTTGTTGATTTGTGCGACATGCAAAAATAGAAAGATGTGGATAATGATATTGTTAAATTGAAGCTATTTCCATTTTCGCTTAGAGATCGTGCTAGAACTTGGTTCTCTTCTTTGCCTAAAAATAGCATTGATTCATAGACTAGGTGCAAAGATGATTTTATCTCTAAGTATTTTCCTCCCGCTAAGATCATCTCTCTTAGAAACGATATTATGAATTTTAAACAACTTGATCATGAGCATGTTGCACAATCTTGGGAGAGGATGAAACTAATGATACGTAATTGCCCTACACATGGTTTGAATTTATGGATGATTATACAAAAAAAATTATGCCAGTTTGAATTTTGCTTCTAGAAATCTTTTAGATTCAGCCGCGGGAGGCACTTTTATGGAAATCACTTTAGGAGAAGCTACTAAACTCCTAGATAATATTATGGTTAATTATTCTCAATGGCACACTGAAAGATCCACTAGTAAGAAAGGTTCATGCAATTGAAGAGATTAATGTTTGAGTGGAAATATGGATGAACTTATGAAATTGTTTGCTAATAAGAGTGTTTCTTCTGATCCTAATGATACGCCTTTCTCCACTTTGATTGAGAATAATAATGAATCTATGGATGTGAATTTTATTGGTAGGAACAATTTTGGTAACAACATGTATATAGGAAACTTTAATTCTAGGTCGTTCCCTAGTAATTCCTCTAATAATTATGGTAATTCCTACAACAACTCTTATGAAAATTTTAATAAGATGCCCTCTGATTTTGATACTAGTGTTAAAGAATTTATGATTTCGCAAAAGAATTTCAATGCTTTGCTTGAAGAAAAATTGCCTAAGATTGATGAGTTGGCTAGGAACATGGACAGAATTTCTCTTGATGTTGATTATTTGAAACTTAGATCTATCCCACCTAAGCATGATATCAATGAGTCTCTCAAAGCCATGAGAATTTCCATTGATGAGTGTAAATAAAGAACCGCTAGGATGCGTGCTAAATAAGATTGCTTTGTGAAAGCGAGTTCTTCTAGTTTTCATGATAATAATGATGAAGATCTAAAAGTGATTGATCTGTCTCCTATTAAATCTTTCTTTTCCAATATGAATCTTGATAATGATGGGACTGGGGATGAGTCCAATTTAGTTAAAAGGCGTCCCAATGATTCTGAGTTTTTAGATCTTGATGCAAAAATTGGTAAAAGTGGGATTGAAGAGGTCAAAACTTTACATAGCAATGAACCCACTATTTTGGATTTCAAGGAATTTAATTATGACAATTGTTCTTTGATAGATTGTATTTCCTTGTTGCAATCCGTGTTAAATTCTCCTCATGCCTATAGTCAAAATAAAGCTTTTGCTAAACATATCGTTGATGCTTTAATGCAATCCTATGAAGAAAAACTTGAATTAGAAGTTTCTATCCCTAGAAAACTTTGTGATGAGTGGGAACCTACTATTATAATTAAGATTAAAGATCATGGATGCTATGCTTTGGGTGATTTCGGTGCTAGTGTTTCCACGATTCAAAAAACTTTCTGTGATGTGTTAGGTTTTTGTAAATTTGATGATTGTTCTTTAAATTTGCACCTTGCGGATTCCACCATTAAGAAACCTATGGGAAGGATTAATGATGTTCTTATTGTTGCAAATAGTAATTATGTGCCCGTAGATTTCATTGTTCTTGATATAGATTGCAATCCTACATGTCCTATTATTCTTGGTAGACCTTTCCTTAGAACAATTGGTGCAATTATTGATATGAAAGAAGGAAATATTAGATTCCAATTTCCATTAAGGAAGGGCACGGAACACTTTCCTAGGAAGAAAATTAAATTACCTTATGAATATATTATGAGAGCCACTTATGGATTGCATACCAAAGATGACAATACCTAGATCTATTCTTGTTTTTATGCCTAGCTAGGGCGTTAAACGATAGCGCTTGTTGGGACGCAACCCAATTTTATTTTTGTTCCTGTTTAGTAATAAATAATTCATCTATCCTCTGGTTATATGTGGTTTTATGTTTTAGTTAGTCTTTGTGCCAAGTAGAACCAATAAGATCTTCTTGGGTGATAGTTGTTTGATCTTGCTGAAAAAGACAGAAACTTTGCAATCACGAATATAATTGTTAAAATTAACCAGATCGTTATAAAATACCAATTCTTTTTGCAGTAGATTAATATCCAAATTATCTAGGTTATACTAGTTTTTTGGAATTTTTGGAGTTCCAGAAGTTTTAGAACAATTCTGATTACTACAGACTGTTCTGTTTTTGACAGATTCTGTTTTTCGTGTGTTGTTTGCTTGTTTTGATGAATCTATAGCTAGTATCGGGGGGTATGAACCATAGAGAAGTTGGAATGTAGTAGGTTTAACACCAATATAAATAAAGATTGAGTTCATTACAGTACCTTAAAGTGGTGGTTTGTTTTATTTTGCTAACGGAACTCATGAGATTTTTTGTTGAGTTTTGTGTTATGAAGTTTTCAAGTTTTTGGGTAAAGATTTGATGGATTTTGGAACAAGGAGTGGCAAGAGCCTAAGCTTGGGGATGCCCAAGGCACCCCAAGGTAAAATTCAAGGACAACCAAAAGCCTAAGCTTGGGGATGCCCCGGAAGGTATCCCCTCTTTCGTCTTTGTCTATCGGTAACTTTACTTGAGGCTATATTTTAATTCACCACATGATATGTGTTTTGCTTGGAGCGTCTTGTATGATTTGAGTCTTTGCTTTTTAGTTTACTACAATCATCCTTTCTATACACACCTTTTGGGAGAGGCACTCATGAATCGGAATTTATTAGAATACTCTATGTGCTTCACTTATATCTTTTGAGCTAGATAATTTTGCTCTAGTGCTTCACTTATATTTTTTTAGAGCACGGTGGTGGTTTTATTTTATAGAAATTATTGATATCTCATGCTTCACTTATATTATTTTGAGAGTCTTTTAGAACATCATGGTAATTTGCTTTGGCTATAAAATTAGTCCTAATATGATAGGCATCCAAGATGGGTATGATAAAAACTTTCATATAGAGTGCATTGAATACTATGATACTTGATAGTTGTTTTGAGATATAAAGGTGGTAATGTTAGAGTCATGCTAGTTGGGTAATTGTGGAATTGAGAAATACTTGTGTTGAGGATTGCAATTCCCGTAGCATGCACGTATGGTAAAGTTGTGTGACAAATTTGAAGCATGGGGTGTTCTTGGATTGCTTTCCTTATGAGTGGCGGTCGGGGACGAGCGATGGTCTTTTCCTACAAATCTATCCCTCTAGGGGCATGCGTAGTAGTACTTTTCTTCGAGGGCTAATAAACTTTTGGAATAAGTATATGAGTTCTTTATGACTAATGTGAGTCCATGGATTATACGCACTCTTACCTTTTCGCAATTTGCTAGCCTCTATGGTATCGTGCATTGCCCTTTCTCACCTCGAGAGTTGGTGCAAACTTCACCGGTGCATCCAAACCCCGTGACGATATGCTCTATCACACATAAGCCTCCTTATATCTTCCTCAAAACAGCCACCATACCTACCTATTATGGCATTTCCATATCCATTCCGAGATATATTGCCATGCAACTTTCCACCGTTCCGTTTGTTATGACACGCTCCATCATTGTCATATTGCTTTGCATGATCATGTAGTCTACATCGTATTTGTGGCAAAGCCACTTTCATAATTCTTTCATACATGTCGCTCTTGATTCATCGCATATCCCGGTACACTGCCGGAGGCATTCACATAGAGTCATATTTTTGTTCTAGTATTGAGTTGTAATATTGAGTTATGAGTAAATAAAAGTGTGATGATCATCATTATTAGAGCATTGTCCCATGTGAGGAAAGGATGATGGAGACTATAAAAAAAAGAGGCCAAAGAAGCCCAAATAAAAAAAGAGGCCAAAGAAGCCCAAATAAAAAAAGAGGGCAAAGAAGCCCAAACAAAAAAATGAGATAAAAAGAGAGAAGGGACAATGTTACCCTCCTTTTTCCACACTTGTGCTTCAAAATAGCACCATGATCTTCATGATAGAGAGTTTCTTATTTTGTCACTTTCATATACTAGTGGGAATTTTTCATTATAGAACTTGGCTTGTATATTCCAATGATGGGATTCCTCAAAATGCCCTAGGTCTTCGTGAGCAAGCAAGTTGGATGCACACCCACTTAGTTTCTTTTTATGAGCTTTCATATATTTATAGCTCTAGTGCATCTGTTGCATGGCAACCCCTACTCATCGCATTGACATCAATTGATGGGCATCTCCATAGCCCGTTGATTAGCCGTGTCAATGTGAGAATTTCTCCTTTTTTGTATTCTCACAAAACCCCCATCATCATATGCTATTCCACCTATAGTGCTATATCCATGGCTTGCGCTCATGTATTGCGTAAGGGTTGAAAAGGCTGAAGCGCGTTAAAAAGTATGAACCAATTGCTCGGCTTGTCATCGGGGTTATGCATGATGGGAGCATTTTGTGTAACGAAAATGAAGCATGGCCAAACTATATGATTTTGTAGGGATAAGCTTTCTTTGGCTATGTTATTTTGATAAGACATAATTGCTTGGTTAGCATGCTTGAAGCATTACTATTTTTATGTCAATATTAAAACATTGTCTAGAATCTTTTGGATCTGAACATTCATGCCACAATAAAGAGAATTACATTGAAAATTATGTTAGGGAGCATTCCACATCAAAAATTCTTTTTTTATCATTTACCTACTCGAGGACGAGCGGGAATTAAGCTTGGGGATGCTTGATACGTCTCCAATGTATCTATAATTTTTTTATTGTTCCACGCTATTATATTATCTGTTTTGGATGTTTAATGGGCTTTAATATACCTTTTTATATTATTTTTGGGACTAACCTATTAACCGGAAGCCCAGTGCAAATTGCTGTTTTTTTGCCTATTTCAGTGTTTCGCGGAAAAGGAATATCAAACGGAATCCAAACGGAATGAAACCTTCGCGAGGATCTTTTTTGGAACAAACGCAATCCAGGAGACTTGGAGTGGACGTCAAGGAAGCAGCGAGGAAGCCACGAGGCAGGAGGGCGCGCCCCCCACCCTCGTGGGCCCCTTGCAGCTCCACCGGCCTACTTCCTTCTCCTATATATACTCTTATACCCTGAAAACAACCAGGAGAGCCATGAAACACCTTTTCCACTGCCGTAACCTTTTGTACCTGTGAGATCCCATCTTGGGGCCTTTTTCGGCGATCTGCGGGAGGGGGATTCGATCATGGAGGGCTTCTACATCAACACCATAGCCTCTCCGATGATGTGTGAGTAGTTTACCACAAACCTTCGGGTCCATAGTCATTATCTACACGGCTTCTTCTCTCTCTTTGGATCTCAATACAAAGTTCTCCTCGATTCTCTTGGAGATCTATTCGATGTAATACTTTTTGCGGTGTGTTTGTCGAGATCCGATGAATTGTGGGTTTATGAACTTGATTATATATGAATATTATTTGATTCTTCTCTGAATTTTTATATGCATGATTTTATATCTTTGCAAGTCTCTTTGAATTATCAGTTTGGTTTGGCCTACTAGATTGATCTTTCTTGCAATGGGAGAAGTGCTTAGCTTTGGGTTCAATCTTGCGGTGTCCTTTCCCAGTGACAGCAGGGGCAGCAAGGCAGGTATTGTATTGTTGCCATCAAGGATAAAAAGATGGGCTTTATATCATATTGCTTGAGTTTATCCCTGTACATCATGTCATCTTGCCTAATGTGTTACTCCGTTCTTATGAACTTAATACTCTAGATGCATGCTGGATAGCGGTCGATGTGTGGAGTAATAATAGTAGATGCAGAATCGTTTCGGTCTACTTGACACGGATGTGATGCCTATATTCATGATCATTGCCTTAGATATCATCATAACTATGCGCTTTTCTATCAATTGCTCGGCAGTAATTTGTTCACCCACCGTAATACATGCTATCTTGAGAGAAGCCACTAGTGAAACCTATGGCCCCCGGGTCTACTTTACATCATATTATTTTCCTATCAACTTGCTATTTCTGTCGCCGTTTGTTTTGCAATCTTTATTTTCCAATCTATACAACAAAAATACCAAAAATATTTATCTTATTATCTTTATCAGATCTCACTTTTGCAAGTGGTCATGAAGGGATTGACAACCCCTTTATCGCGTTGGTTGCAAGGTTGTTATATGTTTGTGCAGGTACTAGGCGATTTGTGTGCATCTCCTACTGGATTGATACCTTGGTTCTCAAAAACTGAGGGAAATACTTACGCTACTTTGCTGCATCACCCTTTCCTCTTCAAGGGAAACCAACGCATGCTCAAGAGGTAGCAAGCATCTCCCAATTCCTTCATTTGGTGAGTCAAATATGTCGTAGGAGTTGGTTGACACAAGTGCTAGACCGGCAACACCTTCATCTTGAGTATATTCGAAGTCGGAGTGATAGCTTCTTTCGAAGTGATGGTCGGAGTCGGAGCCGGATACCCATTCACCAACATGATCTTGATGTCTTTGTTTTGTGTAGCTCCTTGATGACTTGTCCTTCCTTTCCGAATCCTTGCTCCTCCGAGAGGTTCTTCGTTCATGACGATCATCTCTACTCCTCATCCCTCTAGGTGGCGATTCTTCTCTTCTACTTCTCATTTTGGGTGAATCTTCTATTCTTTTGTAGGGGGCCATACACACATTGGAGTAGTGTCCGGGTCTTTGACAATTGTAGCAATTATGCTCACGACTCGAAGATCTTTTGTCATTGTAGGACCTTGACTTGGAACTTCTTTCCTTGCTTCTACTCTTGTAGAACTTGTTGAAGTTCTTCACCATTAGACTAAATTCCTCATTGAAGGTTTTTTTTCTCACTTGATGATGTAGGAGCATCACATGAGGCTTTGTAAGCACCACTTGACTTGTTGTGAAGCTCTTCCTTATCCTTGAGTGACATCTCATGAGCAACAATTCTTCCAATGACTTCCGTTGGCTTGAGATCTTTGTAATTGGGCATCATTTGGATCAATGTCCACACGGTATCATATTTTCCATCCAAGGCTCTTAGGATCTTCTTGATGATGAATCTATCGGTCATCTCTTCACTTCCTAAGCCGGAAATCTCATTTGTGATGAGAGCAAGCCTAGAATACATTTCAGCGACACCTTCACCATCCTTCATTTTGAACTTGTCAAGTTGGCTTTGAAGCACATCCAATTTGGATTCCTTGACATAGTCGGTACCTTCGTGCATATCAATCAAAGTATCCCAAATTTCCTTTGCATTCTCAAGAAGGCTAATTTTGTTGAATTCTTCGGGGCACAATCCGTTGAAGAGGATATCGCAAGCTTGAGCATTGTATTGCAGCATATTCAACTCTTTCGCGGTAGCTTCACGGTTCGGTTCTCTCCCATCAAAGAATTCACCTTGCAAGACAATACACACAATAGCCCAAACGGCGGGGTTATGTCCAAGAATATGCATTTTCATATTATGCTTCCAACTAGCAAAATTAGTACCATCAAAGTAACGACTTCTATGGTGGTAATTTCCCTCGCTAGACGCCATACTCTCCTAGGTTGTGAAACCAATGCTATGATCACCAAAAGCTATGGAAATCAAGGCAAATGGAGACCAAAGCTCTGATACCACTTGTAGGATCGAAAGTATGTCTAGAGGGGGTGATTAGACTACTTGACCAAATAAAAATCTAGCCTTTTCCCAATTTTAAGTCTTGGCGGATTTTAACAACTTTATAGCAACTCAAGCAATCAACCCACACATGC
The DNA here is from genome assembly GCA_021605205.1 of Aegilops longissima. Taxonomy (NCBI): domain Eukaryota; kingdom Viridiplantae; phylum Streptophyta; class Magnoliopsida; order Poales; family Poaceae; genus Aegilops; species Aegilops longissima. The sequence goes on from CM038676.1 coordinate 362,869,360, forward strand.
AAGTCTAAGAGTATAGCAGTGGAATGTAAAACACTTGCATATGAAGGTAAAGGGAGGAGTTTGGAGGGAGCAAACGCAATGTAGACGCGGAGATTTTTTCCCGTGGTTCCGATAGGTGGTGCTATCGTACATCCATGTTGATGGAGACTTCAACCCACGAAGGGTAACGGTTTGCGCGAGTCCATGGAGGGCTCCACCCATGATGGGTCCACGAAGAAGCAACCTTGTCTATCCCACCATGGCCATCGCCCACGAAGTACTTGCCTTAGTAGGGTAGATCTTCACGAAGTAGGTGATACGTCTCCAACGTACTATAGTTTTTGATTGCTCCATGCTATATTATCTACTGTTTTGGACATTATTGGGCTTTATTATTCACTTTTATATTATTTTTGGGACTAACCTATTAACCAGAGGCCCAGCCAGAATTGTTGTTTTTTGCCTATTTTAGAGTTTCGCAAAAAAAGGAATATCAAACGGAGTCCAAACGGAATGAAACCTTCGGGAACGTGATTTTTAGGAAGATTATGATCCGGGAGTGTCGGTGTCAAAACCGGCGGATCTCGGGTAGGGGGTCCCGAACTGTGCGTCTAGGCGGATGGTAACAGGAGACAAGGGACACGATGTTTTTACCCAGGTTCGGGCCCTCTCGATGGAGGTAATACCCTACTCATGCTTGATTAATATTGATGATATGGGTAGTACAAGAGTAGATCTACCACGAGATCAAGGAGGCTAAACCCTAGAAGCTATCCTATGGTATGATTGTTGTTCGTCCTACGGACTAAAACCCTCCAGTTTATATAGACACCGGATAGGTTAGGGTTACACAGAGTCGGTTACAATGGTAGGAGATCTACATATCCATATCGCCAAGCTTTCCTTCCACGCCAAGGAAAGTCCCATCCGGACACAGGACGAAGTCTTCAATCTTGTATCTTCATAGTCTTGGAGTCCGGCCGTGACGATAGTCCGGCTATCCGGACACCCCCTAGTCCGGGACTCCCTCAGTAGCCCCTGAACCAGGCTTCAATGACGATGAGTCCGGCGCGTTGATTGTCTTCGGCATTGCGAGGCGGGTTCCTCCTCCGAATACTTCATAGAAGGTTTTGAACACAAGGATAGTGTCCGGCTCTGCAAAACAAGTTCCACATAACACCGTAGAGAGAATAATTTTTGCACAGATCTGCTGACGTATTCAGGGCGTGACATCACACCACGGCAAGGCCTTTATATGAATCGTTTTTTTCTGTTCCCACCTCAGCGTGTTTAGCGAGGCGGTTTCCTTGGCACGTCTTATCAAAGCATAGATCGTGCCCCCTTATTCCGGGATTCTCATCAATACGGATGTGGGTAACCCATCCGCGCCATTGATTACGGCGCTTGGGAAATAAGCGAGTTTTACCAGGCTGGTGGGGGACGCATAGCTCCGTCCGTCTATATAAGGGGATAAGGATCCACCTTCTCACCTACGCCTTCTTCCTCCTTTACTTATCCATTTCCACGCACTCAAGCTCCAGCGCCCAAGTCCGCACATCCCACCTCAACCTTTCTCCAATCATGTCAGGAGCGGGAGGCAGGTGGATGGCCTCCTCCCTCACGGAGGGGCGCATCGCAAGGCTGCGGGAGGCCGGATACTTGTCCGCAACATCGCGCAAAGCTTCCCGACGAGGGCAGCTCATTCCGACCCCAGGCCCCGTGAGAGGGTGGTGTTTCTCCCCACTTCCTCCGCTGGACTAGGTTTTCCTCTTCACCCATTTGTCCGGGGCTCATGTTCTACTACGGCCTGGACTTCCACGACCTGGCCCAATTTCATCCTCAACATCTCGGCGTTTATCGTCGTGTGCGAGGCTTTCCTCTGCATCCAGCCCCACTTCGGCCTATGGCTGAAGATCTTCAATGTCCGGCTGAAGGTAGTGGGCGGCCGTCAAGCGGAGTGCGGAGGCGCCATGGTTGGCAAGATGGCCAAAGTCCCATGGCTCGAAGGCTCCTTCGTGGAGACAATAAAGGGGTGGCAATCGGGGTGGTTCTACATCACCGAGCCCCGCAACACCAAATGGGTGGCGGCCCCCGAATTCAGATCTGGCTTCCCCACACGGCTCTCGTCATGGAAAGAGACGGGCCTGACGTGGGGGAATTCGGACGAGAAATCCGGACTTCAAACATGCGTCCGAAACCTGGTGGCCAAGAATCTTAGGCTTGTCGACGTAATCCAGGTGATGCTCATCCGCCGGATTCTCCCCTGCCAACAAAGGGCCTTTAACTTGTGGGAGTTCGATCCAGCGCAGCACCAAACCTTGAACCGGCTCTTCGACACTACGTACGAAGATGCCTGGAAGGTGTTGTTCAATGGCGCCGAAGCCCCAGCATCCGCTACCAAAGATCGCGGATACAGCTCGCAGCGTCCAGCCGGCGAGGTAAGTTATTTTACCCTTTACGGACTCTTTTTCATAGATTGACTCTACGGGATCTAAAACTCCCTAATCTTTGACAGATCGGTGAAGACGTCCGGACAGATTAACTGTCCGCCCTTTGCCAGAAGACCCAGCGGACGCCTGATTGACGGGGCTGCTGGCTCCGGCGCCGTATGTGGTGCCGGAGAAGAAGGCCAAGAAGGAGGTCACGGGAACTCGAAGGAGCTCCCGACGCCAGAGTCTTGTCGATTCGAGCGTAATCTTCTCCGAAGATGAGGAGGAGGAAGAAGCTCCTCCCCAGCCGGGGAGGAGAAGAAACGGAAGGCCGCCCTAACCGGGAGGCCGGAGGGTCCAAGAAGGAAGAACCTTCCTCCGGACTTCTCCACCAACGCCGACGACGACGAGGAGGATCTGGCCTACAAGGGCCAAGCCTGGCGAGATCGTAAGTGTCCGGATACCCATGGTTTTTTACTATTGTAGAGTGTTCTCTAATGTTGAACAACCGTGCAGCCCGCCTAAGGCGAAGTTCGCCGATTCATCGAAAGCGGTCCCTCGGGCTCATCGGAAATGGAGAGTACTTGCTTCAACGCCTCGCCTCACGCTATGGGCGACGCCACGACGGGCCCCAAGAGGGCTTGGTCAAGAGGAGGTAGCGCAGGAGGTGCCACAAGGCGACCTCCCGGACTCAGCGCTGGGGCAAGATCCCGGGGATCTAAGCCCACCTCGTCCGATTCCATGTCGGAACCATCGGCGGTTCAAGTCCGGACAGCGGATCCTTCGCAAGAAGGGTAAGAGGCGGTGTCCTCCGCCCAACCGAGGCACCGAATAGCTATGGGAGGCGCTTAACAGGCGCTTCCATCAGGAGGAACACCGCCTTGTCATGAGTGCGGTGATCCGGACAGTTCAGTCCGCCAAGAGCGGGCTGACTGAAGCTCGTACCAGCCTTCTAACAGGCTTTGAGGTAAGTTTTAGAATATGTAAAAATATAACCGCATAGACAGAGTAGCCCTCGATGCTTAGTTCGGTGTTCGGAAAGAAAAGCCGGACTAAGGATCTAAAAAGATATACGCAGGAGTCTAACATAAGTATGTCAATATGGGAATGCAAAGTGCGCTGCCGACCTCTCGCCAGACCGATCATGGAGGTCAATGTATTGAAGCAGAACCTCGAAGGTCCGAGAACGAGCTCGGACAAGCCAAGAAGGAGCTCGAGGACAAGGAAGGTAAGTAATACCTTATTAAAGAAATACCTTACGAAAAGGTTTTGGTTGCGAAAAATAACAGGAATAACATGGAGTACTGCAGGGCCACTTAACGAGGTGGCGACCAAGGAAGCGGTGTCCGTGGCCGAAAACAAAGCGGCTGCGGAACGCACCGAGCGAGAGAAGGGGAGGCTGGCTGGCTGTTACGGCAAGAGCTCCAAGATCTCATGGAAAACACGAGAGTTTGGGCGTGACTCAAGACTCGAGAGTCCGAGCTCGCCTCGGCTCTTGAGAGTGCCAAAGCTGCTAAGGCCGAGGCCCAAAAGCCCTCCAAGAAATTGAGTCTTTAAAGAATATAGCGGCGGGTAAGGCATTCTTTATGCAAAGCAAGAATGTAGAAGTCAATTACCTGTTACTTACCCGGATTCGAAGCTCTCCAGGAGCATTCGCAGATTTGCCCGTAGTGCGTCGATGTCGTCGCATTCTACCGCGCCCAGAGGGAGCTCCACGGAGAAGGTGTTCGGTCTCAAGATGTCGATGCCGACCATCCGGTGTTTCGAGCGACCAGCTGAAACAGCTGGTCGAGCTCCATAAGGTCACCGAACAGGCCATGAAGGGCCTTATAAGCGCTGCGGGCCATTGGAGGCCATGCCCGGAGCTACTTCGGCTTGGTGCAGCGGCTGGTGGATGCCTGTCCGCGGCTTGAAGTCATCAAGCGCTCCGTCTGTATTGAAGGTGTCCGTCGGGCCCTTGCCCGTGCTAAAGTGCACTGGGGCAAGCTGGATGCGGAGAGGCTTGTGACGGACGGGCCACCGAAGGGCCATGAGCATCGCACGCCCGAAATGTACTATGAGGGCCTCCTGAAGGGTGCCCGCCGAATAGCGGATGAGTGCTCCAAAGATGTAATTTTTGAATAAACTCGCATTTGTTATCCTGTACGCTGAAAACTTGTTCATATGCGCTAAGCAACGCTTATTAATTTAAAATATTACCTTCTGTGCGGTCGTTTATCAAATTTGAGAGATGGCAAGTCGTTGGCTTCAGCCCCCATGCCGCGAATGCTGGGGTGTTCGGGATAAACTTGAGCACTCTTGTTCCCATTCTTGGGTCCATCTAGGGAGGCGCTCAACACAACGAACAAGGCAACCGGACTTATAATGCTTGAACACTCTCACTTAGCCATAGAATTCAATAATTTTAAATTTCGGCGAAGCCCCTAGTATTCGAAGACTGAGTTCGGGCGCTATCCATGCCTTGGCCGGACAATTCGGTTCCTCGCTCTAAGCGGCATAAGTCTTTAGGGACCCAAAAACCACTCGAACAGCGATCGCTCTCTCCCTATCATGACGGTCAGTTTTAGCTTTCTCCATCGAGGTGCTCGACCCAGCATAACTGGGCACAATTGCGATGGTTCTCCGGTGCTACCTTAGCCGATATAGCGGAACTTAAGGTACCAAAACACGGAGCCGGGCAAACCCAACTATTGACCCAAGACATGATTCGAGCCAATTCATATAATGCTATAAGTTCGGGTGCCGACTTGTGAAAGTGTTCGGACTTATCACACCATAATTTTGGGATACTAAGCCCTGGTGTATTGGTCGCACTAAAGTGTACGGTTGCAACATGTCATGAAATGAACACATGTATATAAAAAGGAAGTAGAGCAATAATAAGCAAAAGCTGTGTATTGTTTTATTCAAAAGGTACTGCAATGGAAGCGAACGATACAAATAGTGCGATAAGCAAGGGATGGGACTATCTAACATGTCCCCCTCCAGGGGTAAGCTGCTGGATGATATGTAAAACAGGTATAATGCTCGTAATAGAGACCACCTGAACACTCGACGTGGCTTTCCGCTTCCCTGGCTGTTGCATCGTGAGTTCGGCGATTCGAGTGCCGGACAGGACTTCTCAAAGACGGAGTCCTGAAAGTAAAAAAAAGGAAGAAAAAGAAAAAGAAGTGACACAAACGGGAGCCCCTGGTGCGGTCGACCCACATTCTTGGCGTGCCGTTGTCTTGCCCCTCCCCATATGCCCATGGTATCTCCAGAGCATAATTATGTACGCGTACTACTAGCATCGCAATTTCGCGAGGGTTGGGGTTGGGGCCGGATTGCTACTCGTGCTTGAATCTTGCCAGGTGGTCTTGTTGTAGGTTACTCCGGGCGCGCTTGGCGGTGTCCGGGCGCTTAGTGGCCGGACTCATGAATTGCCGTGAGAGGTTGCTTCGCACCTCCGCCGCGTGGGCCGCCGTATGCTCCTCCGTTCGGAGAGAGCGTTCGATGTTTCCATTGACCATGATTACTCCTCGAGGGCCTGGCATCTTGAGCTTGAGGTATGTGAAAGCGGCACCGCATTGAACTTTGCAAATGTGGTTCGTCCGAGCGAAGGCATGATAGCCGTGTGGAATGGGACGATGTCAAAGATTAACTCTTCGCTCGGAAGTTATCCGAGATCCAAGACCACTTCGAGTGTGACTGAGCCTGTACAATTGGCCTCTACACCCGGTATGACGCCTTTGTAGGTTTAATCCTTGATGGGTCTATGCCCATTTTGTGCACTGTGTCCTGATAAAGCAGGTTCAGGCTGCTGCCGCCGTCCATCAGGACTCTGGTGAGGTGAAATCCGTCAATAATTGGGTCAAGAACCAATGCGGAGAAGCCGCTGTGACGGATGCTAGTGGGTGGTCCTTCGATCAAGGTGATCGGGCAGGAAGACCATGAGTTGAACTTTGGGGCGATCGGCTCCATCGCATATACGTCCCGTGGTGCACGCTTCCGCTCCCTTTTGGGTATGTGGGTTGCGATATCATGTTCACCGTCCGCACTTGTGTGGAAAACCTTCGTCCTCTATTGTTCGGGCGGTCGGGCTCTTCCTCGTCATCGCTATGCAACCCTTGTCATTGAGTTCGCACTTAACTTGCCTGCTTGTTTCAACACCCAACAATCCTGTTGGTGTGATTGGCTGGTTTTTCGGGGTGCCATGTATTTGGCACAAGCGATCGAGTATGCGGTCCAAGTTGGACGGGCCCCGGTATTTCTTTTGAATGGCTTCTTCCGCTGACCGGGTTTAGAGCCTCGAATCCGCATTGACGGCCGATCTTCAGATATCGCCGCACGCGGCGCTTGTTCTTGTTGCGACGCGACCGCCATTGCTGTCCTTGGTATCCGGACTATCGGGATGTTTGGCCAAGTTGTTGCTTCGAGCTAGCCAGCTGTCCTCTCCCGCACAAAAGGGAGTCATGAGGGTTGTGAGGGCTGCCATAGATTTCGCTTTTCCCGTCCTAGGTGCGGGCAAGCCACTCGTCATGGATGTTATGTTTGAAGGTTGCAAGGGCCTCTGCATCCGGACAATCAACGATTTGATTTTTCTTTGTTAGGAACCGAGTCCGAATTGTCCGCCGATTCTTCCGCTGCTGAATTATGTGGCTAAGGTCATCGGCGTCTGGTGGTCGCATATGTGCCCCGGAAGTTATCAAGGAATGCGGCTTCCGTGTCCTCCCAACAACCAATTGATTCTGCTGGCAAGCTATTGAGCCAATGTCTAGCTGGTCCTTTAAGCTTGAGTGGGAGGTATTTGATGGCATGTAGATCATCACCGCGGCCCATGTGGATGTGGAGGAGATAATCCTCGATCCAGACCGCAGGATCTGTGGTACCATCGTATGATTCGATGTTTACGGGCTTAAAGCCCTCGGGGATTTGATGATCCATTACTTCATCTGTGAAGCATAGTGGGTGTGTGGCGCCTCTCTATTGGGCTATATCACGACATAGCTCATATGAGCTTAGTCTACTGTGTTCGGCCCGGCCGGTTTTGCTGTATCCGGCGCGACGGTAATCGTCCCGCATTGCTGGGCGCCCACGCGATCCGTAGATCGATCTTGTATGTTTCGCCTTATCCTCCAATATATCTCGCAAGTCCGGCGCGTTTTCCCGTGCTTTGGTACTTTTTGAGCGGCGTCGGGGTGTGGCTTGAGCGGAGGGTCTAGAGGCCTCTCTATCGCGGCCACGGGGTGGCCGGTCTGCCATGTCGTGCGCTGGTGACTTGGGTGCTTCCTCCTCTAGTCGAGGCAATGGCCTGCGTTTGGGGTAGCTTTTGGAGGGGCGTTCGAGTTCATACTCTTCGGCTGCAAGGACTTCATCCATCCGCCGCCTAGCAGGTCTTGGTCAGCTCTAAGTTGTTGCTACTTTTTCTTGAGGCTGCTTGCCGTGGCTATAAGCCTGCGTTTGAAACGCTCCTGTTCGGCGGGATCCTCAGGCACGACAAACTCGTCGTCGTCGAGGCTTGCCTCATCTTCGGAGGGAGGCGATAATTATCGCCCTCAACCTCTCTTTTTCATGTGACCGTCGTGCGGACTTGCTTCTCCTCCTCCCGTGCTGAGTCCCGCCGAGGGGTTCTCTTCGCACCGTCTGGGTGTTATTATCTCCCGTGCCGGAATCATCGTTTTTATTATGGCGGGATTTAGAGCGGCGCCGCTGACGTCGGCGCTTCGGCTGTTTCTTGGAGGGGTCATCCTCTGTTGTTCTGTCGTCGTTCCCATCTTTTGGGGTGTCCACCATATATATGTCATATGACGAGGTGGCCTTCCAGTGCCCTGTAGGCGCTGGATCTTGGTCGTCTCCGGCATCGTCGTCCATACTGTCGATGTCTTCGGAGTCGTAGTCCAGCATGTCGGTTAAATTATCGACAGTGGCTACAAAGTGGGTGGTGGGTGGGCGTTGAATTTCTTCGTCGTCCGCATCCCAACCTTCCTGTCCGTAGTCCGGCCAGGGGTCTCCGGATAAAGAGAGAGACTTTAGTGAATTCAGGATGTCGCCAAAGGGCGAGTGCTGAAAGATGTCCGCGGCAGTGAACTCCATGACCGGTGCCCAATCGGATTCGATTGGCGGGGCGGAGGGTTCGGAGTCCGGAGAGGAGTCCGCACCACAGAGTCGAGGTCTTCGCAAAGAACAGGATGGAGTTCGCTCAATCGCCGAGAGATTGTAGCCCCGAGGCGGTTTCAACCACTCGCCCTCGATCGGGAATCCGCTCCGTATTAAGGGTCGAGCGAATCGGTGCGGCCTCCGTGGCACTGCTCGCTGCAGAGCTAGATCATGCCCATCGAGACAAGGCGGCGCTGCTATTACGGCTCGAATCCGTCGAAGATCAAATCTCCGCGGATATCGGCCATATAGTTTAAACTTCCAAATCTGATCGATGGCCGGGCGAAGCTTTCGATCTGCTCCGGATGGCTGCGAATTGGCCCGCAGCAGCAAAGCCGCCGAACACGAAGATCTGTCCGAGGAGAAAAGTCTCACCTGACCGCGTCGTTGTTGATGCTCGTAGGAGCCATCGGGCCTATCGGTGACGACACGGAGGAACTCTCAATGAAAGCACCAATGTCGGTGTCAAAACCGCGGATCTCGGTAGGGGGTCCCGAATCTGCGTCTAGGCGGATGGTAACAGGAGACAAGGGACACGATGTTTTACCCAGGTTCGGGCCCTCTCGATGGAGGTAATACCCTACTCCTGCTTGATTAATATTGATGATATGGGTAGTACAAGAGTAGATCTACCACAAGATCAAGGAGGCTAAACCCTAGAAGCTAGCCTATGGTATGATTGTTGTTCGTCCTACGGACTAAAACCCTCCGGTTTATATAGACACCGGATAGGTTAGGGTTACAGAGTCGGTTACAATGGTAGGAGATCTACATATCCGTATCGCCAAGCTTGCCTTCCACGCCAAGGAAAGTCCCATCCGGACACGGGACGAAGTCTTCAATCTTGTATCTTCATAGTCTTGGAGTCCGGCCGTGACGATAGTCCGGCTATCCGGACACCCCCTAGTCCGGGACTCCTCGGGGAGACTTGGACCCACGCCAACAAAAGAGGAGGCCACGAGGTGGGGGCCCCTGTATGCCCTCCACCCTCGTGGGCCCCTGTTGCTCCACCGACGCATCCTTCCTCCTATATATACCTCACGCACTTCAAACGATCGACACGGAGCCAAAAACCTAATTCCACCGCCGCAACCTTATGTACCCACGAGATCCCATCTTGGGGCTTGTTCCGGAGCTCCGCTGGAGGGGGCATCCATCACGGAGGGCTTCTACATCAACACCATAGCCTCTCCGATGAAGTGTGAGTAGTTTACTTCAGACCTTCGGGTCCATAGTTAGTATCTAGATGGCTTCTTCTCTTTTTGGATCTCAATACAATGTTCACCCCCTCTCTCGTGGAGATCTATTCGATGTAATCTTCTTTTTGCGGTGTGTTTTTTGAGACCATGAATTCTGGGTTTATGATCAAGATTATCTATGAACAATATTTGAATCTTCTCTGAATTCGTTTATGTATGATTGGTTATCTTTGCAAGTCTCTTCGAATTATCAGTTTGGTTTGGCCTACTAGATTGATCTTTCTTGCAATGGGAGAAGTGCTTAGCTTTGGGTTTAATCTTGCGGTGTCCTTTCCCAGTGAGAATAGGGGCAGCAAGGCACGTATTGTATTGTTGCCATCGAGGAAAACAAGATGGGGTTTTTATCATATTGCATGAATTTATCCCTCTACGTCATGTCATCTTGCTTAAGGCGTTACTCTGTTTTCATGAACTTAATACTCTAGATGCATGCTGGATAGCGGTCGATGAGTGGAGTAATAGTGGTAGATGCAGGCAGGAGTCGGTCTACCTGTCTCGAATGTGATGCCTATATACATGATCATACCTAGATATTCTCATAACTATGCTCAATTCTGTCAATTGCTCAACAGTAATTCATTCACCCACCGTAAAATACTTATGCTCTTGAGAGAAGCCACTAGTGAAACCTATGGCCCCCGGGTCTATCTTCATCATATTAATCTTCCAACACTTAGTTATTTCCTTTGCTTTTTACTTTGCTTTTATTTTCCTTTGCATCTTTATCAAAATACCAAAAATATTATCCTATCATATCTATCAGATCTCACTCTCGTAAGTGACCGTGAAGGGATTGACAACCCCTTATCCCGTTGGTTGCAAGGATTTATTTGTTTTGTGTAGGTGCGGGGGACTCGCGCGTAGCCTCCTACCTGATTGATACCTTGGTTCTCAAAAACTGAGGGAAATACTTACGCTACTTTGCTGCATCACCCTTTCCTCTTCAAGGGAAAACCTACGTAGTGCTCAAGAGGTAGCAAGAAGGATTTCTGGCTCCGTTGCCGGGGAGGTCTACGCAAAAGTCAACATACCAAGTACCCATCACAAACCCTTATCTCCTGCATTACATTATTTGCCATTTGCCTCTCGTTTTCCTCTCCCTCACTTCACCCTTGCTGTTTTATTCGCCCTCTCTTTTCCTTTTGCCTCTTTTTCGCTTGCTTTTTTTGTTTGCTCGTGTGTTGGATTGCTTGCTTGTCACGATGGCTCAAGATAATACCAAATTGCGTGACTTTACCAATACCAACAATAATGATTTCCTTAGCACTCCGATTGCTCCTCTTACCGATACTGAATCTTGTGAAATTAATGCTGCTTTGTTGAATCTTGTCATGAAAGATCAATTCGCCGGCCTTCCTAGTGAAGATGTCGCTACTCATCTAAATAGCTTCGTTGATTTGTGTGATATGCAAAAGAAGAAAGATGTTGATAATGATATTGTTAAATTGAAGCTATTTCCTTTTTCGCTTAGAGATCGTGCTAAGGCTTGGTTTTCATCTTTGCCTAAAAATAGTATTGATTCTTGGAACAAGTGCAAAGATGCTTTTTATCTCTAAGTATTTTCCTCCCGCTAAGATCATCTCTCTTAGAAACGATATTATGAATTTTAAGCAACTTGATCATGAACATGTTGCACAAGCTTGGGAGAGGATGAAACTAATGATACGTAATTGCCCTACTCATGGTTTGAATTTGTGGATGATTATACAAAACTTTTATGCCGGATTGAATTTTGCTTCTAGAAATCTTTTAGATTCGGCCGCGGGAATCACTTTTATGGAAATCACTTTAGGAGAAGCTACTAAACTCCTAGATAATATTATGGTTAATTATTCTCAATGGCACACTGAAAGATCTACTAATAAAAAAGTGCATGCGATAGAAGAAATCAATGTTTTGAGTGGAAAGATGGATGAACTTATGAAATTATTTGCTAGTAAGAGTGTTTCTTCTTATCCTAATGATATGCCTTTGTCTACTTTGATCGAGAATAATAATGAATCTATGGATGTGAATTTTGTTGGTAGGAATAATTTTGGTAACAACACGTATAGAGGAAACTTTAATCCTAGGCCTTATCCTAGTAATTCCTCTAATAATTATGGTAATTCCTACAACAATTCTTATGGAAATTTTAATAAGATGCCCTCTGAATTTGAGACTAGTGTTAAAGAGTTTATGAATTCGCAAAAGAATTTCAATGCTTTGCTTGAAGAGAAATTGCTTAAAGTTGATGAATTGGCTAGGAACGTTGATAGAATTTCTCTTGATGTTGATTCTTTAAAGCTAAGATCTATTCCTCCTAAGCATGGTATCAATGAGTCTCTCAAAGCCATGAGAATTTCCATTGATGAGTGCAAAGAAAGAACCGCTAGGATGCGTGCTAAGAAAGATTGCTTTATAAAAGCGTGTTCTTCAAATTCCTATGAAAATAAAGATGAAGATCTAAAAGTTATTGATGTGTCCCCTATTAAATCTTTATTTTTCAATATGAATCTTGATAATGATGGGACTGAATATGATCCACCTTTACCTAGAAGGCGTTCCAAAAATTCAGAATTTTTATATCTTGATGCTAAAATGGATAAAAGTGGGATTGAAGAGATTAAAACCCTAGATGTTGCTAAACCCACTATTTTGGATTTCAAGGAATTTAATTATGAAAATTTCTCTTTGATTGATTGTATTTCCTTGTTGCAATCCGTGCTAAATTCTCCTCATGCTTATAGTCAAAATAAAGCGTTTACTAAACATATCGTTGATGCCTTAATGCAATCTTATGAAGAAAAGCTTGAGTTGGAAGTTTATATCCCTAGAAAACTTTATGATGAGTGGGAACCAACTATTAAAATTAAGATTTAGGATCATGAGTTTTATGCTTTATGTGATTTGGGTGCTAGTGTTTCCACTATTCCCAAAACTTTGTGCGATTTGCTAGATTTCCGTGATTTTGATGATTGCTCTCTAAACTTGCACCTTGCGGATTCCACTATTAAGAAACCTATGGGAAGAATTAATAATTTTCTTATTGTTGCAAATAGGAATTATGTGCCCGTATATTTTATCGTTCTTGATATAGATTGCAATCCTTCATGTCCTATTATTCTCGTTAGACCTTTCCTTAGAACGATTGGTGCAATTATTGATATGAAGGAAGGGAATATTAGATTTCAATTTACATTAAAGAAGGGAATGGAACACTTTCCTAGGAAGAAAATAAAATTACCATATGAATCTATCATGAGAGCCACTTATGGATTGCCTACCAAAGATGGCAATACCTAGATCTATCCTTGCTTTTATGCCTAGCTAGGGGCGTTAAACAATAGCGTTTGTTAGGAGGCAACCCAATTTTATTTTAGTTTTTTGCTTTTTGCTTCTGTTTAGGAATAAATATTTGTTCTAGCCTCTGGTTAGATGTGTTTTTATGTTTTAATTAGTGTTTGTGCCAAGTTAAACCTATAGGATCTTCTTGGATGATAGTTATTTGATCTTGCAGAAATTTCCAGAAACTTTCTGTTCACGAAAACAATTGTTAAAAATCACCAGAACGTGATAAAATACTTATTCCAATTTCTGCTGATCAATAAACAAATTTTATAGGTCATCCTATTTTGGCTGATTTTTTGGATGTTCCAGAAGTTTGCGTTAGTTACAGATTACTACAGACTGTTCTGTTTTTGACAGATTCTGTTTTTCGTGTGTTGTTTGCTTATTTTGATGAATCTATGGCTAATAAAATAGTTTATAAACCATAGAGAAGTTGGAATACAGTATGTTTAACACCAATATAAATAAAGAATGAGTTCATTACAGTACCTTGAAGTGGTCTTTTGTTTTCTTTCGCTAACGGAGCTCACGAGATTTCTGTTGAGTTTTGTGTTGTGAAGTTTTCAAGTTTTGGGTGAAAGATTTTGATGGATTATGGAACAAGGAGTGGCAAGAGCCTAAGCTTGGGGATGCCCATGGCACCCCCAAGATAATATAAGGACGCCAAAAAGCCAAAGCTTGGGGATGCCACGGAAGGCAACCCCTCTTTCGTCTACTTCCATCGGCAACTTTACTTGGAGCTATATTTTTATTCACCACATGAGTGTTTTGCTTGGAGCGTCTTGTATGATTTGAGTCTTTGATTTTTAGTTTACCACAATCATCCTTGCTGTACACACCTTTTGAGAGAGCCATACATGATTTGGAAATTATTAGAATACTCTTTGTGCTTCACTTATATCTTTTGAGTTATATAGTTTTTCTCTAGTACTTCACTTATATCTTTTAGAGCACGGTGGTGGATTTGTTTTATAGAAACTATTGATCTCTCATTCTTGACTTAGATTATTTTGAGAGTCTTAAATGGCATGGTAATTTGCTTAAATAATCCTAATATGCTAGGTATTCAAGAATAGTAAAAACTTTCTTATGAGTGTGTTGAATAGTAAGAGAAGTTTGATGCTTGATGATTGTTTTGAGATATGGAGGTAATAATATCAAAGTCGTGCTAGTTGAGTAGTTGTGAATTTGAGAAATGCTTGTGTTGAAGTTTGCAAGTCCCGTAGCATGCACGTATGGTAAACGTTATGTAACAAATTTGAAACATGAGGTGTTCTTTGATTGTCCTCCTTATGAGTGGCGGTCGGGGACGAGCGATATTCTTTTCCTACCAATCTATCCCCCTAGGAGCATGCGCGTAGTGCTTGGTTTTTGATGACTTATAGATTTTTGCAATAAGTATGCGAGTTCTTTATGACTCATGTTGAGTCCATGGATTATACGCACTCTCACCCTTCCATCATTGCTAGCCTCTTCGGTATCGTGCATTGCCCTTTCTCACATTGAGAGTTGGTGCAAACTTCGCCGGTGCATCCAAACCCCATGATATGATACGCTCGTTCACACATAAACCTCCTTATATCTTCCTCAAAACATCCACCATACCTACCTATTATGGCATTTTCATAGCCATTCCGAGATATATTGCCATGCAACTTTCCACCATTCCGTTTATCATGACACATTCATCATTGTCATATTGCTAGCATGATCATGTAGTTGACATAGTATTTGTGGCAAAGCCACCGTTCATAATTCTTTCATACATGTCACTCTTGGTTCATTTCATATCCCGTATATCACGGAGGCATTCATATAGAGTCATACTTTGTTCTAGTATCGAGTTGTAATCATTGAGTTGTAAATAAATAGAAGTGTGATGATCATCATTTTCTAGAGCATTGTCCCAAGTGAGGAATAAAAAAAGAGAAAGGCCATAAAAAAGAGAAGGCCCAAAAAAATGAGAGAAAAAGAGAGAAGGGACAATGCTACTATCCTTTGCCACACTTGTGCTTCAAAGTAGCGCCATAATCTTCATGATAGAGAGTCTCTTGTTTTATCACTTTCATATACTAGTGGGAATTTTTCATTATAGAACTTGGCTTGCATATTCCAACAATGGGCCTCCTCAAGTGCCCTAGGTCTTCGTGAGCAAGCAAGTTGGATGCACACCCACTTAGTTTCTTTTGTTGAGCTTTCATACATTTATAGTTCTAGTGCATCCATTGCATGGCAATCCCTACTCCTTGCATTAACATCAATCGATGGGAATCTCCATAGCTCATTGATTAGCCTCGTTGATGTGAGACTTTCTCCTTTTTTGTCTTATCCACATAACCCCCATCATCATATTCTATTCCACCCATAGTGCTATATCCATGGCTCGCGCTCATATATTGCGTGAAAGTTTATAGGTTTGAGATTACTAAAGTATGAAACAATTGCTTGGCTTGTCATCGGGGTTGTGCATGATGAGAGCATTCTTGTGTGACGAAAATGGAGCATGACTAAACTATATGATTTTGTAAGGATGAACTTTCTTTGGCCATGTTATTTTCAGAGACATAATTGCTTAGTTAGTATGCTTGAAGTATTATTATTTTTATGTCAATATGAACTTTTATCTTGAATCTTTCGGATCTGAATATTCATACCACAATTAAGAAGAATTACATTGAAATTATGCCAAGTAGCACTCCGCATCAAAAATTATCTTTTTTATCATTTACCTACTCGAGGACGAGCAGGAATTAAGCTTGGGGATGCTTGATACATCTCCAACGTATATATAATTTTTGATTGCTCCATGCTATATTATCTACTGTTTTGGACATTATTGGGCTTTATTATTCACTTCTATATTATTTTTGGGACTAACCTATTAACCGGAGGCCCAGCCCAGAATTGTTGTTTTTTGCCTATTTCAGAGTTTCGCAAAAAAAGGAATATCAAACGGAGTCCAAACGGAAAGAAACCTTCGGAACGTGATTTTAGGAAGATTATGATCCGGAGACTTGGACCCTCGTCAAGAAACAAAGAGGAGGCCACGAGGTAGGGGCGCGCCTCCACCCTCGTGGGCCCCTGTTGCTCCACCGACGTACTCCTTCCTCCTATATATACCTCACGCACCCCAAACGATCGACACGGAGCCAAAACCTAATTCCACCGCCGCAACCTTATGTACCCACGAGATCCCATCTTGGGGCCTGTTAGGAGCTCACCGGAGGGGCATCCATCACGGAGGGCTTCTACATCAACACCATAGCCTCTCCGATGAAGTGTGAGTAGTTTACTTGCACCTTGGGTCCATAGTTAGTAGCTAGATGGCTTCTTCTCTTTTGGATCTCAATACAATGTTCTCCCCTCTCTCGTGGAGATCTATTCGATGTAATCTTCTTTTTGCGGTGTGTTTGTTGAGACCGATGAATTGTGGGTTTATGATCAAGATTATCTATGAACAATATTTGAATCTTCTCTGAATTCTTTTATGTATGATTGGTTATCTTTGCAAGTCTCTTCGAATTATCAGTTTGGTTTGGCCTACTAGATTGATCTTTCTTGCAATGGGAGAAGTGCTTAGCTTTGGGTTCAATCTTGCGGTGTCCTTTCCCAAAGGATGAGGGGCAGCAAGGCACATATTGTATTGTTGCCATCGAGGATAACAAGATGGGGTTTTTATCATATTACATGAATTTATCCCTCTACATCATGGCATCTTGCTTAAGGCGTTACTCTGTTTTCATGAACTTAATACTCTAGATGCATGCTGGATAGCGGTCGATGAGTGGAGTAATAGTAGTAGATGGAGGCAGGAGTCGCTCTACTTGTCTCGGATGTGATGCCTATATACATGATCATACCTAGATATTCTCATAACTATGCTCAATTCTGTCAATTGCTCAACAGTAATTCGTTCACTTACCGTAAAATACCTATGCTCTTGAGAGAAGCCACTAGTGAAACCTATGGCCCCCGGGTCTATCTTCATCATATTAATCTTCCAACACTTAGTTATTTCCTTTGCTTTTTTTACTTTGCTTTTATTTTACTTTGCATCTTTATCAAAAATACCAAAAATATTATCCTATCATATCTATCAGATCTCACTCTCGTAAGTGATCGTGAAGGGATTGACAACCCCTTATCGAGTTGGTTGCGAGGATTTATTTGTTTTGTGTAGGTGCGAGGGACTCGCGCGTAGCCTCCTACCGGATTGATATCTTGGTTCTCAAAAACTGAGGGAAGTACTTACGCTACTTTGCTGCATCACCCTTTCCTCTTCAAGGGAAAACCAACGCAGTGCTCAAGAGGTAGCAGTAGGCGATCTCCTTGCCCTTACAAACTCCTTGTTTCAACTCCACAATCTTGGCGGAGGCTCCCAAGTGACACCTTACCAATCTAGGAGACACCACTCTCCAAAAGGTAATATATGGTGTGTTGATGATGAACTCCTTGCTCTTGTGCTTCAAATGATAGTCTCCCCAACACTCAACTCTCTCACACAGATTTGGATTTGGTGGAAAGATGATTTAAGTGGAAAGCAACTCGGGGAAGGCTAGAGATCAAGATTCTTGTGGTTGGAATGGAATATCTTGGTCTCGACACATGAGTAGGTGGTTCTCTCTTAGAAAATGTATGTTGGAAGTGTAGGCACGTTCTGATGCTCCTCACAAATGAAGAAAGGGTGGAGGGGTATATATAGCCTCCACACAAAGTCAAACCGTTACACACAATTCACCAAACTTGGTGGGACCGAATCAGAAAACTCGGTCAGACCGATTCAGTTCAAAATGTGAACGTTAGGCTTTTCGGTGGGACCGACATGTCAACTCGGTGGGAACCGATTTCATTAGGATTAGGGCATAACGTAATCTCGGTGAGACAGATTACACAAACTCGGTGGGACCGACTTTGGCAAAAGCTAACCAGAGAGTTGGTCAGGCAAACTCGATGGGACCGATTCGTTCATTTCGGTGAGACCGAAATGTTACGAAGGGGAAACAGAGAGTTTGCATTGCGAACTCGATGGGACTGGTCGCTCATCTCGGTTAGACCGAAACGTTACGAAGGGAAACAGAGAGTTTGCAATCCCATCTCGGTGAGACCGAGATCCCTATCGGTGAGACCGAAGTGACTAGGGTTTCTGGCAGTGGCTATGTCAAGTGAACTCGGTGGCGCCGGATAGAACATTTTGGTGGGGCCGAGTTTGACTTTTGGTTTGGGACATATGTGGATATGAGAAAGTGGTTGAGGGCTTTGGAGCATATCACTAAGCACTTTGAGCAAGAAAGCCATTAAGCAACGCCTCATCCCCTTTTAATAGTATTGGCTTTTCCTATGGACTCAATGTGATCTTGGATCACTAAAATGAAAATGTAGAATCTTGAGCTTGAGCCAATGTGTGCCCTTAGCATTTTGAGGGGTCCACATTTCTAATCCATGACATGCCAATCATTGAACTTCCTGAAATAGTCATCTTGAAGTAGCATTAGTTCAATGAGCTATATGTTGTTAGTAATTACCAAAACCACCCAGGGATAGTTGCACTTTCAAGCGGTACTACCGCTCACCAGGAACGGTACTACCGCTAGCGCGAGCGGTACTACCGCACGCCACATAGGCTTTAGCATTTGGCAGCCTTCATAACGCAGAGACATCGATAAATGGAAGGTGCTCCATCGAAGCGAAGGAAAGGTGGTGCAAAGGAACAGATGTGTACGTGTTGATTCCACCCTAACCTTTCTGAAGCGGACCCCCTCTTAATAGTACGGTTTTCCTACGACTCAAATCCATCGAAAAGAAACATAGAGAACCGCCATCTTCGATAGGCTCCGGGGGGCACCGAATCGTCTTGTGCCTAGACATGAGATATCTGAAATGCTCAATGCACATGATTAGTCCGCAAATGCACTGCCATCAATCACCAAAACCACTTAGGGAGAAATATGCCCTTACACCAATGGTAGAACCAACAGCTAACTTATTTATATGGCCTACATTAATATTGATGCACATATAATAACCATATATATACCATGATAGTAAAAATTATATTACCGCCTAGGCACTGGAGAAGGCCAACCGCCTCGCTTACGCCTACCACGTTTTCCAACCTTGCTTACAAGGTCCCTCAGACACCAAGCTCTCGGCCTTCGTTTACCCCCTGAAGGGGCCTGGAAGGGGAGAGTGACCCTCCACTTGAGTGTATTCAGGTGAGAGTGAGTTGGTTACATGCCCATGTGAGGCTTTATATAGCCTAGTGGTCCTTGACAAATGACTAAGGCTACCCTTGAAGTAAGGAGGTGGGAGGGTAGAACTAGGTCATTTCCATTCTTTAGCCCATGTGCTCCTTATTGGTAGGAGGTGGGATGTGGCCCATTAGAGGGGAAATCCCTACACTAGGAGAGGACTTCTTGCTTGGGCTTAGGCCTCTTTGCTCCCTTATCTCTCCTCTTTGACTTATTCTTTTGGGGGCTTCTTCCTTTGACTTGCTTTGACCGATCTTGAGTGGTGATATGGCACTCCATGTAGGACAGTGGGTGGCACCTTAAGTAGGGTTAAAATCCACTACTACAAGAGGAGTCCCCTTGAACCGGAGTCACCAAAGTTCCCTTTGTGGCTTCGGGTCAGTAATCTTATCTTGTCAAAAGATCTTCTAAGGACAGATCCGGTCCAGGTTGCTCCCGCTTCTCGTTGATGTACCCAGTAAGGAGGTTGCATCTTCATTGTCCTTCTCCGGTCTTCCTAGCGATTCCCAGCGTCTTCTGGTATCCCTTGGACACATTGGTGGCCTTTGAGAGTTTCTTGAGATTCAAGAACGAACCCTGGAAGTCCTCAAGTGCTCTTGTAGGTGAGTACGGCCTCCAAGGAATTTTCGAGAAAAACTCCAGATTTTTTCGTAGACTGGCTTGGAAGTGGCCCACGCATGGCGGTGCAGACCTCTCTTTTTCTTCACAAGCCGATGGGCTGGGTTGCGCCCTTGGGGTGCTTTTGTCCCTATTTTTTCTTTTTGTTCCTCGGGTATTCTTTTTGTAGCTAGCAGCGAGTAGGTCCTTTTAGGGAGCGGGGAGGCGCCTTCCCGGGCCATGGTATTCTCCATGAGTGTTGGGCCATGGGAGGTTGTTCCTCCCCCCCCCCCCCCCCCCACCACCCCACCCCCGAGAAATATTTTGTTAATATCGTTTCTCTTCGTACGACGGACGGTGAGGTAACGGTGGTGTGGGCGAGAGGGATGGTAATGGGGAGGGGGATAGCTGGCTAGGGTTGCCTCACCATCTGGCTTAAATAGTCGGATTTGTCCCTCGGGCGGCGCACCGGAGCGGCAACATGAATGCGTCTTCACCAAAACCGAAGAAGGCACCCGTTCAAACGATGGGTTTTGGCGCGGGCCCCTACTGCCAGTCCAATGTGGCGGACATGTTTGGGCGTCCCCCATATCCTCCCCACATATGGGCCGGGTATGGCAGGTCCTGGACATATAGGGCCGGTTTGAGGGGTCTGGTTGGGTGGCAAAAATGTGACCGGGTCGTCGGCTCGAATGTATAGGGAGGGTTTGAGGGGTCCGGTTGTATGCTCTTAGTAGGCGACTATGATGACCCGAAATCACTAGTTAGAGGGTACCCCTTTCAAAGTTCACTCTCACCTTCTCTTGTGGTGACAAGTGGCTCAATGCAAGTGTGACCTTGTCGCAATCTAGGATTTCTGTACTTTTTTTGTTAATTCATTCTTCCAAATGTTTTATCTCTTAAATGTGTGTCTAAATCATGAACCATTCACTGTTGTGTTTCTTGCGTCAAGATCTTCGAAAGTAAATCTCATATTAATAGATTTGGACAAACTATTTTTTTGAAAAAAACAAAAATGAGAAAATGAAAACAGGAGAATTAAAAACCACAAAAAAGGATTGAAGACCGACAATAGGAAACCCGGGAAAAAAGAAACCTAAAGTACAACTGTGCTTTTTTTCCTTTTTGTGAAAGCACAACCATGTTTTTCATTTTTCGGGACCGCGAAAAGCACAGCTACCTGAAGCACAACTATATTTTAAAAAACAAAAGTGTGCTTTTCACTTTTCAAGAAACACAATTGTACTTCCGCGAGAAACACAACTACAATTGTGCTTCACGAGGAGAGTTGTGGTTTTCACTTTTTGAAAAACACAACTGTGGGAAGCAAAAAGTACAATTGTGTTTTTCATTTTCCGAAAAGCACATACGTGCTTCATGACAAACACTGTTGTTCTTTTACGTGAACTATGTTGTTCGCTTTTGGGAAGTACAACCGTACTTCACTTTCCAAAAAGTACATTTGTCACACTAAAGCACAGTTGTGCTTTTCCGTAAACCACAACTCTGGTGTGCTTCATCGTGAAGCATGTCTATGTTTTTCACACGGTGTGCTTCACATGAGAAAAAAGAGGAAAGAAGACAAAAACCTAAAAAAGGCCATGCAAAATCAAAAGACTCAAGAAAAAACGAAAAAAAAATACTCCCTCCGTTTCTATTTTGTCCGCGTATAACTTTTTCTTATTTTTTCCGCATTAGTCTGCGCGATGCTCTTTTCTTCCCTCAGTTCCCGACCATGCCCTCGCTTCTACCTGAGTAAGGGTCTGTTTGGTTCCAAATAAGTCACCAACTTATAAGTCGAAAAGTGAAAAAAGTGACTTATTTTACCAAACAGACCCGACTTATAAGTCACCCCAACTTTTTCTTTTTGCGGAATAATTCTTGTATTACTCAATCAAAACACGGTTACAGTCACGCTTAACAGCGTCCAAAACGGCATCTGGTCCTGACCCAAGCCATACAGCAATTCGGCCTTGAGTCCTCCCAAAGTTGGCCAAAACATGACTAGAATTATTACAACTACGATGGATATGAGTAATACAAGAACTACGTTCGGACATACTATCTTTAATCTCTCTAATAAGAAAGGCATATTTTGATCTATTTGTATCTCCACTTTTCACCATGTTCACTGCTTCCAAACTGTCCCTTTCAATATAAATTGGTAGACTGCTCCACTGTAGAGCGAGCATGAGTCCCTCCCGGATTGCTAAGATCTCAGCCTCCAAAATATCATCACAAGAAAAAAGGTGTCTACAAGAGCTGAAGATGATGGTGCCGGTGTGGTCACGGAGCAGCATACCTGTTCCTCCAACTCCATTCAAAACAGATCCATCTGTATTTAGCTTTACATGCCCAGTGGCCGGGGGTATCCAAGAAACAAGATTAGTGGAAACCTTATTGCATTTGTGAGCTGTAAGAGGGAAACAGTATTGAAGTGGGGCTTTCCCTTTCACATGAACATCACCAGAACGTGTTGCAATGGATTGTAGCGATGATAGGTAGCTTGATAAAAATCTGACAAAGACATCCAAAGGAGGGGCGGGTTTAAAATGCACGAGCTCGTTTCTAACATACCAAATTCGCCAAAAGAGCATCACCAGTCGAACTCGTGTAGACTCATCAACCTCACAGATATACTGAATAAACCAATCAGGCCCAGTTGACTTGATCGAAGATACATCCGGCAAGAACCATTCAGCAGCCATGGCTCTCCATAGAGCTCTTGCGTTCGTGCATGAACAGAATGTATGGAACGTGTCTTCTTCATTAGCACCACAAATAGGGCATAGCGAGCATGTCTCCAGATTCCGTTTCATCTTGTTACTCCAAGTAGCAAAGGAATTATTTGCAAGGCGCCATGCAAAACTCAATACTTATAAGTTATAAGTTGCTCCACCCCAACTTAAAACTTATAAGTCACCCCCTTTTGCATGGGTCCCACCACCTGTATGATGTTGATTGATGTGGAAAGGTGTGTCAGGTGATTTATAAGTCAGGTGACAATCAAACAGGCGTGACTTATAAATCACTAATTTTACCTGATTTATAAGTCGGGTGACTTATTAGAACCAAACAGGCCCTAAGTGCTGTTTCTGCAGCCGTATTTACTTTACGCATGCAAACACCAACCAATCCAACGCGCCATGCAGAGGGCCCATCCTGCTTGCGTGGGAGAGAGAAATAATGACTGAAGCAAGCGGCCAATCTGGTGCATGCAGCAATTGAAAAGACTTCGGCTCTCTCTTTGCAGCAGAGGTGTAAAATAGTCTAGAAGAGATTCAGCTCGGGGCTCCTTGGACCTTGGTATCCGGGTCAAGACTTATGCACAAACAAAAAAGAATCGGAGGGAGTACCTAAAACATGCGCAAAAAAAGAACTTCTCCACGGGTGTATTCAGCGTGTGACACATGGCGGCGGCTGAACGCACCACCACATGTCGCAGGGTGCGCTCCGAGTGACCGCTCGAGATCACCCACGAATGGGTACCTCCATCTTTTTTCCTTTTTTAGGGAAAGGTTTTTTGTTTTTGAGTGAAAAGTACACTCCAGTTAGTCGTTCCCTGACGACCTAATCTCTATGGGCCAGTGCCAATGGTCAGCGTGACGGCCCGTTGGCGTTGTAAGTGTGCGTGCCAAGGGCTCAGCTATTCTTTTCTCTCTAGAAAAAAAAGCTATTCCTGGCCTGTAAGCGAGCAACTGCGTCATGTTATAACCTGTCGATTCTGAACATGAATGAAGATAAGCACATTTCTGCCTTTCGTTCGTCGCTAAATTCTTTCAGTCTTCAAAATAACTTGAGTAGATTTCAAAAATCGTGATGAACGAGCAGACCCCGTCTTCGTGTCAACGGAACGTTGTACAAACTTATATACTTACCCATGCGATGCATGAGAGCAGCCCCAGCATTTCAATAATTTGGCTCGCATAACAATCACAGAAAGAAAAGGAGTGTCACATGAAACTCAATGCGACGTTAGACATCTACCACTGTACAGCAATCCCCGGGATACAGGAGAAGATAGACGCGCAAGCACAAACCTGTATCATGGTTTGGAAATGCACTGAGCACGCAACACCTTTATGACAAGTTTCAGCCGGACAGATATCTATACCCGTTGATCATAAGCCGATGAAATCGTCCTTCTGCTCCTTCCGGGGAGTTCTTTCCTGCTGGGAGGAGGTGCTGGCTTTCTTACCAAAGATCATGTCGTCGAGATCCTGAAGCAAGTCATCCCCGCCGCTAGAGCGACCACCGGACCCAGCTGATTTCCTCGAGGGGGTGTCTTTGCCAACAGCGCGTGGGGATTCCTCAGGCTCCACCGTGACTGGAATCATCGCTGGTTCTGGCTCAGGCTCTGCGACCATGGGCTCCTTGAGGTCTTCGTACTTTGACAGAACTTTCTGGAGTTCATCGTGGATGCTCAGTGCCTCGAAGAGTTGAGCCTCGTTGTCACCTGCAGTCTCAACGATTCTCTGGATCGTGTATTGACACTGTTGGCATTGCTGGACCAGGGTGGTAGTTAAGTCATCCTGCATGTATGTGAGGTGCAGTAGACAATCAGGACACAGAGTTGATGATAGCATCGTACTAGTATAATACTCCCTCCATCAAGAAATACTTGTCAGAGAAATGGATGTATCTAGACGTATTTTAGTTATAGATACATTCATTTTTATCCATTCCTGTGACAAGTAATTCCGGATGGAGGGAGTATTGAATTAGATATCTTAATAAATAAACAGATAAAAAAATAGAATGAAATTCTTAACAAACTGTCAGTTAACTACTTACTTTCAGATACTGCTCTGCACCGAGACTGATGAGGTAATAAGGGATAGATAACAGGTTGATTGGCCAGGGCCATTGTAGCAGTATACTAGAAAGACCATTAAATGTAACAAATACTAGCAACCAATATATAATTTCCTTAACATATAGTCGTCATGTATAAAGATAACAAAACTTCAACCCTGCCTTTTGAGATGCCTACATCACAGACTGCACATTGCCTATATCACAGATTCCATGCTGAACAACATGAACTACTCACCTAAGCTGGAGTTTCTAATTGACCGGAAAAAGAAAAGACTAACCTCTAGAGCCTCTTTTTGTGGAGATGATGATAGCACTGTGGAAAGAAGTTCAACGCTATTACGAGCCACCTCAAAAGCCTCGTCGACTTGTACAGAAGGGGCAGCACGAACTGGGGCAAAACTTTCATCTGGAATTTCTTGATACCCGTCCTGTGCTGCATCAGAATATGGTTCAGCTGCAGGTACTGAACGGGGAGGAGTAAATATTGGCGCAAGGCTCTCATCATCGCGGCCAGGGAAGCGAATTCCCCTAGATCTTAAGCTCTGCAACGAAAACCAAATGTTAACTGAAATCCACATGTTTAACAGCGCTAGTTGGCCAGAAGCAATGATACAAGTTTCAGGCACAGCATTGTGCTGTGGATGCAGTGTAAACTGCACTAAAGGAATGTTTATGAAAATGCATCCTAATTATCCCTCCAATTAACATAAGTAACTTAATATCTAGTTATCCACAATTAACCAAAGTTCAAAAGGAACTAAATAAGCTTTCTCAGATTCTTGGCAGATCAGCAGTAAAGCACTGTGTTCCGGTTAAATCAGCTAGTTTAACCAGAGAGCATTCCGTGTATGTTGATCATCAACAAGTACCTTGTACGTTTCTTCATACACGGGAAGGTAGCGGAGCTCCTCTCCTGACTCTCCCCATGCTTCAATAAGCATGAGCGCCTTGTTTCTGTTGTTGACTATAGTCTGTGGGTCATCAATAAGCTTCACCATTTCATCAAGGACTCGCTCCGCAGCAATCTCGGAGAAAGCCTTCTCACAGTTCTTGACAATGGTCTCGAGGAGGACAAGAGCCAGATACTGCACCCTCGGGCTCTTGAGCATGATTCGCCTCTTGATGGCGCGGATGAGCTCGACGCTGTTGACCCTCTCGGTATTGGCCATATCGCATATCTCAAGATTGGTAGCCCAATCAGGGCCGTCCATGGTCTCCAAGGTGGCCTCGTCAACAATCTTGTCGGCCATGTTCTGGCCTTGGAAGAACTCCTTCATCTTGAAACTCATGCTAGTGACGCCGGTGGACATCTTGCGGCTAACTTCCGCGCCGCTGATCTTGAGGCGCTCACCCAGGGCGTTAACTTTGTCCATGAGATTGTCGCTCATCTTGTTACAGTGATCCGGCAGTCAGTCGATACCTGGCGTGATTCTGCAGGCAAGTAAAGTGCAACGTTAGGAGACGAGGACAAGATAACATAGCAAAGAAAGAAATCGGGCACCAAAATTGCAATTCACTATCAGCCAAGAAGGGGAATCCAAGCAGCCCAGAACATGAACAGCTGCCAGTAGTAGATTGCGGGTGGGAGGTTATCGGAAGCTGAACAACCTACCTACGTTCTTGAGCATATCTGACAGAAACTAGAACCGGTCCTTGTGATGCTACAGCTAGGGTTTCTTGCTTGTTTGGTGCCCAGAAAAAAAAGGGGGGCGACGCAACTTGCAGGGCCATTTCTTGGCCGTGGAGATTGAACTGAACTGGTAAAGTATCGCGTAGATGGATTGCTACACAAGTTGACTGACAGGACAGGTAGTAATCTTTGTTTATGTATTTAGTTTTTTTTTTTGTATGTACGATTGATTTACAAGGGAAGGGAACACATCGCAAGTTGGCAAGAAAAGAAACGGAAATCGGGGGACGGTGGTGGTTTGATCGCGCTTAGACGAGCAGTATACATACGATGGACAATTTTGAGTTGGATATGGGGATTGGGGGCGGCGGCGGCGGCAGAAGCAGTGTTAGTAGCAGCGCTAGAAGAAGAAGAGTAGGCAGGCTGAGGAGGGTGGAGAAATCAGCAGCCCGAAGCGGAGAGCGATGACGGCGGTGACAGAGATCGGGGGTCGGGGCTCACCTTGTTCCCAATCCGTCGGCGGCTCCCTCCCCCTCCTCCTCCTTCCCCGGCTCAGGCAGGCGCAGAGTAGGCGAGTCGTCTGCTGCGGCTGCCAAGGCCAAGGAAGGGCGTGATGGATGGATTTCGGGTCTCAGGAATGGAATGGATTCCACCTTGGAGCTCCTTCCGTCCCCACTTCTCCTTTTTCCCTCTTCTACTACTTTTTTTTTTTTTTTGAGATTGCTGTTTTCCCTCTTCTACTTTTCGCCTTCCTGTGGGTGGAAGGAATGGTGCAAACCCAGTTGGACGGGCAAGGTCACGTACGCTATTAACCTTTTTCTTTAGGGGTGTTAACCTATTATCGCTAGCAATCATTATCATTGTGTGGTCATCATTTGATTATCCTTCATTATCTATATGATAGTCTTCATAATCCTGGTAATCGTGTCATCAGGTGATTCATCAAACTCAACTGTAAGATCAGCCAGAATTCCCTGAGGAAGGAAATCGAGCTTTGTTGCAAGAGAAAATCAACCATGCTCGCCTAATCAATCTTCCTTCTTTCAGGATCAGGAGGATTCAGACTCCAGTTGTGTTGGCTTGCCGCGTCTTCAGAGCCCTGCCTGCCTGCGACCGCGTGCTCTGGACCTATAAATTTCAACGCGCTCACGCATACAAATAATCTTTCTTCCACACCTATTCATATCTTCCTACTGTCGCCGTCCAAATCCAAATGCTTCAGTAAATAAATTCAGACGAGAGCGACCGACACCTCCAGATAAAACACGGGTTACATCCACACAAGTTCAACAGGGGCCAAGAAAAATAGGAAGGCGACACATATTGGGATCTGTATATATCATGTCATGTGTCTCCAAATTTTGGAGCAAAAGAATTAATATTTACACAAAAACTAATCAAAAAATTAAGACGAGTTAACTTTTAGCACCAAAAAAAATCGACACTTCAATCGAGCCGAATGCCACGATCCAGGGACCAATCTGTATTTGCTGGACCAATCTGGCCCAGATGATAGCCATCTGATACGGCAGTAGCTGTTCACAAAAGATGAACACATGCATCATCTGCTGCTGGGTTCCCCCATGCTATTTAGAATTAGACCTGACAACAGCCGCAGACTTCTTGTCACCACATGAACACGGTGTAGGCAGCAGCATATCACACCGTTTTTCCTTCACACGACTTCGACAACTTACAGGATCTGCAGGACCGCCGTCGCAGCCTCATCCTAACTGTGACGACATCAAAGTTTAAGGCCTTCCCAGCAAAAACCCGCAACATTGCACTATAGCAGTTCATCTGCTCTGTCGAAAAGAAATGAAAAATCCAGGCCTGAAAATTAAAGGAGACGCAAATTATTTGTTGTGCAAATGCAATCCATCAAATAAACTTCTTCTAAGCTAAAGACACCATCTTTGGAATGGAACAACACATGGGGCAGTACATGAGGAATGGAAACGGTTACTCCTAT
Organism: Aegilops longissima; assembly: GCA_021605205.1. NCBI lineage: Eukaryota > Viridiplantae > Streptophyta > Magnoliopsida > Poales > Poaceae > Aegilops > Aegilops longissima. The sequence continues at coordinate 362,897,757 of CM038676.1, forward strand.
GGCTATTATGTTCAATACATACTACAATCATTTATCTTTTGCAGGGGTCGCTTACTAGATCAGATGCATCATACAAAAATATGAAATCACAATTTTCTTGCATGGTACCAACGGTCTTCTGATTTCTCATGCAAGCTGCATATGCAAAACTGCTACAGCATTTATGAGCTCCACTTTCTTTGCTGATCGACTAGCATAAACATAAAGCAGTGGAATCTACGTACACAAAAAGTCCATGTGCAATTGCACTTTGCACCAACCCAAACTCACGTATGTAGAATTACCAAACTGGCAAATGCTGCACTGGGATAAATGCATGTGTGTGTTTAATGCAACAAACAAATGCTACCTCCGTCCGGAATTAGTTGTCGCTGAAATGGATGTATCTAGGGAGGATGGCAATGGGTCGGGTTTGGATCGGGTTGAACAATATTAAATCCATATCCATATCCATGAAGACAGTCTTTGCCCGCCCATGAAAAAATCCACGGGTGAAATATTGTGTCCATGTCCAAACCCGATGGATATCCATACCCACTGGATATCCATTGGGTCCTCTCAAGGCATATAAATAAGATATAACACAATGTTAACATAAGCTCTTCCATCTTCATCTCATGGCAACGCTAGGCTTCACTTGTGGTAAACACCAACTTATGGTAAATCAATGTCCACTAGCAACCTAAGATCATTTAGTATTTTTCTAACAGATGAGAATGACAAGTCATTTAACAAGGAGATAAAAATAAAGAAAGGGACGTTGGAATATGTTGCGGAGGGGATTGAATGTCAACTATAAAATTTACGATGGGGATTGTGCAATTTCTTTTGCATGTTTTAGATAACAAAGTGTAAAATTGCGGTGAGACATGTGACTGTGGGGTAGGAATAGCAGATTTTCCCCATTAAGTCATACTATCCGGTCGGGTTTGGGTATACCTACGGATACAAGATTATATCCATGCCCTACCCACGAGCAACCGGGTCGGGTTTGGGCGCCGCCCATGGACACAAAATCATATCCAAACCCTATCCATTCGGGTCGGATATCCATGGGTAAAATTGCCATCTCTAGATACATCCGTTTGAGCGACAAGTAATTCCGGATGGAGGGAGAAGCGAATGGTGATCAGGTCAGTATAGAACAAACCTGAGAAAGCTTAGTTTCATCGCCATGGTTGCGAGAGTGAGATGGCGGGGTTTGACGAAACTGCTCCACGGTCTCTAAAGATAGCAGACTTGAGGACATTATATTGATCAACAACTGAATTGTACAGAGCCTCTGAGAATATCCCCCTTGCCTGTATTTAATAAATCAACTTAACATTCTTCCCACCGGAACAAAGAAAAAGCATTAAACAAAGAAACACAAGGTCCAACAAAAAATATAAGTGAGCAAAAGCTGAAAGTAACTTGAAGAAATTGTAAGCACTACGCTAAGTTTTCTGTGCAATAATTTTCAGGACGATATTTTCAGGAATGCAGATCTTTATCCACCATATGGATGAGGAACCCACAATGCACGCAGCCCTTTTGAGTTTTCAAAAGAAAAGAAAAATAATCATGTATAAAGGTTATGGTATATCCCGTGCCCTGTATGGAAAAGAAATGTATAAATTTCACTAAAAATATGACTACTTATAACATGCACAAAAAAAAGTGAATAGTACCATGTTACTATTCACATAGTTCTTTTTTGTCCTGAACAGGTCGCCAATGAACCTATTTTTGCAGATGCTCATGATATATCATAAACCTTTGCAGACGCATGCAACACGGGTCGCACAAGCCACCGATTGCAGATTCTATTTACCAAGATTTTCAGACTAGAGACGAATGGCTAGCGGGAGTTAAAATTCACAAGATTACCAACATTCGCATTGCAACATGGAAATCCATCCACCAGTCCCAAGGGAGATTGATAGAGTTGGTGATGTAGAATCAGAAGAAAAACCAGGGAAACAAATACCTAATTATGCAATAATGCAACAATAACTTGATTCCCACCCATCAAACAAAAACAAGAGCAGGCCAATCATTCATGACTTAAGGCTTTGTGCCTATTCACTCTAAGAAGACTTCCAAATGGAAGGGCCTACCACTGATGAATAGCGTACATATTCAGACACTTCCACCATAGAGACTACACTATGTATATGAATTTTGACAATGGCTCATTACCGAGTTTAGATGTAAGCAGTAGTTCTCAGTACAAAGGCAATCACAGCGACAGAAGCTAACCTAACATTACTCTTCTACCTGAACATTGTTTAGAGGCTCCGCAACGATGCCCTGCCTCAGCAAACAAGAAAAAGGCAAACAGAATGTGCAGCTTACAAACTAGCCCAAATGTATCAGTGTAGCCAGCTATTTGCAGGCGCCAAAAGTTTTTCCAATATTGAATGGTTCTACCAATATAGAATGGTCCTATCGATAACAGGCCTAACACTTCACAAAAACTACAGCAGGAATATCAATAGATATACAGAAATGAAATATGAAAGTATACAAACCTCATCAGCATTCCGAGATTCAGCAGTAACATCCCCATACTTTATTTCTTCAGCTACTGACAAGCCTACACCATGGAAGGATATCACCCTTTGCTCACCAATCTCTTTCTCAATCTGTTCAAATAGAAACAAAAATTCAAAAGAGTAAAAATATTTGAACTGGCAAGATATGGCAAGTAACCATACCTGCTGTGGTGGAGGCATAATTTCATAGCATAGCAATGATAATGGATATATGTGCCCAGGAACGCCAGAATGCTCCAGAAGCCTCCTCATATTATCCACTGCAGATGCATCAAATGGCGCCTGCCCTTGTTTTTGTAAGTAGCAGACAGGTCAAGGTAAGGGAAACTAAAACAAAATTAATCTCTTTGTTGCAGTTCTTTCATAGTACCCTCCCATTTCCTTTGTCATAATAATGTCATTGGATTGAAAGAAAAATGTGCATAATCATACACAGCAACCTCTGTAACATGATAAGACAGCCAAACCATATAGACTAGCAGGGAAGAGAACATACCGGGTGCCATTCTCCAGTCAAAGGGTCAGGACGGTCTCTACCGCCACTCGGAGCTATCCAAATTATATGTGAACCCCCACTACATATTATCATAAAAGATAAGCATTATCCTGTGATGAAAAAAGTGATCCTAGTCTAGCATGTCTTCCCTTAAAAGAGAACTGTTATGGCGCTGCTAGAAGGAGGGCGCGAGAGGGCCGGCCGGGGGCCTTTCTGCCCACGGCCGGGCAAGAGGGAAGGGATTTCCTTCTTAATTCTTGCTTGATTAGATTGATACATCTCCTCTTTTTATATAGAGAGGTTTACTTGACTCTCAAGCAAGGCTTACTTGACCCCTAAGCAAACGACCCTTATCTCTAATTAACCCTAAGACTAATGGGCCCATTAGGCCCATTACGTACTCTAACACTACACCCCACCTGGACAGGCAGCTTGTCCTCGAGCTGCAGCCTAACCAACTTATAACCATGACTCGACGCAACACAAACCTAACACCTAAAAACAAGCCTTTTACATCTCGGCTTGTTTTATTATTCTCAACCTGAAATAGACTAGGACGCTTTATTTTGGACGTGCACGTGTACAGCCACCTGGATCCCATGGACACTACCTGGACAAAAGGAGTGCATGTATATGGTTGTTGGTCTGAACCGCACAGGGAAGAGTGGAGGGCTTGCGATGGAGAATGACGAGGAGGGGTGCGCCCCCCCAACCGCCGATGTCGCAGACTTTGAGGTCGCTGCCCGCAGGGAAAACAGAATGTCGGCCGCCCGTGGGGGAAACCACATGCCCAAGATCCCCGACGCAGCGGACGAGATCGAGGTCCTTTGCGCAGCGAAGGGCAACTTGGAGGAGCGGCAGCTGCAGACCACGCATCTCCCGCACACGCCGACGCTAGGAGGCGCGCGCGCAGCAACCTGCAGCCTCACCGCCGCCGACACGTGGCGGTAGCGATCAAAGACGGAAGCGGTGGCGGCGACGGCGAGGACTTGATCTGCTGGATGTGGACGCCGGGATGGCGGCGGCGCTGATGGGAACGAGGTCGTCGCACTCCGTCGTGAGAGCATCCCATACTTGGCGGCGGTCGGCGGTGGCTGCTGCAGCTGCAGCGGCTGCTGCGCTTGTCGCGCCAGAGCGGCGGCTGCCATGCAGCCGGGGCTGGGCGGTGGTGGCGATGGATGGCAGCTGCAGCGCCCGCGGCGCGGCGAAGGCCGCCTGGTGCGGTGGCTGCCACGGCAGCCACGGCGGCGCGGGGGAGGCGATGGGCGGCGCAACCGAGTGCGGCCCGTAGGACCCGACCAAGAACAGGTGGATCTCCTGGACCGCCTGGGTTAGGTCCCGCAGCACCCCGGACACGTCCTCCCAGGTGAGGACGGTGGGGGCGGGCGCGACAGAGGATCCCGGCGCAGGCAGGAGCGGGGTGACGGTCGTGGTGGTCGCCGGAGGCGACAAGGTGACCGGCAGCGGAAGAGACGGGCTTGGCGGTGGTGAAGACATGATCGAACCGAAGCTAGCTGATACCAAATTGTTATGGCGCTGCTAGAAGGAGGGCGCGAGAGGGCGCCGAGGCCTTTCGCCTGGCGGCCGCAAGAGGAAGGATTTCCTTCTTAATTCTTGCTTGATTAGATTGATACATCTCCTCTTTTTATATAGAGAGGTTTACTTGACTCTCAAGCAAGGCTTACTTGACCCCTAAGCAAACGACCCTTATCTCTAATTAACCCTAAGACTAATGGGCCCATTAGGCCCATTACGTACTCTAACAAGAACAAAGCCAGTTCCATGATGGTGAGCATGAAGTCAATATTGCTTATGTACCCATGTGGTTATCTCCTTAACTCTATTTGCCTTTGAGCGCAATTGAACAATCTTCACTGCACCAGCACTAGATTTAAACCAAAACTCATATCATGTTTTACACTAAAAGTGAGTTCACTGTCACTAACTTGTAGTGGTTAAACATACACATCAATTAGGCTAGGTGCTGACGGGAAAATAGGATGAAAATAACCACCTATTGTAAGGAAATAGTACCGTAAAAGCAAAGCCATTTCCTTGAGACTTCGAGTGTTTGCCCTCCTCTTCATCTCAATTAGCTCAGGAAAATCATTCATATGCTTTTTTGAGTACACACAAAGGAGGTTTCTGTTATGAGAAAATGTTTAGGTGGCTGATGCTTTCCGATAACAGGATTAGAAGAAAGCAGAAACAACAATTTAGTATTATTATACAAACTGACCTTCCCATGCTAAATGGCTTGCAAAGAGGATCTGTAAGAACCCTATCCCCAGCAACATAAACCTATAGTAAATGGGTTTTTTGATACCAATGCAGTTAGCTTATGATGATTCACAAGAAAATGGTAGTTTGTTCAGAGAGTTCCCTTACTATGTTCTCGCTAATCCACGGATTGCTTCTTTCAAGTGACAAGGCAATAACTGCTGGATCCGCTTCTGTCTGATGATTAGACATCAAAACAACATTATGACCCTGCAATGACATAAAAAATCAGAAAATATTTTGCTTATGCATGTTCAGTAAATAATATTTAACATTGTGAATTGAAAGAGTAACATAAGTTAGATACATAAATATATGGCGCTGGGGGGTGCCATGTGGTAAGATGCACTAAAACGCTTTCTCTGCTAGAATTTAAGGATCGGCTGGTGTTGCCATCTATATGGAAACTTGATTACATTGCTCTATTTCACCAAGTAAGCAACATCTCTCTAGACCATTTTTAACCTTTGGAGTCTGGTACCCATTTTCTGATTCATAATAGTATTTCTGCTTTTATTCTTAAAAAATCATGATGGTTTGCATTTACTAGAACACTAAAAAGGTTTGACGCCCAAGAAGCTAGTGATTGGCATTTCATGAGAAAATATGACGAAGGTTAGACAAGTTCACCTGCCGAAGCTGCTTCTCCATATCACTGAATACAGAAATGTTACCGACATAAGAGTTCCTGAGCATAAGGAAACCATGTTTGATAGGTCAAAGATCAATTTTGGATACATATGAATGTAGGAACTCTCCTGCCACATGATGGTAACTAAAATAAACTAGAGTATGTTAACAAATACCACTGTTCTGTTGACGGAAAATATATTATGACTAATGTTAGTTAAAAATAAAATAAATACTTGTTGCAATAGAATAGGCAGATACATCTTCCAGGAACTGGAGATTGCAGGTCAGATACTGTGCATTACAATATAAAGCACAGATTTATTATCATCTTCAAAATAAATTCCTCAGCATGATGGAAATATGTGTACAGCATCCAGAATTTTCATCATAATTCATGAATATTAAATATGTATTTGTCCAATAGACTGTGAAGGGACATGAATGACAACAAAAAAAGTAAGGGTCTGTGACAGTAGATGTGCAATACAATTAATATGCACCCTGTGAAAGCAGTAACATATTGTAACAGATGAGTCTGATGAGGCATAATGTATCACTATTCCTGTTTACACAGAAGATGTCCATGAGAAGTACAGCTAACTTCGTATGAAACTATATGAACCAAACAGGGCCTCTTATATGTGCTCAGATCAGATTCTTCATTACCTAAAATCTACCAGTGGCCTAATGTAGTTCTGACCGAAAGTGTAATAGTCAAACGGTTCTCTGATGGCCTTGTGATAAGGCTGAAACGTAAATGGATTCTGCAAAAGAACATGAAGATTGGTGTAAAAGTGCATCTGGAACAAAGAGAAAATGTGAGAGCGAATTGGGAAGGTAACGGGCATAGAAATAGGACCTCTTCGTCCAGCAGAACACGGTCAAATAAATCCATCATGTTGGAAAGCATGATCTGATACGCATTTGGATCCCCATTTTGTAGAACCTGAAGACGCCAAAGCAATCACAGAATAGACGTCATGAGTAAGTGAATAAGGATCTAACTGTACCAGACAGGAAACAAGAAGTATATTCACCGCATTCTTGTAATTGTAGTACAGGTTTTCAAAGTTGTCAGCAACATCCGGACGCAACTTCCCTCTCTCCACTTCCTTCCTGACGCGTAGAACGAACTCTGCACACCACATGCAACTGATGGTTTCATATGAATGAAAAAGAACGAGATGAGATGAGATTTCTGGGATCAATCCTCTACGAGACTTAATAAATGTGCGAGCCAAAAATGCATTTGAGAGCAGCAGCAGACCTTGCTCGCTGCGCACGTCGAGAAGGGGCGATGGCCCCGCGACCTCCTCGTCCGCCCCCGTGTCGGAGGCGAGCACGGCGCCCTTGGCCGGGAGCCGCGGCGCCCGGCCGCCTCCGGCCGCCCTCCACGCGGGCAGCCGGAGGGCGCCGCGCCTGGGACGGCGGAGGCTCGCCGGCGCCGCTAATATGGCAGGTCGATGGGAGGCCCAGGCGCCTCCGGCGAGCGCGGCGAGCGGCGGGGCTTGCATGGAGCGGGCGAGCGGGCGGGCGTGAGGTTCTAGAAACCGAAAACCCTAGCCAGTGGGAAGGAGAGTGGTGGTGGTGGTGGGCGCGGACTCGCCTTGGCACGAATCGGCGGAAAAGGAAGACGGGCGACGGAGGCGACGAGGCGGCGACGGGAACGGTGCCGATTTTCGCTTCTTGGTTTCTTCTCAACGCAAGAGAAAAGACGGATTTTCAAGTGGATTAGGATTCTCGTGCGAGCTGATTGGCACCGCTCCTTTATATTTTTGCACATACGTCCCTCTCCTCCCCTCTCTCCGAATCTAGCCTTTTATGCCCACGCAGGGGCGAATCATGCTATTTGTCACGATTTTAAATCTCTTTTTGCCTAACAACCTGAATTCCTCTTTGGATATTCAATGGAAGAAACAAACCTTTCTAGACAATTGTTAGAAATATTAGCACTTTTTCGATTAATCTAATCACGAGTAGATAACAAACATGGCAATCACAGTATGCAGCTCATATCAAAAGCTAAGCATGTGAGCACATACAGTACATAGAAACGAAACGTATATGAACACAGAGTATGTGGTTAGCACATGAACGGGTAAATAGGGGATAAACAAGTCATACCCTCTGGTTGGTCAGGCCAATGCGGCGGCGGAGGTAGCCTTGGCGTCGTCCGCGGCCTTCTTCTTGGCGGCGGCGGCGGCCATGGAGTCGGTGCAGGGGAAGTAGTCGAAACAGAAGCAGATGGAGATGGGGACAGATCGGGAGCGGTCGCGCAGATACGCTCTCCAAAAAACCGCTCTTCTCATGGGCGGGACCTCAAAGGACGGGTTTTTGAGGCACCTGCTCTGCCAACCAACCCTGCACGCGGTCGTTGGGATGGGGTCACCGGAAGCAGCACAGTGAGAGGAACGGGAGATGGCGGCCACAGTTGCGCGAGGAGGGAGTGAGTGTGTGTCGGCCATACTGGCCAACTCATTCAATATATAGGCCGTCAGGTAGATGGGTCTGGGCTCAGGCCCACGATCGTGTCCGCGAACAGGCCACGGTCCAACATCTTGGACAGTGGCACTTCAGTTAGGACTCGTTAATTAATCCATGATTAATTAACCATTCCTGCCTGGCAAAAATAAAGCGCATATGTTTAAGCTCAGCTCGGCTCATTCCCGCAACCCGCGACACGTGCATCGTGACGAGGCGTGGCATGGCGAGATGGGCGGTGGAGGAGGAGCGCGCGTGTACATCTTCTCTTCTCAAGCTCCCAATGGCATATGATAGAGCAACCTAAAAAAGGGGTCTCACTCTCACTCCACTAGCAGTATGGTAATAAACTTCCCACCACTTGCCATGCACCTAAACGGGACTTAGAGATTAACCACGGATTATTGTCTTATATGGGCCAAAGCCCATCTATAATCCAATAAACCCCCACCAAATCTCGAGGCACATTAGTTTTTTCATCTATTCCAAACAATATTTTGATATACCAGAATTTTTAGAAGGGATTGTTAAGTTGAACTTTCACCTAAAGCAACACGATTAGACTTCTTCACAACTGAACAATGGACTATGTCTTGAATTGTCAGTTTAGCATGCAGAAGTTTCGCCTATTGTTAGCTGATACGTGGCTGCCAAAGGAAACCCCACTAGTGAAGCTTATTAGTCATTACTCCTAACTTGTTCATGAGCTTCCTAGAGATTACTCTATGTCATAGATTGTGACCAGCAGTCGGGCTCACATAGGTGTGCTCCTCCAAAGAATGCTATGTAGGATAGCATCTTGATTACACAAGCTTTGGAACATATTAAGACAAAATTCAACTTGCCTTACAAATTACGAGAGTATAACATCTTCAACGGAGTGGGTTAGTAAGGATACTCTCATCAGTTGACCGATGGATTGTTTTCTCAGGTCTTAATTCATGGGATCTCCGATCACATAGGTTGAGTTACCCCCATGGCACCTTACATGGGTCTCATGCCCATTTCCCTCGATGCATTTTCTATCACAATACGTGATAGCCTTTTGCAAAGGGATATGCTAGATTCTTAGCCATCTCGATATAATCCAATGCTATTACTCCAGAGTTTCTTGAATGCCGAACAGATTTCAATCTTCTTCTTATGTGCTTTGTGGATTGCATGGTGTCCTTTGAACTTTTTGCCTTGCCAATCACTCTCTGATTGTCAAAGTTCATAAGGATAGTCGGGACTGGCTTAGAAACCACCGGCAAATCCATCAAAAGCTCTCGAAGCCATTCTGCTTCGACGCATGATGTGTCGAATGATGTGAGTTCTTCTTCCATGGTCGATCTTGTTAAGATCGTCTGCTTGCAAGACTTCTAGGAAACAACACCACCATCAAGTGTGAACACATAACCACTTGTGGCTTTCATCTCATCAGCATCGGATATCCAATTCGAATCACTATACCCCTCAAGTACCATTGGGTACCCAGTATAGTAAATTTAGTAGTTCACAGTACCTTGCAAGTAATGCATGACTCGCTCAATAGCATGCCAGTGCACATCTCCTGGATTGGGAACAAACCGGCTCAGTTTGCACACAACAAGTGAGATGTCAGGTCGAGTAGCACAAGCTAGGTACATGAGTGAACCAATCACTTGATAATATCTCAATTGATCAACAACCGTGCCTTCAAACTTTTGAATCCGCATGTTAGGATCATATGGTGTTGTAGAAGGTTTGCAGTCTGAATATGCAAAACAACTCAAAATCTTCCCAACGTAGTGGGATTGCATAAGTGTAATTCCACCCTCAGTATATCCCAGTAGCTGAAGATAACACCAGCCACACCTAGGTCTTTCATTTCAAAGTTACGAGATAGAAAAGTCTTGACCTCCTCAATGACTCTAAGTTGGGTCCCAAATATTAGCATGTCATCGGCATACAGACATAGTATAACTCCCTTGCCCTCACCATGGTGATAGTATACACATTTGTCAGCTTCGTTAACAACAAAGCCAACAGATGTCAAAGTTCTATTGCACTTCTCATGCCATTGATTAGGTGCTTGTTTCAGGACATACATAGATTTCAATAGCTTGCACGCCTTCCTTTCCTGACCATTTATTACAAAGCCATCTGGATGTTGCATGTAAATCTCCTCGTCTAGCTCTCCGTTAAGGGAAGATGTCTTAACGTCCATCTGATGAACAAGAACACCATGTGAGGCAGCCAACGAGAGTAACACTCGAATGGTTACCAGTCTAGCCGCAGGTAAGTGTCGAAAAAATCTTCTTCTTCTTTCTGGGTATAACCTTGGCCACAAGCCTAGCCCTGGACTTCTCAACAGTACCATCATACCTAAGCTTCCTTTTGAACATCCACTCACATCCCAATGATTGCCAACCATAAGGACGATTAGTGATCTTCCATGTCCCATTAGCCAAGATGGAATCCATCTCGCTACAGACCGCATCCTTCCGGTAGTCAGCATCTGGCGATGCGTAAACTCTGAAATGAAGTGTCATCCACGAGGTACACGAGGAAATCATCACCAAAGGACTTTGAAGTCCTCTGTCTCTTGCTCCTAACAGGAGCTTCCTCGTCATCCTCCGTGGAACTTTCATCACATTTGTGCTCATAATATTCCGTCGGAATGCCAACTTCAAGAGTCTCATCAGATTCCTGTCTGGAAGTGATTTGCATATCTCCCATGGGGAAAATATCCTCATAGAGTGTAGCATATTTAGACTCCATGATCGTACCGACCTTCATGTCGTGCACATCAGATTTCACCATTAGAAATCTATAGCCAACGCTATGCTTGGTATAGTCTAGAAAAAAGCAGTCCACAATCTTTGGTCCCAACTTACGTTTTTTGGTTATCGACACATTGACTTTCTCCAAACATCCCCAAGTGCGCAATAAGAGAGTGTGGTTCTTTTCTTCTCCCACTGCTCATAGGGAGTGATTTCATTATCCTTCACGGGAACTTTATCCAGGACATGGCATGATGTCAATATAGCCTCCCCCACCATGCCTTGGATAAACCGGATGTATCTAACATGGTGTTAGCCAAATCTGTTAAGAGCACAGTTTTCTATTCAGGAACCCTGTTTTGACTGGGTTGAATAGGGACGCGTACTCTCATGAATAGTACCATGTTTCACACAGAATAAATCGAACTCATTAGAAAAGTATGGTCCAACACGATCAGATCGAACTCGTTTTATTTTCTTCTTAAGCTAGTTCTCAACTTATGCCTTGTAGATTTTAAAGTACTATAGAGCCTCATCCTTAGCATTTAACAAATACACATAGCAAAATCTAGTGGAATCATCAATCAACGTCATGAAATATATCTTTCCACTTTTAGTCAACACACCATTCATCTAACAGAGATCTGAATGAATGATCTCTAGTGGTGCCAAGTGTCCCCCCTTCACATGCTTATGAGGCTTGCAAGGTTGCTTAGCTTGCACATACGCTTGGCACTTAGAGCCTTTGGCCAAAGTGAAACTCGCATTAGATCCATCTTGGCTAGGCACCATACAACTGAAACTAATGTGACAAAGACATGAACGCCAAACCTCGTATTCTTTCATGCTAGAATGAATTTGGTTCTCGACTTTATTACAGAAATCTGCTAGGGAAAGGCAGAACAAACCTCCGCAATCATATCCTTTTCCAACAAACAGTCCACACCGAGATATGACTACTTTATTGGACTCGAATACTAAACTTAAACCCTTCTTTACATAGAAGGGAGCCACTAAAAAGATTCTTCTTGATGGCGGGGACATGCTGCACGTTCTTCAGTTGCACGATCTTTCCCGAAGTAAACTTCAGTTCGACCGTGCCAACACCATGAACAGAAGCATGCGAACTATTCCCCATCAGGACGGAGAAATCTCATGCGACCTGGTAAGAAGAGAGCAAAGACATATCGGCACAGAAATGAATATTTGCACCTATGTCAACCCACCAATCAGTGGACTGATAAACTAAAAGTGTGATAAATAGATTACCATACCCAGATGCCCCGTCGATATTGCTCATAGTCACATTGACAAGCTTGGAGTCCTCCCCTGGCTTCTTGTACTTGTTTGGGCACTTGTTTGCCCAATGTTCCTCTGAACCACAAGTAAAGCAGCCATATCCCTTTTTATCTTTCTTCTTACCCTTCTTCTCTAAGGTAGTATTTTGCTCAACATTGTTCTTTCCCTTGAACTTGTAGAAATTCTTCTGCACCGCATGGCGCTAGAAGATCCCTCCTCCCCTTTCATGTGTGAGTAATTTGCTCTCGAGTTATGCTCAACACTTAGATGACCGATGACATCCTCAACAGAGAATTCACGTCTCAGGTGCTTGAGAGAACTAGCAAAGTTCCTCCATACAGGAGGGAGTTTTGCAATAATGCAACCAGCGACAAACTTGTCTGGTAACTCACACTTTAGGAGCTCCAGCTCCTTAACGATGCACCGTATCTCATGAGCCCAGTCCAATATAGGACAATTATCAACATCATGTAATCATGGAACTTCTACATGGTATATAGTTTGCTTCCAGCGGCGGTAGTGATAGAGGCGGGGTGTCCGATGTTTCAATGAGATGGTGACTATCGTTTTCTAAGGGAGTCGACTTTGACGATCCGACTATGAACGCGCGAGACGTCGCGCCTTAGCAATCGCTAAACCAACTTCCGATGGGTTATTGACCACGCCGGAGCTCGATCAACCTGACCACAAGGGTCTGTTTCTTGCGAGCAAAACAAAGAACAAGCAAGAAACTGAGATTGCAATCTGGATATTGTGAATATAAGAGGAAAGCTTTACTATTGAAGGTGGGGTTCTGTGACGCCTTTGTTTGGTCGTTGAACACAAACGAAGTACGCGAAGTTGTAGCTATGGCGAACTTTTAATCTAAACAAAGCCTAAAGTCTAAACGACGCCCTAATGGTCGTATATATGGATGAAGGGGGGAATTTCGTGGCCCTTGGGGAAGGGGTCCGAAACCAACCCTATCTCTTGTTTCCCCACACATACGGACTCTAAAAACAGCCTATACTATAGTATTTCGAAATTACATGGGCCTGGCCCAAGAATAAGGCGACGCAGCACCTATAATAGCCTCTGGACAAAATTTAGGAAGTGGCATCTTGTATATTTCGTCCAAGCCTTCATACAGTCATTATGGTGGCTTCAAAGTCCTGAAATCATCACTTGAAACTCCAGTCTTGTTTCCCTTGCGCATGCCATCATCTCCATGCTTGATCTTGCTCAATTGATCATCCCTCTTGTCCATGCTAGGCCCTTCATTTGTAAGCAAAACAAAAGTATCAAATTTAGGCAGCGTCATATTCTCATGAACATTAAAATCGTTACCAAGAAACGAAAGTACCTGGTAATTCAATTGGCGTGCGCGAGCTCTAGTAATTGGTCCAGTATGTATAGTAGCAGGGGATGTGGGTGTACCAATGGTATTGATGTCCTCATCATCCTCCCCTTCTTGAAATGAAGTCGCCCTCGACGGAAACTCATCTTCCTCACCCAAATAAGGCTTCAAATCTGCAATGTTAAACGTGGGACTAACCCCAAAATATGCAGGCGGCTCAAGTTTATATGCATTATCATTTATTTTCTCTAACACCTTAAAAGGACCATCAACACGTGGCATTAGCTTTGATTTGCACAAATCGAGAAATCTATCCTTACGCAAATGTAACCAAACAAGATCTCCAGGTCCAAACACAACATGTTTTCTACCCTTATCTCCAGCAAGTTTATATTTAGCATTCATACGCTCAATGTTTTCCTTAGTTAACTCATGCATTTTTTAAACCAATTCATCACGTTGTTTGGCATCAAAATTAACCTTCTTCGGAGATGCAAGAGGCAACAAATCAATAGGTGCACGAGGTAGGAAACCATACACAATTTCAAAAGGGCACATCTTAGTAGTAGAATGCAATGAACGATTATAAGCAAATTCAATATGAGGCAAGCATTCTTCCCACATTTTCTTATTATTCTTCAAAACAGCCCTAAGCATAGTAGACAATGTTCTATTGACTACTTCAGTTTGTCCATCAGTTTGAGGGTGACAAGTAGTACTAAATAGCAGTTTAGTCCCCAACTTAGCCCATAAACATCTCCAAAAGTGGCTAAGAAATTTAGTATCATGATCTGAAACAATAGTATTTGGCACACCATGCAAGCGAATAATTTCACGAAAGAACAGATCAGCAACATTAGCAACATCATCGCTTTTATGACATGGTATGAAGTGTGCCATTTTCGAAAATATATCCACGACAACAAATATGCTATCCCCCCTTCTTTGTTCGAGGTAATCCTAAAACAAAGTCCATAGATATATCCTCCCAAGGAACACTAGGTATAGGCAAAGGCATGTATAAACCATCACTACTGCAGGAGACTGCTAACGCAACACTACAATCAGAGACCCTTTGCCAAAACTGTGTGCGATGCAATAATCACAAACGGTGGTGTAAAAAACCTGTCAAAAAAGGTGCAAAACGTTTGTGATGATGTATGCATCAAACACGGTTCAGGTTTTAGTAACGTGTGCGATGCAGGGCATACGGTTAATCCATTCAAACTGTCTGCGATGAGGCAGAACAACAGAAACAGGCATCCATAACAATGTGTGTGCGATGCAGGACACACAGTTAATCCATTCGAACTGTTTGCGATGAGGTAGAACAACAGAAACATGCAGCCATATCAATGTGTGTGTGATATACGACATACGGTTAACTCGGTCGAACTGTTTTCGATTAGGGAACACAACAGAAATGGTTCAACTTACCAAGATGTGTGTGATATGCAGCATACAGTTCACATGGATGAACTGTTTGCGATGAGCCAGAAGAACACAAACGAGTCGTGTAAACAAGATGTGTGTGATACGTGGCAAATAGCCGACTCGGATGAACTGCTTGCGATGAGAAATTACAACACAGACAGTCAATACCGTTACTTCGTGTGTGATTCTGTGTGTACAAAAAACTTTGAAAAATGCAAACTAGTTGCTTGCGGTGGCTAGGAGTATCGCACACAATGCGTCTGCGAGTACTCGTGTGCGATGATTAGTATGTTACACATACGTTTCCTTATGTGAACATGTGTGGGAATTTGCAATATGGACAGTTAATATGCAAATGCATTCTGGACATTGGGCACACGCTTAAACTCAATGAACTGTGTACGATACTAATACTTTCCATGAAAATTTATGAACTTGGGTAACAAAATTTGAGTAACATATATATAGTGGTTACACTATTCGACAAAAGAGGATCTTCGTAACACGGTTTTGACAACCATATGGTCCATATCTACATACTTAACATAGTAACAACTATCACATTTTAAGAGGCTAAGGGCCAACAACCATATGGTCCATATCTATATACTTAACATATATAGTAACAACTAGCACATTTTAAGAGGCTGAGGGCCAACAATCACAACTATCCACTGGAATCAACTTGATCACGGTGACTCAGCATCTTGTCAATGAAAAGGAAGAGCCCTCATGCGCCTTGGTAGAGCAGGAGTAGAACAGTGTCTCCAATTTTCTAATATGGATGCATTGACGCGAGAAGCGAGAACTTGTTAATTTGAATGGTTCCATTTTTGCGGGAAATGCAGTACCTTGCAATCACTTTGGCGTTATTAGCAGGCACAAGTGTAATTCGACCACGCCGGGAAATCGATCTAGGAATGGCTACAGGGGTAATTTCTGTTGACATGTAGAATAAAAAACAATTGTAACATATCGTTGAGGATATATATAGTTTATGAGCATCAACATTGAAATAAGACTTTTTACCAGCACTTTATGCACACAATTGGTCTTGTTCAGTGTGTGCACCATAGGTCTAATTAATCCCATCCAAAATCCAGCGTTCATACGCTGTGCTATCTCTGTCAGATTATCAACAAAGTTTATGACATGCTTCAAGTCCTTCCAGTGAAATTTGGTATGCTTAGTAACATACGATCGTTCACTATGCATCCAACATATCCTGCTTAAAAGGTGGAAAGGTATTATTTATTCAGAACATGGCAGAAGAATATATAGTGCGCATAAATTGGTAAGCAGAATTTTTTACTGCCTAGGAACGGAGTCAGAATATGATATCACAATTGATTGCTTAAATAGTGATCAATTGGTTGCTTAAATAGTAATATGACAACATGGAGAAAGTTGAAATGACACTAACCTCGATCAGACTTTGATCGGCTGATGACGTTGGGGAAGTAAACATCCATGTTAATTAGACCAGGCTGTGGTGCACGCACTAGAATTCTATTGCCAGCTTTCAGTTCATAACACTTAGACATTTTCTCCAAAGGTCTGCATTAAAATAGGTGTGACCATCTTTATCAAGTATTACGCTAACCGTCATTGTAAACCCATGTTGCGTTGTCAATATGACATCCCGGGAGTCATCGGCAAAGTAAAACCCAAGATTTCCTTCTACTCCTGTTCTTGCAAAGCAAGGGATGTACTGCTTGAAATGAAAATTAAGATTGTAAATTAGATATATTGAAATAACCGAGCAAGATGCAAATATGGGAGTAACTGGTAGAACATATCCATATATAGATGCAAGTAAAGTACAAAAATATAGAATAAAAAATAGATAATGTAACAAAGATTTGATGCAAATATATAGATAATGTAGCAACAAACGGTATATGTTCACAAATTTAGGCCATGCCGGCCGTGGTAGGTTGAGATTGAACATACCTAGCGCTCCCTGAAGTCATCCGGTATGGTGAGATAGAACTTTGTTTCCGACTGGCCACGACCAAAGTTGCCCGATTTGTGCTCACACTATGCACACATGAATGAACACCCACGAATCAGCTAGAACAAAAATGATCCACGATGTTCCGCCGGTTGTTTAATAGCGACGGTCGGACTGCGATAAGAGATGAGTGAATATTTCGCTAATTAAGTTGATTACCTTCTCCATGAGAAAAATCCCTGGCACAATGCCGCAGAAACCCCAGTTGACCAGAGTCTAGAATGTCGGTGCAGATAGGCGGCGGAAAGCGGTGGAGGCGAAATCCGGTGCTGTTTGGAGCGCGACCTACGGCCGCCGCCAACAGCCGTCGAGCTTAGGGTGCAGAGTTGCGGAGAAGTCCGCGGCGAGTGAGTGTGGGGACGAAGTGGGCGAGGGTTTTATTTTCCTTTTGCATGTGTGAGTGAACACACACGGTTCGCAGAGGCAACGGAGATGAACCGTGTGCGATAGTAAATCATCGAGATTGAATGGGAATCCAAATTTCCTTTGTCTTTCATCCATGAGTTTTTTTCTACGATGAACATAAACCCTGCTAATCACCGTGTTCAAATTTGACACTTCTCCTGGTTCATTTACAATATTTAGGGGATCATGTGCATTTTGTAGGCATTAATGTACGTAATTCAAATTCAAACAATTGGTGCATGAAAGGGTGCACAAGAACGGTCTGGAAAAGCCATACTCATAGTATTTAGTAATTTCTCAAGCCTTTTACAAGGAATGGGCAGAGATTTCAATGGAGTCAACCACAAACGCGTCATTTACTGGGTTATCAACTATAGAACAATGAAATATGTGCTTGAAAAACATGACGGCTGGCATGGTGCCATGGTATGGCCTCACCGTGCCCTAGTTAAAAGCTGAGAAGGTTTGATTTATGTCGTCATGCACGCCCTTCATAAATCGAACCATCACCGAGCAAGTTCAATGCTTTCGAGAGGGAAATCACCAAGATTGAAGGGGAATCCAAATTTCCGTCCTAGTTTGTCTTTCATTTTTTTCAACGATCAATATACCACCTCAAAATGAAACGTGTTCAAATTTGACATTTTTTCGAACTCATTTACCATATTTAGGGGATTGTGTGCATTTTCTAGGCATTAATTATGCACATAATTCAAATTTGAACAATCAGTGCATGAAAAGGTGCACAAGAACGGTCTGGAAAACCATGCTCGTGCTATACAAAAAATGAAACACATGGTTGGAAAACATGACGCCTGGTGTGGTGGCATGGTATGGCCTCACCATGTCCCTGGTAAAAATTGGAGAATGTTTTCCTTATGTCGTGATGCGCGCCTTTCATAAAATGAACCATCATCCGAGGAAGTTTCATGGTTTCAAGGGGGAAATCACCAAGATTGAAGGGGAATCTAAATTCCCTTTGTCCTTTGTCCACGAGTTTTTTTCTATGATGAGCATACAACCTGCAAATCACCGTGTTCAAATTTGGCACTTTTCCGGGTTCATTTGCCATATTTAGGGGATTATGTGCATTTCCTAGGCATTAATGTGCATAATTCAAGTTCAAACAATCGATGCATGAAAGGGTCCACAAGAACGGCCTAGAAAACCATGCTTGTGCCATTTAGTAAATTTTCATGCCTTTTACAAGGAATGGACAAATATTTCGATGCAATGTGTGGCAATAGTCAACCACAAATGTCCGTTTGTTGGGTTTTCAACTATAAAAAATGAAATAAATGCTTAAAAAACATGACGCCTGGCATGGTGCCATGGTATGACCTCACCATGCCTTGGTAAAAATTTGAGAAGGTTTGTCTTATGTTGTCATGCACGCCGTTCATAAATCGAACCATCACCGAGGAAGTTCCATGCTTTCGAAAGGGAAATCCTCAAGATTGAAGGGGAATCCAAATTTTCTTCATTCTTTGTCCTGGAGTTTTTTTCTACGACGAACATACACCCTGCAAATCACCGTGTTCAAATTTGGCATTTTTTCGGGCTCATTTACCATATTTAGGGGATTATGTGCATTTTCTAGGCATTAATGAACATAATTCAAATTCGAACAATCGGTGCATGAAAAGGTGCACAAGAACGGTCTAGAAAACCATGCTCGTGTTATTTAGCACATTCTAATGCCTTTTACAAGGAATGGGCAGATATTTCAAGGAAATGTGTGGCAATAGTCAACCATAAGCGCGTCGTTTACTCGGTTAACAACTATACAAAAAATGAAACACATGGTTGGAAAACATGACGCCTGGCTTGGTGCTATGGTATGGCCTCACCATGCCTTGGTAAAAATTGGAGAATGTTTTCCTTATGTCGTGATGCACGCCTTTCATAAATCAAACCATCACCGAGGAAGTTTCATGGTTTCAAGGGGGAAATCACCAAGATTGAAGGGGGAGGGGTGCAAATTTCCTTTATCCTTTGTCCACGAGTTTTTTCTACGATGAACATACAACCTGCAAATCACCGTGTTCAAATTTGGCACTTTTCCGGGTTCATTTGCCATATTTAGGGGATTATGTGCATTTCCTAGGCATTAATGCGCATAATTCAAGTTCAAACAATCGATGCATGAAAGGGTCCACAAGAACAGCCTAGAAAACCATGCTCGTTCCATTTAGTAAATTCTCATGCCTTTTACAAGGAATGGACGGATATTTCGATGAAATGTGTGGCAATAGTCAACCAGAAATGTCTGTTTGTTGGGTTTTCAACTATAAAAATGAAATAAATGCTTAAAAAACATGACGCCTGGCATGTGCCATGGTATGACCTCACCATGCCTTGGTAAAAATTTGAGAAGGTTTAGCTTATGTTGTCAAGCACGCCCTTCATAAATTGAACCATCACCGAGGAAGTTCCATGCTTTTGAAAGGGAAATCCTCAAGATTGAAGGGGAATCCAAATTTTCTTCGTTCTTTGCCTTGGAGTTTTTTCTACGACGAACATACACCCTGCAAATCACTGTGTTCAAATTTGGCATTTTTCCGGGCTCATTTACCATATTTAGGGGATTATGTGCATTTTCTAGCATTTAGCGCATATAAATCCAATTCAGCTACAGGTGCACGGGTGTGATATGTGGGACGTGGATTGCCGTTCGATCACGGCGCATCCAACGATGCACACGCGCGATCCGCGTGGCCGGGGTTCCAGCCAATCATAACGCAACACACAATAGGCTCAGCGCACACTGTTTCCGGAAGCGACGAAGATGAACCGTGTGTGATAATGAACGAGCAAAATTGTAAGGGAAGCCAAATTTCTATTGTCGTTTGTGGTTGAGCTCTTGAATACACCGCAATGTACGGCTGCCCGCCCCCTCCGTCCCAGAGCTCTCTCCAGGCGTCATCCATGGCACCGCGGCGCACAGTAACTGGTAAGGAAGCGATGGCATCCCGCCGCGTCGCGCTCCTCGCCGCCCGCGACCGCGCACATGGTAAGGAAGCGATGACATCTTGCTGCACCGAGTTCATCGCCGGCGGTGGCCAGACAGTTACATGGGCGGACTTTGAGGCTGCCATGGCCAAATGGGTGGTGGATCTAAAGGTGGCCAAAGCCGCACAGAAGGAGCGGAAAAGGCAGAAAGCAGTCAAGAAAAGAGAGTCCCGCCGCCCAAGAAAAAAGAGGTCGCACGCCGTGGTGAGGAGAGCTTGGCGGAGATCGAAGCACGATGGGCTGCCGCCTACAAGGCTGGGAAGGAGAACGCCGACGTCTGGCCAGCATGCCCTGATGGCAGCATGTGAGAAGTAGTTTAAGTTTGTAGTATTAGAGCAAATTACCAGTAGTACTTTAATTTTGTAGTATTAACGTACAATGTCGGTAAGAGCATCCTTTGAGGGCTTTGAGCGCTGATTAGAATGTGTGGCCGTGTGCGTTTTTTGCGTTAATCATTAGAAGATCACAAAACACACGGTTTCTATACCGTACTCGTCTGCATTTTTTTGCGTTAATGACCCATAAGTCAGTTACCTGTGCAATATTTCCTAATAAACCAAGCGTACCATTGACCGAAAAAAATCAAGTACACGTGTACATTTTTTTGGAGATGGGATCTGCCAACTTTCTTTTTTCTCGCACATGAGTATTTTACGTGCTTCGTCTTTGTTGTGTGTTTCCCCCGCCCAAGTTTCAAATTTCGCACCGAAATTTTCATTAGACGCGCGATTTTAGAATTTATTCCTCCAACCACATCCCCTTCCCCTCAGTATCCCCCTCCCTCGCGCCTCCCCCTACCGGCATCTGAAACCGTCGCCGCCACAACCACAGCTTCAACCACATCTACGTTCTGCTCGGATCCAGTCAGGTAACCCACCGATCTCTATCACGTACCCGGCTTGATTGCTTAAATGGCGCTTGCGAAACGTACTCATGCCTCCAAATCCCCCCCGCCAGGAGCTGATGGTGGTCCATGGCGCGATGGCCGTTGTGCGTGTTGACCCGGAGGAACACCTTGCCTCTGCCTCCGCCGCCGACATGGTGCAGGCTCTGGCCCAGATGAAGTCCCCCAGCGACTACCCCCCAGGACTTAACAGGTAAGATCTGACCAGCTAAATCTTATCAATACCACTTGCAACAGCTATGATTTGTACGGTTGATGTATTAAGCATGTTCGTGCCTTGTTTATTTCAGTACTACACACTGTGTGATGTTTAAATATTACCGTGTCCAGCTCACTTTCACCAATACCAGCAACAAACTTACAATGCATGACTCAGGATATCACTAGAGATGCTGCCCATTTGCTATTTTTAGTGGATGCTAACCCTGTTGCACTTAACATGCCTGTCCATGTACTTACCTAAGGTCATAACGGCCGATGATTTTGTTTGTCGTTGAGGTGAGCTGCATCCCATGTCTTACAGTATTTCACATAATTTGTGCAATTGCCGTTTAACTTCTACCCATTTATTGGTTGCCTGTAGGTACACATGTCAGTGGCACTGATCCACGCTTCGACCCGGAGGAACAGCTCGCCTCCGTTGTCGCTGACTTTGGGTGAGCTCTGGCCAAGATGAAGTGCCCCAGCAACTACCTCTCAGGACTTACCAAGTATGTACTCACCAGTTCAATCTTACCAATACCAGTTGCAATTAATGGCTATGTTCTGTACGGTCGATGTATTAAGCATGTTCTAGTAAACATGCCTAACACGTTTTTGCTACTATCCCTACCTTTTTATAGACATATCGGCCATTCTCTGCTCTGGCAGCACCTTCCTTGTGATGTTTAACTATGCCAATTGCATTTTTATCAGTACCGGTTTCAATGTCTATTAAGCCTGTTGCAATTAACAGTTGAATCCATTTTTAAACAGTTGCATTTCTATGGCTACAAACTTATAAAACATGACTTGTGATGTTTAACTATGCCATTTGCTATTTTTGGTGGATGCTAACCCTGTTGTACTTAACATGCTTGTCCATGTACTTACGTAGGGTCATAACAGCCGATGCTGTTGTTTGCCATCAAGGTTAGTTGCATCCCATGTCTTACAGTATTTCACATCATTTGTGCAATTGCAGTTTAACTTCTACCATTTACTGGTTGCCTGTAGGTACACATGTCGATGGCACTAATCCACGCTCGACCGGAGGAACAGCTTCGCCTCCGCCACGACTTTAGGCGGGCTCGCCAAGATGAAGTGCCCCAACAACTACCTCTCAGGACTTACCAAGTATGTACCCACCAGTTCAATCTTACCAATACCAGTTACAATTAATGGCGATGTTTTGTACTGTTGATGTATTAAGCATGTTGTAGTAAACATGCCTAACACGTTTGAGCTATTTTCCCTACCTTTTTATAGACAACTGGGCCATTATCTGCTCTGGCATCACCTGCCCTGTGATGTTTAAATCTGCCAATTGCATTTTTATCAGTATCGGTTTCAATGCCCATTAAGCCTGTTGCAATTAACAGTTGTATCCATTTTTAAAGAGTTGTATTTCACTGGCTGCAAACTTACAAAATATGAATTAGGATGTTGTTAAGCATGTTGCAATTAACAGTTGTATCCATTTTTTAATCCGTCTCTTTGCTACCGTGCTACTCTTTCGAAATGAAGATATCACTATGGATGCTGCCGTTTTATTACCATTTGCTATTTTTGTGGATGTTAACCCTGTTGTAGTTAACATTGGCTTTCCATGTACTTACACAGGGCTACAATGGGCGATGATGTTGTTTGCCGTCGAGGTTAGTTGCATCCCATGTCTTATACACCATCTATTCCTAAATATAAGTACTTCTAGAGATTCCAATATAGACTACATAAGGAGCAAAATGAGTGAATCTAGATTCTAATCTAAACTATATCTATAATTCTATATACATCCGTATGTAGTTCATATTGAAATCTCAAAAAAAAACTTGTACTTAGGAACATAGGTAGTTGTATTTTAGATCATTTGTGCAATCTCAGTTTAGCTTCTAACATTTACTGGTTGCTTGTAGGTACATATATGAGGGGTACTGATCTACGCTTCGATCCCTTTTGCGTATGGGGCAATGAGATATTCATGAACAAGCGTCGAGTGAGGAAACTAAGAAAGATTGTTAGGTGAAAGAAATGGGTTATTGGAATTAAGCTCTTTATTTACACTTTGTCGAAGACAACAGTGAACTTTAGGATGGCAAGTAATGTGTTGCCTTTTCCCCCTGCCTACAACAAGTTACTCTATTAGACCTCGATTCGATATTTTCTCTTTTCAATGGTTTCGAAGCTATTTACCGATGATTACCTTGCAAACTACATGACCGGAGTGGAGGCAACTAAGGTTAAAGTATATAATTCATGCTACCATGATAATGCTCTAGAAGTCTTCCTGAAGGCGGTGAAGGATGGACGGGCGATCATCACAAGGGGTTGGACAAAAGTGGTTTGTGCCTATGGCATGCAGGAAGGCAGATTATGTGCATTCCGCTTCTTCAACACCGCAGCAGTAAAAATGATTTACACTTGTCTCTTCACCTTTACCACCTTTAAATACTGAGGTTCATCATAGTTAATTGCTGCCTAATCCTGTAATTACTGAACATATTGTACTGGCAATTTTATTTATGGATTCGTTGTTGAACCATTGTGCTGAGAATTTGAATTGCACGTTTCGTATTTCAAATTTTCCAATTAAAATAATAAATTACAGGCAAAAATAATAATAGAACAGACAGTCATGGACCTTTGCAAACGGTTCTAGTAGTAAAAGCGCTTGCCATGGATAGCCCAATGCCACACAGTTTTCTACATCAAATCATGTCTGATGTAGTTAATGAAAGCAAACAGTTAACTAAGGCAGAGCGTGTGCGATAGTTACACCTTTCACACACGAGTGTATACATAAAACCGTGTGGGATGTACATCCGAACGGAAACGTTTTCCCTGGATTGACTATGTGGGATGTACATAAGAACGGAAATGTATTCCTTGGATTGACTGTGTGTGATATACATACGAACGGAAATGTTTTTCTGGGATTCACCGTGTGGGATGTACATACCTACGAAAATGATTTCTGGGATTCACCGTGTGGTATGTACATACCTACGAAAATGATTTCTGGGATTCACCGTGTGGGATGTACATACCTACGGAAATGATTGGGTTTCGATGCCTCGCCCGACCGCACACGGCCCCAGCCTGGGTCCCAGGAGGGCCTGTCCCTGACGATTTGTGGGTCATGTGGGAAGGACATCCTATCGCACACACACACACACACACACACACACACACACACACACACACACACACACACACACACACACACACACACACACACACACACTTGGCGACGGTTCCAAATGCCGTCGCGGAAAGGGGTTTTAAACCGTTTGTTTAGGACCGACGCGCACCAGTGCATGAGGATTGAGTCGTGACTTAGCTTTTTGACATGTAGTGCAGCGAGCAACAAAACGCTCAACATCCGTCTCATCTTTGGCCAAAAGAAATGTAGCGACCAGACCGAATGGATCAAGTCTCTCGTGCTCGGTGTCATCCCCGGATCGAGAATCTTGACACCACACAAGATTGAAGGATTTATAGCGAGTAGCAATCACACACTTATTACATCGTTGTCCACAAGGAACTTATTACAATAATATGGCTTAAGGCCATCTAATAATAACAGCGGAAGGCTTGGAAGATAAGTGAGTCCATCAACTCCATCGGCATCACCGAGTATAGAACCACGACCTAACACCTTACTGTCGTGCGAAAAGTCTCTAACGTGAAAGTTGCAGCCAAAACGGGTCAAGACATGGAATATCTTGCCGCAATGTAACACATAGAGAGTAATGAAGCAACAAGCCTATACTACATGCATATATGGCTGGTGGTAAGGCTCTCTGATTACATTTTGCATAAAGCTAGTTTTTCCCTACATCAAAGGAATAATTTTATTTAACTATCATGGTGGTTGTTAAACATTGAGAATGGTTGACATCCTCAATCCCAATTAAAAGTACTCATCAAAACCCAATAACTTTTATTAGAAGTAACATGTTGAGATTCACATGATATTCAATTACGGATACTCAAAACGTCCATAACCGGGACACGGCTAATCATGATTAGTTTATACACTCTGCAGAGGTTTGCGACTTTTCCCCACAAGACTCGATCGCCTCCGCTTGGTTCTCGTGACTACATGGTGTTTGAGAAGCGGATGACCGAGACATAGTCTTTCGAAGCACTAGCACCTTACATGTGGGTAGACCGTACCAACCTACATCCCCTACATCAGCTAGCCTACCCGTAAGAGTTTGCACAACTTAGTCAACTACGCCAGAGCCCATAATTGGCTTGTGGCTGCACACGGAAGTTTCCAGTTTGAATAATCTTATGATCCCTTAGAGCCTAGGTGGCGGTCCGAAGAAATATAGGCAAGTCCTGATGGAAACCAGGTGCCTCAATCCACCCAGATGTGTGTTTAGGTTGCCACCTTAGATAAACCTTTAATTAACAATCTCACATCTGTCATGGATATTCACTCACCCAATCCACGTCTACTAGCATAGCATGGCATAATAAGCAAACGTAGAAGTAACTCCCAAGGTTTCATAAGTAAAACAGGTAATAGGTACTACCTCAATCTACTTCCCATCCCACAATTTATTTAGATCCTAAGCATGCAAGTGTTTGAGGGTTTGATCTAATGCAATAAAACTGGGTAGTAGAAAAGGTATGATCAAGTGTTACTTGCCTTGCTGATGATCCGCGAGACCTAGAGATTCGAAGTAACAAGCGGCGCACTCCGGGTGATCTAACGCAGACAAACAACAAGCATACAATAAGTACTCATCTAATGCACAGGAAATCTCGAATAAAAGATCTAACCGAAAGTTCAACTTAAGAACTCTGGTTGCAAAAGAATCGAATCAAATAAAGCATCGAAAGTCGAAACTCGAGAGAGAACGACTCGATTTAGCAATCTGAAACTAGGTCAAAATTTTACAGTAGCAAAACTCGTGTAAGTAGGTTAGTCGAACGGCGGTTTCAGTAACTAAACTCCAGCGCTTGAATCACCCGATTCGATAAGCGAGCAAGAAATTAAACAGATTTGAAAATCGGATCGAAATCGAATCGAAAAATAACGGATTAAATCCGATTAAAAGAAAACGACGAACGGATTAAATAACGGACGTTAGTTAACAGAACTAATCCAACGAACACATTCATTGAAACGAGCGGTTCGGTGAGCGTTAGTTAAATAAGAAAACCAAAAAAATAAAAACCATCTAGGTTTTTTTTAAAAAAAAAACCGAACATCTTCAACAAAAAAAAACGGATCGGGTTTTCTAAAGAAAACCGAACGGGCGCGGGTGTGGCGGCTACCTCCGGTGGCTTCACGGCGGGCTCAGGCTCGGGGGGCTCGGTCGGGGGGGAGGCGAGGGGGCGGCGAGGGCGGGAACGGCGGCGGCGGGCGGCTCAAGGCGGGACTCGGTCGGCTCGGGTGAGGGGCGGTGGCGGCGGATGAGGAGAGGGGGCGGCGGGGTATATAAGGAGGGGGGCGGCGCCTTGGGAAGGGCAGCAGCGGGGCCGGGTCGGGACCGGACTCCCGGCGGCGGCGAGGCGTCTTGTGGCGGAGACCGCCGGGGAGGAGAGAGGAGGTGGGTCGGGACAATTTGGGCCGATGGGCCTTAGCCCATCTTGGTAGCAGTTTTTTTGAAAACAAAACTAAACGGATTAAAAAATACCAAACGAACTCAATTTAATAAAATTAATTTTCCCGACTCCTAAAATGAGTCGAACAAAATGAACTTTTAAAAAAAGCAGGCGGATATGCATATTTTTTTAAAATGCTCATTTTTTGCCTAAAGCGAATAAATCTTTCAAAAGCCAAATTTGATTTATTTATAATATCTTCATTTTCCTAAATGTTGGGAAAGTCATATTATTCCCTCTCTTAACTTTTTATAGGAAAAACTTTATGAAGATAATTAAATAAATCAATGATCCTATTTTCAAAATTTGAGAAATCCCAAATATGAAAATATTGAAACTTCCAACTCTCTCAGGGTCCTTGAGTTGCGTGAAATTTTCTAGGATCGGAAAAATGCGAGAAAATATGATATGCATGATGACCTAATGTATAACATTCCAAATTGAAAATTTGGGATGTTACAAACCTACCCTTAAGATGAATCTAGCCCTCGAGATTCGGGTTAACTAGAAAATAGGTGAGGTGGTCCTTGAGCAAAACTTCCTCTCTTTCCCGGTGGCTTCATCCTCGGTGTGGTGGCTCCAATCGAACTTTGCAAAACTTGATAACCTTGCTGCGGGTAACTCTCTGGCATAATCGAGAATCTTAACCGGTTTTTCCTCATATGTCAAGTCATCCTTCAATGAATTGCTTCCAGTGCACTTTGTGTCTCTTAACGGTACCTCTGCTATCTCGGGTGACATTTCTTCAATCGAGAAACATGGAATACATCATGAACTCCCGACAGTCCTTCAGCAATTCCAACTTATAAGCAACTTCTCCCATGCATTGCAAAATCTTATACGGTCCAACGAAACGTGGTGCTAACTTTCCTTTAACTCCAAAACGCTTAACTCCTCGTAGCGGGGATACTCTAAGATATACTCTGTCTCCAACTTCATACTCAATCGCTGCGCTTTGAATCGCATAGCTCTTTTGTGCAGACTGGCTACCTTGAGCACATCTCGAATCAACTCAACTTTCTGCTCGGACTCCTTAATCAAATCTGGTCCAAACAATCGACGATCTCGGTTTAGTCCCATGACAACGGTGTCTGCACCTTCTTCCATCTGAGCCTCGAAGGTGCCATCTTCAAGCTGGTTTGGTAACTGTTGTTGTAGGAAAATTCTGCATCGGCAAATTATCATCCCAGCTAGATCCATAATCTAGTGCACAAGCTCTCGATGTCCTCCAAAATCTGATTGACTCTCTCGGTCATCCATCGATTACGTGGGTGGAAAGTGTCTCAATTCCATCTGGTTCCCAATGTTTCGTGTAACCGGTTCCAAAATTTCGAGGTAAACTGGGTTCCTCTATCGTCTGATGCTCCTCGGAACTTCGTAAAGCACACAATTCTGGTCATGTATATCTTTGCCAACTTAGCACTGCTATAGGTAGTCTTGATCGGAATGAAATGAGCTACCTTTGTTAAGCGATTACTATAACCCAAATCGAGTCATATCTGAGCGATTCTTTGGCAAACCTGTGATGAAATCCATGCCTAGTTTATCCCACTTCCATTCGGTATCGACAATGGTTGTAACAATCCTGCTGGCTTCGATGCTCGCTTTTACTTTCGACATACATCGCAAAACTGCTACATACTCCGCAATATCCTTCTTCATTCCGGTCCACCGAAAGTATTCTTCAAATCCAAATACATCTTGGTATTTCTGGGTGAATCGAATAGGGTGAATCATGGGCTTCTTGTAAAATCAACTTCACGATCTACGGGTCATTGGGCACATAAACACGGTCTTCAAACCATAGGGTATCGTGCTCATCCTCATGAAATCCTTTAGCTTTTCCTTTGCTCATTTTCTCCTTTATAGAGGCAACTTCCTTATCTCGCCTTTTGGGCTTCTCGATTTTGTCCATCGATTGTCGATTGAATCTCCAATGCTGCTACATAGCCTCTGGAACTATTTCCAAACATAGCTCTCGAAGGTCCTCGGCTAACTCATTGGGTATTCCTCCCATCATTAGGGTATTGACGTGGCTCTTACGGCTCAATCGTCGCCTCGACATTAGCCTTTCCGGGTGATAATGCAATCTCATGTCATAGTCCTTGATAAGTTCTAACCATCTCCTTTGTCTGCGAGATTCAATTCATACGTGTGAAGATGTACTTCAAACTCTTGTGATCCGTATATACTTCACAATGATTTCCAATGAGAAAATGTCTCCATGTCTTCAAGGCATGCACAACGGCTGCTAACTCGAAATCATGTGTGGCATAATTCAACTCATGGGGCTTAAGTTGTCGTGAAGCATACGAAACAACTCTTCCTTCTTGCATAAGTCGGCTCCAAGTCCTCGGCGTGAAGCGTGCAATACACCTCATAATCCTTGGTCCGATCCGCAATATCAAACCTGGTGAGGTAACCAATCTTTTCTTCAACTCCTGAAAACTTGCCTCACAATCCTCGGTCCATATGAATTTGTTTTCCTTCTTCAACAATTCAGTCATAGGCTTAGCAATCCTTGAGAAATTCTCAATGAATCTTGGTAGTATCCTGCAAGTCCAAGGAAACTCCAAATCTCTCCAAGCTGTTGTTGGTGCTTCCCATTTGATTCGGTCTCAACCTTTGTGGGGTCAATCGCTATCCCTTCTCCGGATATAACATGTCAGAAATCCAACTTCCTTTAGCCGAACTCACATTTGCTGAACTTGGCATACAACTGGTGTTCCTCGGTTTCTCCAAAACCAATCGCAAATGTTCCTTGTGTTCCTCTTCATTCTTGAGAAAATCAAAATGTCATCAATGAACACCACGACGAACTTATCCAAAAACTCCATAAACACTTTGTTCATCGTGTTCATGAAATAGGCTGGTGCGTTAGTCATCCAAATGACATAACGGTATACTCATACAGATCCATATCTCGTGGTAAATGCTGTCTTGGGTATGTCTTGCTCCCGAATCTTCAACTGATGGTACCCTGATCGCAAGTCGATCTTGGAAAACACCTTGGCTCCTTGCAAGCGATCAAACAGATCATTAATCATAGGTAGTGGGTACTTGTTCTTGATTGTTACTTCATTCAATCCACGATAATCAACAACCATTCTCAAAGATCCATCCTTC
Source organism: Aegilops longissima (assembly GCA_021605205.1). NCBI lineage: Eukaryota > Viridiplantae > Streptophyta > Magnoliopsida > Poales > Poaceae > Aegilops > Aegilops longissima. Next base: position 362,928,278 of record CM038676.1, read on the forward strand.
TTCTCCACTAACAAAACGGGTGATCCCCAAGGTGAAGAACTTGGGCGTATAAAACCTTTATCCAATAGTTCCTTAATCGCTTCTTGATTTCCGCCAAATCCTTTGCGGGCATCCTGTCTGATCGCTTCGATATCGGGCCTGTTCACGCAACAACTCGATCAAAACTCAATGTCCCTATCCGGTGGCATTCACGCAACTCTTAGGAAATACATCGGATAATCCTTCACCATGGTACTTCTTCCTGCACTCACTCCATTAAGCAATTAACTTGCGCTCTTCTCGGCTCGTCCGTGATACATACTTGATCCTTCTTCCTTCCGGTGTGGTGAGCAAAATTGACTTTGTGGTGCAATCTATGTTTCCTCCATACCTTCATAACCAATCCATACCTAATATCACATCCAATCCTTGGGATTCCAGAACTATTAGGTCCGAGGGAAAACATAGTGTCCAATCCTTAATGGCAATCGATCACACCATTTACTAGCCATGTACTCTGCTCCGGTGAGGTTACTAGCATGGGTGACCTAAGGGCTTGGGTCGGTAATTTGTACTTATCCACAAATCCCTTGATATGTATGAATGCGATGCACCATGATCGAAAAGAACAACCGCGATAAATGACTTAACCAAAAACTTACCGATTCATCGCATCGGGCTGATCTTCAACCTCCTCCACATCAATGTGGTTCACATCCCCTGTTGAAAGGGTTGGGCTTCTTTCGAGCTTCCATTGCCATTTCCATTACGGCCTACGGGCGATCATTTGCATAATGCCCAGTCTTGCGGCACTTAAAGCAAGTGATGTGACTCGGTCTACTTTGGATGGTGTTGACGGGTTGGTGCGGTTCATCCATTGCTTCCTCCATTCCCGTTCCCATTCTTGGTGCCATTATGGTTATCTGAATTACCTCCTCCGTGGGTATGTTTGAAACTGAATTCTGACTTAGGGGTATAACGAGGTTTCTTTGAGCTCGAGTTATACTTCCCTTGTCCATACTTCCGCTTGCAGTTCTCAATTCTTCTTTGCTTTCCTTCAATCATGAGGCTCGGTCTACCAACTCCGGTAGTTGTTGAAACTGCTACCATCAACGGCATCTGAACTCATCATTCAGTCCTTCTAGAAACTTCTCTGTTTAGCTGCATCGGTAGCAGCGTCATCCAGGGCATAACGTGCTAATTTACTAAAGTCATCCACGTCTTGCCAACAGTCCTTCCTCCTTGGCGTAAGTTGCGAAACTCACGCTTCTTCATGGCCATGGCTCCTGCTGAAACATGGGCGGTCTTGAAAAGCTTGCTGAAATTGATCCCATGTGATGTGTCTACGGGTAAGTGGTCAGGAAATTCTCCCACCATGCTGCGGGTCCTTCAAGATGATGTCTGCAAACTTCACTCTTTCACCATCTGTGCATCCTGCAGTGGTCAGCTCCCTTCCTATCTTGCGGAGCCACCATACTGCTACAATCGGCTCGGTGCTCTTGGAATACACCGCGGATTCATCTAAGAAACGAGTCGATGATCCGCAGTGGTGGTGGTGGTGGGTTGTTGTTGTTGCCCAGTTACGCACCAATGTTTGAATCAGGTATTCTCTCTTTGGATCAGTTGGGTGATCTCTGGCGGAAAACGAATCCGGGTCGCGTCTGGAGGCATCGATGGGTTTAGAAAAGAAGAGAATTTAGAATAGAATGAGGTCTAAGGGGAATCACTACCCAATGCACATGAGCAAATGCACACAAAATCACTTCATTCAATCAAACAAGTGCTTACAACGATCTAACTATCGCAAAAGTGCGTGTACTATAATGTTTACATGGAGGGAAATACTACTAATATGTGGGGGACTTCTACTAATTTGAACCGATGGAAGACTCCATGATGTCTGCTCCAGCTTCGTCTTCAAAGTCGGGTTCACTTGGATCCGAATCGGTGTCATCGATGTTGATGTAGTCGCTTGGGTATTCGACATACTGGTCTTCATTCACAGTGCCAACTTCTTCTTGAGTTCTTCGATCTCGTACTTAAGATCGTTATTGTGTCTTGCCGAGCTACGATCTCGTCCATGTAGTCCTTGCGTGTAGTCTTTAGTTCTCCTTCGGTTCGATGATCCTTCCTTTGTCTTCTCGTAACTCCAACATATCATTGCACATTTGGTTCTCCGGCGTCGAATGTGCTGATTTAACTCTGGATGAACGCTGCAATAGATCTATCCTTCTTGGTCTTGACGACGTCCCAGCTTGTCATCTCGGCGTCCGCAAATCTGGTAGATAGTGTCCTTGAGGTCTTCTTGATAAACTTCTCCAATCGTCCCATGGTGATGTGAGCTGCCATGCTCTTTCCTGACTCAAGTGGGTGCAATCAAAACACTATCTATAGGCTTGGTGATTGGGGCGAATGTCCTTCTGGACGTGGCGTGAATCTTCCAGTAGCTCCTCTTGAGCAGAGTGGCGTTGAAAGTCCCGTGAAGCTTGTGAAGGAAATATGCCCTAGAGGCAATAATAAAGTTATTATTTATTTCCTTATATCATGATAAATGTTTATTATTCATGCTAGAATTGTATTAACCGAAACATAATACATGTGTGAATATATAGACAAACAGTATGTCACTAGTATGCCTCTACTTGACTAGCTTGTTAATCAAAGATGGTTATGTTTCCTAACCATGAACAAGGAGTTGTTATTTGATTAACAAGGTCACATCATTAGTTGAATGATCTGATTGACATGACCCATTCCGTTAGCTTAACACTTGATCGTTTAGTAGGTTAATGCTTTCTTCATGACCCATACATGTTCCTATAACTATGAGATTATGCAACTCCGTTTACGGAGGAACACTTTGGTACTACCAAGCGTCACAACGAATCGGGTGATTATAAAGGAGTACTACAGGTGTCTCCAAAGGTACTTGTTGGGTTGGCGTATTTCGAGATTAGGTTTTGTCACTCCGATTGTCGGAGAGGTATCTCTAGGCCTTCTCGGTAATACACATCACTTAAGCCTTGCAAGCATTACAACTAATGAGTTAGTTGATGTATTACGGAACGAGTAAAGAGACTTACCGGTAACGAGATTGAACTAGGTATTGGATACCGACGATCGAATCTCGGGTAAGTAACATACCGATGACAAAGGGAACAACGTATGTCGTTATGCGGTTTGACCGATAAAGATCTTCGTAGAATATGTAGGAACCAATATGGGCATCCAGGTTCCGCTATTGGTTATTGACCGAGAATGGTTCTAGGTCATGTCTACATAGTTCTCGAACCCGTAGGGTCCGCACGCTTAACGTTTCGATGACAGTTCATTATGAGTTTATAAAGTATTGATGCACCAAAGTTTGTTGAGTCCGGATGTGATCACGGACATGACGAGGAGTCTCGAAATGGTCGAGACATAAAGATTGATATATTGGAAGCCTATGTTTGGACTTGGAAGGGTTCCGAGTGAAAGCAGAAGTTATTTAACACCGGGTTACTGGAACCCCGGGGGTATATGGGCCTTCATGGGCCACAAGGAGAAGAGGAAGGGCCGGCCAGGTGGGCTGCGCGCCCCCTCCCCTCTAGTCCGAATAGGACAAGGAGAGGGCGGCGCCTTCCTCTTCCCCTCCCCAATCCTACTCCAACTAGGACAGGGGGAGTCCTACTCGGTGGGAGTAGGACTCCTCCAGCGCCTCCCAAGGCTGGCGCACCCCCCTTGGCTCCTTTATATCTGAGGCAGGGGCACCCCATGACACACAAGTTGATCTACGGATCTTTCCTTAGCCGTGTGCGGTGCCCCTTCCACCATATTCCACTTGGTCATATCGTCGCGAGCTTAAGGCGAAGCCTCGCGCCGGAAAAGTCATATCGTCGCGGAGCTTAGGCGAAGCCCTGCGTCGGTGGAGCATCAACATCGTCACCACGCCGTCGTCTTGTGGAACTCATCCCGACACTTTGCTGGATCGGTCCGGGATTGTCATCGAGCTGAGCGTGTGCGTAACTCGGAGGTGCCGTCGTTCGGTGCTTGGATCGGTCGGATCGTGAAGGCGTCGACTACATCAACAGCGTTGTTATAACGCTTCGCTTTCGGTCTCACGAGGGCGTGGGCGGACACTCTCCCCTCTCGTTGCTATGCCATCACCATGGTATTGCGTGATCGTAGGAATTTTTTGAAATTACTCGTTTCCCAACAATGGCATCCGAGCCTGGTTTTATGCGTTGATGTCATGTGCGAGAGTAGAACACAAGTGAGTTGTGGGCGATACAAGTCATACTGCCTACCAAAGATGTCATACTTTGGTTCAGCGGTATTGTGAGATGAAGCGGCCGGACCGACATTACGCGTGCGCTTCTGCGAGACTGGTTTCACCGCTCGAGCACTCGTTGCTTAAAGGTGACCGGCGGTGTCTGCTCTCTCACTTTAGTTGAATCTAGTGTGGCTACGCCGGTCCTTGAGAAGGTTAAACGGAGTCTATTTGACGAAGTATCATTGTGGTTTTGATGCGTGGTAAGAACGGTTCTTGCTCAGCCCGTAGCAGCCACGTAAAACTTGCAACAACAAAGTAGAGGACGTCTAACTTGTTTTTGCAGGGCATGATGTGATGTGATGTGGTCAAGACGTGATGCTATATTTTATTGTATGAGATGATCATGTTTTGTAACCGAGTTATCGGCAATCGGCGAGAGCCATATGGTTGTCGCTTTATTGTATGAAATGCAAGCGCCATGTAATTGCTTTACTTTATCACTAAGGAGTAGCGATAGTCGTAGAAGCAATAGTTGGCGAGACGACAACGATGCTACGATGGAGATCAAGGTGTCGCGCGGTGGCGATGGTGATCATGACGGTGCTTGGCGATGGAATCACAAGCACAAGATGATGATGACCATATCATATCACTTATATTGATTGCATGTGATGTTTATCCTTTATGCATCTTATCTTGCTTTGATTGACGGTAGCATTATAAGATGATCTCTCACCAAAATTATCAAGAAGTGTTCTCCACAGTATGCACCGTTGCGAAAGTTCTTCGTCTTTGAGACACCACGTGATGATCGGGTGTGATAGGCTCTCTCGTTCAAATACAGCGGGTGCAAAACAGTTGCACGCGCGAATACTCAAGTTAAACTTGACGAGCCTAGCATATAACAGATATGGCCTCGGAACACGAGAGACCGAAAGGTCGAGCGTGAATCATATAGTAGATATGATCAACATAGTGATGTTCACCATTGAAACTACTCCATCTCACGTGATGATCGGACATGGTTTAGTTGATTTGGATCACGTAATCACTTAGATGACTAGAGAGATGTCTGTCTAAGTGGGAGGTTTTAATATGATTAATTAAACTTAAATTTATCATGAACTTAGTACCGATAGTATTTTGCTTGTCTATGTTTCTTTGTAGATAGATGGCTCGTCTTTGTTGTTCCGTTGAATTTTAATGCGTTCCTTGAGAAAGCAAAGTTGAAAGATGATGGTAGCAATTACGGACTGGGTCCGTAACGAGGATTATCCTCATTGCTGCACGAAAAATTACGCCCCGAAGCACCGCTGGGTGACGAACTGCTGCGAGATCTTGAGCGAAGTTATGAGCGTCTGGCAAAGCAAAGTGATGACTACTCAATAGTTCGAGCAGCCATGCTTTACGGCTTAGAACCGGGTCTTCAACGGCGTTTTGAGCGTCATGGAGCATATGAGATGTTCCAGAGTTGAAGTTAATATTTCAAGCAAATGCCCGGATTGAGAGATATGAAGTCTCCAATAAGTTCTATAGCTGCAAGATGGAGGAGAATAGTTACATCGGTGAGCACATACTCAAAATGTCCGGGTATAACAATCACTTAATTCAGCCGGAGTTAATCTTCCGGATGATAGTGTCATGATGACAGAATTCTCCAATCACGCCACCAAGCTACAAGAGCTTCGTGATGAACTATAATATGCAAGGGATGACTAAGACAATTCTGAGCTCTTGGCGATGCTAAAAGCATGGAGGTAGAAATCAAGAAAGAGCATCAAGTGTTGATGGTCAACAAGACCACTAGTTTCAAGAAAAGGGCAAAGGGAAGAAGAAGGAAACTTCAAAAGAACAGCAAGCAAGTTCTTGCTCGGAGAAGAAACCCAAGTCTGGACCTAAGCACAAAATCGAGTGTTTTCTTTGCAAGCAAAGCGGACCGAAGCGGAACTGCCCCAAGTATTTGGCGGATAAGAAGGATGGCAAGGTGATCAAAGGTATATGTGATATACATGTTATTGATGTGTACCTTACTAATACTCGCAGTAGTACACAGGTATTTGATCTTGGTTACATTGCTAATATTTGCAACTCGAAGCAGGAACTACGGATTAGCGAAGATTGGCTAAGGGCGAGGTGACGATCTTGGCGTTGGAAATGGTTCCAAAGTCGATGTGATCGCGGTCGACACGCTACCTCTACATCTACCTTCGGGATTAGTTTTAGACCTAAATAATTGTTATTTGGTGCCGCGTTGAGCATGAACATTATATCTGGATCTTGTTTAATGCGAGACGGTTATTCATTTAAATCGAGAGAATAATGGTTGTTCTATTTATATGAGTAATATCTTTTATGGTCATGCACCCTTGAAGAATGGTCTATTCTTGTTGAATATCGATGGTAGTGATACACATATTCATAATGTTGAAGCCAAAAGATGCAGAGTTGATAATGATAGTGCAACTTATTTGTGGCACTGCCGTTTAGGTCATATCGATGTAAAACGCATGAAGAAACTCCATACTGATGGGCTTCTGGAATCACTTGATTATGAATCACTTGGTACTTGCGAACCGTGCCTCATGGGCAAGATGACCAAAACGCCGTTCTCCGGAACTATGGGCGAGCAAGCGATTTGTTGGAAATCATACATCTTGATGTTTGTGGTCCAATGAATGTTGAGGCACTTGGGCGGGTATCGTTATTTTCTCACCTTCACAGATGATTTGAGCAGATATGGGTATATCTACTTAATGAAACACAAATCTGAAACATTTGAAAAGTTCAAAGAATTTCAGAGTGAAGTGGAAAATCATCGTAACAAGAAAATAAAGTTTCTACGATATGATCGTGGAGGAGAATATTTGAGTTCTGAGTTTGGTTTACATTTGAAACAATGTGGAATAGTTTACAAGAACTCATGCCACCCGGAACACCACAGAGAAATGGTGTGTCCGAGCGTCAATGTCGTGCTTTACTAGATATGGTGCGATCTATGATGTCTATATCCGATTTACCGCTATCGTTTTGGGGTTATGCTTTAGAGACGGCCGCATTCACGTTAAATAGGACACCATCAAAATCCGTTGAGACGGCGCCTTATGAACTGTGGTTTGGCAAGAAACCAAAGTTGTCGTTTCTTAAAGTTTGGGGCTGCGATGCTTATGTAAAGAAACTTCAACCGATAAGCTCGAACCCAAATCGGAAAAATGTGTCTTCATAGGATACCCAAAGGAGACTGTTGGGTACACCTTCTATCACAGATCTGAAGGCAAGATTTTCGTTGCTAAATTCGGATCCTTTCTAGAGAAGGAGTTTCTCTCGAAAGAAGTGAGTGGGAGGAAAGTAGAACTTGATGAGATAATCATGTCTGCTCCCTTATTGGAAAGTAGTTCATCACAAGAAATGGTTCTGTGACAACTACACCAATTAGTGAGGAAACTAATGATGATGATCATGAAGCTTGAGATCAAGTTACTCTTGAACCTCGTGGGTCAACGGAGTAAAATCGCACTGAGTGGTACGGTAATCTTATTACGAAGTCATGTTACTTGACCATGGCGAACCTACGAACTATGAAGAAGCGATGGTGAGCCCAGATTCCATAAAATGGCTGGAAGCCATGAAATCTGAGATGGGATCCATGTATGAGAACAAAGTATGGACTTTGGTTGACTTGCCCGATGATCGGCAAGCCATTGAAAATAAATGGATCTTTAAGAAGAAGACTAGACGCAGATGGTAATGTAATGTCTACAAAGCTCGACTTGTTGCGAAAGGTTTTCGACAAGTTCAAGGAGTTGACTACGATGAGACTTTCTCACCAGTGGCGATGCTTAAGTCTCGTCTCAATCATGTTAGCAATTGCCGCATTTTATGATTATGAAATTTGGCAAATGGATGTAAAACTACATTCTTGAATGGATTTCTAGAAGAAGAGTTGTATATGATGCAACGAGAAGGTTTTGTCGATCCAAAGGGTGCTAACAAAGTGTGCAAGCTCCAACGATCAATTTATGGTGCAGTGCAAGCCTCTCGGAGTTGGAATAAGCGCTTTGATAGTGTGATCAAAGCATATGGGTTTATACAGCACTTTTGGAGAAGCTTTGTATTTACAAGAAAGTGAGTGGGAGCTCAGTAGCATTTCTAATATTATATGTGGGCGACATATTATGATTGGAAATGATATAGAATTCTGGATAGCATAAAAGGATACTTGAATAAAAGTTTTCAATGAAAGACCTCGGTGAAGCTGCTTACATATTGGGCATCAAGATCTATAGAGATAGATCAAGGCGCTTAATTGGACTTTCACAAAGCACATACCTTGATAAAGTTTTGAAGAAGTTCAAAATGGATCGAGCAAAGAAAGGTTTTTACCAGTATTACAAGGTGTAAGATTGAGTCGGACTCAATGCCCGACCACAATGAAGATAGAGAAAATGAAAGATGTTCCTATGCTTCAGCCATAGGCTCTATCATGTATGCAATCTTGTGTACCGGACTGGCGTATGCTTAGCTGTAAGCTTGGCAGGAAGGTACCAAAGTAATCCAGAGTGGATCATTTGGACAGCGGTCAAGAACATCTGAAATACGAAAAGGACTAAGGATATGTTTCTCATATATGGAGGTGACAAAGAGCTAGTCGTAAATGGTTACGTCGATGCAAGCTTTGACACCGATCCGGACGATTCTAAATCGCAAACCGGATCGTGTTTTTATTAAGCGGTGGAGCTGTCGGTTGGTGCAGTTCTAAACAAAGCGTCGTGGCGGGATCTACATGTGAAGCGGAGTACATAGCTGCTTGGAAGCAGCGAATGAAGAATCTGGATGAAAGAGTTCATTTCGATCTAGGTGTCATACCTAGTGCATCGGGACCGATGAAGATCTTCTGTGACAATCTTGGTGCAATTGCCTTGGCAAAGGAATCCAGATTTCACAAGAGGACCAAGCATATCAAGAGGCGCTTCAATTCCATTCGGGACCAAGTCCAAGTGGGAGACATAGAGATTTGCAAAATACATACGGATCTGAATGTTGCGCACCGTTGACTAAGCCTCTTCCACGAGCAAAACATGATCAACACCAAGACTCCATGGGTGTTAGGATCATTACTTTGTAATCTAGATTATTGACTCTAGTGCAAGTGGGAGATCAAGGAAATATGCCCTAGAGGCAATAATAAAGTTATTATTTATTTCCTTATATCATGATAAATGTTTATTATTCATGCTAGAATTGTATTAACCGGAAACATAATACATGTGTGAATATATAGACAAACAGATGTCACTAGTATGCCTCTACTTGACTAGCTTGTTAATCAAAGATGGTTATGTTTCCTAACCATGAACAAGGAGTTGTTATTTGATTAACAAGGTCACATCATTAGTTGAATGATCTGATTGACATGACCCATTCCGTTAGCTTAACACTTGATCGTTTAGTATGTTAATGCTTTCTTCATGACCCATACATGTTCCTATAACTATGAGATTATGCAACTCCGTTTACGGAGGAACACTTTGGTACTACCAAACGTCACAACGTAATCGGGTGATTATAAAGGAGTACTACAGGTGTCTCCAAAGGTACTTGTTGGGTTGGCGTATTTGAGATTAGGTTTTGTCACTCCGATTGTCGGAGAGGTATCTCTAGGCCTTCTCGGTAATACACATCACTTAAGCCTTGCAAGCATTACAACTAATGAGTTAGTTGTGAGATGATGTATTACGGAACGAGTAAAGAGACTTACGTAACGAGATTGAACTAGGTATTGGATACCGACGATCGAATCTCGGGTAAGTAACATACCGATGACAAAGGGAACAACGTATGTCGTTATGCGGTTTGACCGATAAAGATCTTCGTAGAATATGTAGGAACCAATATGGGCATCCAGGTTCCGCTATTGGTTATTGACCGAGAATGGTTCTAGGTCATGTCTACATAGTTCTCGAACCCGTAGGGTCCGCACGCTTAACGTTTCGATGACAGTTCATTATGAGTTTATAAGTATTGATGCACGAAGTTTGTTGAGTCCGGATGTGATCACGGACATGACGAGGAGTCTCGAAATGGTCGAGACATAAAGATTGATATATTGGAAGCCTATGTTTGGACTTGGAAGGGTTCCGAGTGAAAGCAGAAATTCTGGAACACCGGGGTTACTGGAACCCCGGGGTATATGGGCCTTCATGGGCCACAAGGGAGAAGAGGAAGGGCCGGCCAGGTGGGCTGCGCCCCCTCCCCCTCTAGTCCGAATAGGACAAGGAGAGGGGCGCCTTCCCTCTTCCCCTCCCCAATCCTACTCCAACTAGGACAAGGGGAGTCCTACTCGGTGGGAGTAGGACTCCTCCAGTCGCCTCCCAAGGCTGGCCGCACCCCTTGGCTCCTTTATATACGAGGCGGGGGCACCCATGACACACAAGTTGATCTCGGATCTTTCCTTAGCCGTGTCGGTGCCCCTTCCACCATATTCCACTTGGTCATATCGTCGCGGAGCTTAAGCGAAGCCTGCGCCGGAAAAGTCATATCGTCATGAGCTTAAGCGAAGCCCTGCGTCGGTGGAGCATCAACATCGTCCTGCGCCGTCGGTCGTGGAACTCATCCCGACACTTTCTTTGGATCGGTCCGGGATTGTCATCGAGTGAGCGTGTGCGAACTTCGGAGGTGCCGTCGTTCGGTGCTTGGATCGGTCGGATCGTGAAGGCGTCGACTACATCAACCAGCGTTGTTATAACGCTTCGCTTCGGTCTCGAGGGTGCGTGGGCGGACACTCTCCCCTCTCGTTGCTATGCCATCACCATGGTATTGCGTGATCGTGGGAAATTTTTGAAATTACTCGTTTCCCAACAACTTGGTAATCCAATGTTCGGTGCTTGGTGACTTCCTTCAAGTGAAATCCAAAGGTGTGCCTTCATCCGGTTGGGTGTACTTGATCTTCGTGTCCGTCATCCTAAAGAGAGTAGAAAAGATGAGGAGTTAGAAAATGGGAAGAGAGTAGTGATCTATGGCTTTAACTTAGTGGTCGTGTGTCCTACAATCGGTGTGTGCTCGATACCATTCTCTGTGGCGACCAGGACCGAATGGATCAAGTCTCGTGCTCGGTGTCATCCTGGATCGATAATCTTGACACCACACAAGCTTGAAGGATTTATAGCGAGTAGCAATCACACACTTATTACATCGTTGTCCACAAGGGAACTTATTACAATAATATGGCTTAAGGCCATCTAATAATAACAGCGGAAGGCTTGGAAGATAAGTGAGTCCATCAACTCCATCGGCATCATTGAGTATAGAACCACGACCTAACACCTTACTAAATAAATGCGAAAAGTCTCATAGCGTGAAAGTTGCAGCCAAAAACGGTCACACATGGAATATCTTTGGCAATGTAACACATAGAGAGTAATGAAGCAACAAGCCTATACTACATGCATATATGGCTGGTGGTAAGGCTCTCTGTTACATTTTGCATAAAGCTAGTTTTCCCTACATCAAAGGAATAATTTTATTTAACTATCATGGTGGTTGTTAAACATTGAGAATGGTTGACACATCCTCAATCCCAATTAAAAAGTACTCATCAAAACCCAATAACTTTTATTAGAAGTAACATGTTGAGATTCACATGATATTCAATTACGGATACTCAAAACGTCCATAACAGGGGACACGGCTAATCATGATTAGTTTATACACTCTGCAAAGGTTTATGACTTTTCCCCACAAGACTCGATCGCCTCCACTTGGTTCTCGCACTACATGGTGTTTGAGAAGCGGATGGCCGAGACATAGTCTTTGAAGCACTAGCACCTTACATGTGGGTAGACCGTACCAACCTACATCCCCTACATCAGCTAGCCTACCCGTAAGAGTTCGCACAACAGTCAACTCGCGAGCCCATAATTGGCTCGTGGCTGCACACGGAAGTTTCGGTTTGAATAATCTTATGATCCCTTAGAGCACAGGTGGCGGTCCAAGAAATCTGAGCAAGTCTGATGGAAACCAGGTGCCTCAATCCACCCAGATGTGTGTTTAGGTTGCCACCTTAGATAAACCTTTAATTAACAATCTCACATCATCATGGATATTCACTCACCCAATCCACGTCTACTAGCATAGCATGGCATAATAAGCAAGCGTAGAAGTAACTCCCAAGGTTTCATAAGTAAAAGCAGTAATAGGTACTACCTCAATCTACTTCCCATCCCACAATTTATTTAGATCCTAAACATGCAAGTGTTTGAGGTTTGATCTAATGCAATAAAAGCTGGGTAGTAGAAAAGGTATGATCAAGTGTTACTTGCCTTGCTGATGATCCGTGAGACCTAGAGATTCGAAGTAACAAGCGGCGCACTCCGGGTGATCTAACGCAGACAAACAACAAGCATACAATAAGTACTCATCTAATGCACGGGGAAATCTCGAATAAAAGATCTAACGAGAAAGTTCAACTTAAGAACTACGGTTGCAAAAGAATCGAATCAAATAAAGCATCGAAAGTCGAAACTCGAGAGAGAACGACTTCGGTTTAGCAATCTGAAACTAGGTCAAAATTTTACAGTAGCAAAACTACGTGTAAGTAGGTTAGTCGAACGGCGGTTTCGTAACTAAACTCCAGTAGCGAATCACTGATTAGATAAGCGAGCAAGAAATTAAACAGATTTGAAAATCGGATCGAAATCGAATCGGAAAAATAACGGATTAAATCCGATTAAAAGAAAACGACGAGCGGATTAAATAACGGACGTTAGTTAACAGAACTAATCCAACGAACACATTCATTGAAACGAACGGTTCGGTGAACGTTCGTTAAATAAGAAAACCAAAAAAAAATAAAAACCATCTAGGTTTTTTTTTTTAAAAAACCGAACATCTTCAACAAAAAAAAAACCGGATCGGGTTTTCTAAAGAAAACGGACCGGGCGGTGGCGGCTACCTCCGGTGGCCATCGCCGCGAGACTCAGCGAGGCTCGGGGGCGAGGTCGGGAGGGGCGGCGGTGGGGGCGACGGCGGGAACGGCTCGGCCTCAGGCTCGGTCGGCTCGGGTGAGGCGCGCGGGCGGTGGGATGAGGAGAGGGCGGCCGGGGTATATAAGGAGGGGGTGGCCGCGCCTTGGGAAGGGGGCGTGGGCCGGGTCGGGACGGACTCCCGGGCGGCGTCTTGTGGGGAGACACAATGTGAGGGAGGAGAGGAGGTGGGCAGGCGGTGGGCAGTGGGCCTTAGCCCAGGGGGCGCATTTTTTTGAAAACAAAACTAAGCGGATTAAAAAAATACCAAACGAACTCCTAATTTAATAAAATTAATTTTCCCGACTCCTAAAAATGAGTCGAACAAAATGAACTTTAAAAACGGGCAGATATGCATATTTTTTTAAAATGCTCATTTTTGCCTAAAGCGAATAAATCTTTCAAAAGCCAAATTTGATTTATTTATAATATCTTCATTTTTCCTAAATGTTGGGAAAGTCATATTATTCCCTCTCTTAATTTTTTTATAGGAAAAACTTTATGAAGATAATTAAATAAATCCAATGATCCTATTTTCAAAATTTGAGAAATCCCAAATATGAAAATATTGAAACTTCCAACTCTCTCCGAGGGTCCTTGAGTTGCGTGAAATTTTCTAGGATCGGAAAAATGCGAGAAAATATGATATGCATGATGACCTAATGTATAACATTCCAAATTGAAAATTTGGGATGTTACAAGAAATGTGTAGCAAGTATATCCTCCGTCTTCTTCACACCAAAGTGTCCCATTAATCCTCCTCCATGCGCCTCCTGCAACAACAAAAGACGAACAGAGCAATAAATGTTTCAAATGTGCACGAACTTGTTAACAAATGTGCATCACCTAGAGCAATAAAAATAGCTTGTTAGCACGAAACACAAATCCATTGTTAACGACGAACTTGTTCCATGTTCTCCGTTCTTTACAATTCTGCAATGCATCTTTAAATTTAGCATCATGCAAATATTGATCTTTGATGGTCTCCAAACCAAATATTTTAAAGTCAAGTTGTGAAAGCATAGTATAATGACGAGACAATGCATCAGCAATAACATTTTCTTTACCCTTCTTGTGTTTAATGACATAAGGGAAAGTCTCAATGAATTCAACCCATTTAGCATGTCTACGATTCAGTTTGGCTTGAATTTTAATATGTTTCAAAGATTCATGATCAGAATGTATAACAGATTCTTTGGGCCATAAATAATATTGCCATGTTTCTAAAGTCCGAACAAGAGCATATAATTCTTTATCATAAGTAAAATAGTTCAGATTAGGCCCACTCAATTTTTTAGAAAAGTATGCAACAGGTTTGCCATCTTGTAATAACATACCTCCTAATCCAATTCCACTAGCATCACATTCAAGCTCAAACATCTTATTAAAATCAGGAAGTTGGAGTAAAGGAGCATGTGTCAACTTATCTTTCAATACCGTGAAGGCTTCTTCCTGTGCGGTACCCCAAACAAAAGGCACATCCTTCTTTGTAAGCTCATTGAGAGGTGCAACAATGGTGCTGAAATCTCTCACAAAACGCCTATAGAATCCAGCGAGGCCAAGAAAACTCCTCACTTGTGTGACCGTTTTGGGCTGCGGCCAACTCTCAATAGCTTCAATCTTGGCTTTATCAAGTTCAATTCCCTATGGAGTGACAAGATAGCCAAGAAAAGATACTCGGTCGGTGCAAAAGGTGCACTTCCCAAGGTTACCAAACAAATGTGCATCACATAGAGCAATAAAAATAGCATGTAAATGTTTCAAATGTTCCTCCAAAGATCTGTTATAAATCAGCATATCATCAAAATAAACTACCACAAATCATCCAATGAAAGCACGTAAAACTTCGTTCATTAATCTCATGAAAGTACTAGGTGCATTAGTTAACCCAAAAGGCATGACTAACCACTCATATAATCCAAACTTAGTTTTAAATGATGTTTTCCATTCATCTCTTAATTTCATACGAATTTGATGGTATCCACTACGCAAATCAACTTTGGAGAATATTGTAGAGCCACTCAATTCATCAAGCATGTCATCTAGCCTAGGAATAGGATGACGATAACGAATAGTAATATTATTAATGCCTCTACAATCAACACACATACACGATGTACCATCCTTTTTCGGCACTAGCATAATAGGAACAACACAGGGACTAAGGGATTCGCGTATATAACCTTTGTCGAGTAGCTCCTGGACTTGACGCATAATCTCCTTCGTCCCCTCTGGATTGGTACAGTATGGTGCACGGTTGGGTAGCGATGCACCGGGAATTAAGGCAATTTGATGCTCAATCCCTCGACTAGGTGGTAATCCCGGTGGCACCTTGTGGAAAGACGTCAATGAACTCCTGCAAAATGTTAGTGACAACAGGAGGCAAAGAGGAAGGCACATCCTTAAATGAAAATAATGCCTCTTTGCACACAAAAGCATAGCAAACAGATTTGCTAAAATCTAGCTCATCAATATCAGATTTTGTGGCAAGTAAACATGCACTTTTCAGTTTAATTTCAGAAGCAACACTAGATGGTTTATTATTAGATTTCATTTGTTGCTCAAATTCTTTTGCCACAATCTGATTTTCACTCTTATTTTTCTCATGTTTTGCTTTATTAGCTCTATTAATATCATCTTTCAAAATGGAATCAGGATTCATAGGAAGCAAAGTAATATTTTTATCCTTATGAACAAGAGTATACTGATTGTTTCTACCATGGTGTACAGATTTTTTATCAAATTGCCATGGTGTACCAAGTAATAAGGAACATGCTTGCATAGGTAGCACATCACAATCAACATAATCAGCATATGTAGAGATACTAAAATGCACATGAGCGATGCGTGTTACCTTAACCTTGCATTTGTTGTTGAACCATTGGATGTAGTAAGGATGTGGATGTGGTCTTGTGGTGAGAGATAGCTTCTCCACCATCTCCATGCTAGCCAAGTTGTTGCAGCTCCCTCCATCTATGATGACACGAGCAAGCGTTCCTTCACAACTCCTTTGTATGAAACAAATTATGCTGCTGATTTTGCTCAGCTTGTGTAACCTGCACACTCAAAACATGTTGAGCAACTAAACATTCATACCATTCAGCATCTTCAGCAGCCATGTATTGCGTCTCATGATCAGAATCATCTCCACCGTGTTCTTCACTTGTAATAAGAGCCAAAGTCTCCTCATCATAGTCACTAGCGGACTCATACCCACCATCCTCAGTAACAATCATCACACGCTTAGATGGGCATTCTCTCGCATAATGACCTCCACCCTTGCAACGACGACAAATAATATCATGTGTTTGCCCTGTTGATGCCATGTATGAAGAAGAGCTCTGTGCATGTCTAGAAGGTGTGCTCTTGGCAGATAGTGGTGGTTGTGCCTGCTTTCTTGTATCACGGTTGGAGGTGGCAGCTGACAGAGGTGCCGATGTCGCAGAACGTGTCGAAGTAGAGGATGCACGCGGTGTCCATGATGAAGATTGACCTGCAGAAAAGTTAGTTCGCGCCAATGCCTGTCGATCCTGCACTTCACGTTCAGCTTTGCAAGCAAGATGGAATAAATGAGTGATATTGTTATATTCCTTATACTCTAGAATGGTCCGAATCTCTTTATTTAATCCACCCATAAAACATGCAAGCATAGCTTCATTATCCTCAACAATACCACATCTAATCATGCCAGTTTGTAATCCCTGATAATATTCTTCTACACAATTTTTTCCTTGTCTTAAACATTGTAGTTTTTGAAGTAATTCACGTTGATAATATGGTGGAACCCAACGAGTATGCATAGCAGTTTTCAAAGCAGCCCAAGTAGCTGGAATAGGATATAATCTAAAATGTTCAGACCACCAAACACATGCAAAACTAGTGAAAGCACAAACAACAGTAGAAACACGTCTCTCCTCAGGATATTGTAAACATGTAAAACATTGTTCAGTTTCTAACTCCCAAGTAAGATATATATCAGGAACATATCTACCCTCAAATGATGGAATATTCAATTTTAGTTTAGGAAGATGGTCATGATCTCGTACCTCAGGTGGTGGTGCAGCCCTACCATTGCGATGGTATGCATGAGGACGACCTGGTGCTGGTGGTTGCACGTAGTTCTGATTTTGATCAACCTCATCCTCGTAATGGTCCTCCACCTCTGAGAAGCGGCGGGAGCTACTGAGAACCAACCTTGATGGAGGTACAGCGGCACCAGAAGTTTGACCAGGCTCAAGGGGAACGCGCTGTGCTCGTCCCACTTGATTTGGAAGGCGATGTTGTTGTTGTTGTTGTTGTAGAGGTGCGACAGGTGCAGGGGGCGGCGGTTGTGAAAGACGTTCGAGCAATTCATTAAACTTGTTATCGAGCTTTGTTTCGAACGCCTTCTCAATGCCATCTATCTTCTCCATGGCCTCTTCAAATTTGTTTAGCACATCTTCCACCTTTCCACTCATCATTTGCTGAAACTTATCATGTAACTCTTTGTTCGTCATGTTCTCCCAGTCTGTCTCGTCGGCTTGTGATCCTGCCATGGTTAGCAGCAATAGAAACATACAAGAATATGATCCTATAGACTACTAGAAAGTGGCGGTGGTGGGGTGTCACAAATCTGTCATGCAAATCTCAAATTCTTACCAGTTCTTACCCAGCAGCAGATGGTGATCAGCAACCATTGTAGTCAAAATTCTCAAAGCTTGGATAGATCGATTACCAGGGAGAGTCAAACGGACGACATAGATGTATGTGGAGCTGGGATGGCTTATAATATGGTAGAAAAAAGATCAGCAATAATCAATTAAGAGAGGCAAAGTTGAATAAACGCTCAACGACGGTACTGTGCTGGTCCTAGGCTAGACTGTACTAGAGACGCGAGCCTAGAACACTAACAGAATCACGGCGCGACATAGAAACAAGGGAAACACCCACTATGGAAAATTGTTTTTTCACGCTTTTTTTTTTGCGCTCCTTTTTTTGTGAAAAATCACTATAATGGCGAGTGTCTCAAAACTCTTCCCAAGTCAAGATAACAGGATAGGCATGAAATTTTTTGACTATTTTTTTCGGAAATCAGGGCATTGACAATGAAAAAGTGCGATAAAAATCACTATGATGGCGGGTGTCTCAAATCGTTCCCTGGGACCTAAAAACAGGATAGGGAAAAAATATTTTCGGTCGCCGAAATTTTGGCCCAAAAACTGCCCGGGGTCTCCAAATTCTTTTTTTTAAACCTACTCAGGCAAGGAAACACCAAAGGAAACTAGATGGATCTAAAAAACAAACCTAATATGAAAATAATTCGGCTTGGTGATGGACAAGCGGTGGTATATGTGGACTCGGATTGATGATGGACAAACGGTGGTATATGTGGACTCGGATTGGTGGCGTGGTATATATGGACTCGGATTTGTGGTGGATATATGGTGGTATTTGGCGGCGGCGATGTGCCTGGTGTGGTGGTGGTATATGGCAGCGGATGATGAATCTGGTATGGTGGTGGTATATGGCAGTTGATGATGAATCCGGTGTGGTGGTGGTATATGGCAGCGGATGATGATGGTGCGGCGGCGCGTGAATACCCGTGAACAGAACTCGAAACTCTAAAAGACTAGATGATGAAGCTATGTACCTAGGGTAGGGTCATGGACCTGTCCAAGATACCCTCCCCAAGGAGATCTCCAGAAGAATCACCTTTCAATTGACTCAGAAGTGATCCACTCGACGGAATCGAAGACACTCGACCATGAAGCCAACCACTCGACAGCCAGGAGATCTAAAGTCACTCTGCACGCAAACGATCGGTCATTAAGTAGCTTTTATGGTCATCATAGCACTTTATTAGTGGCATTACCAAGAACCCGACCTTAATGTACCTTTAACCTCAGATAGCGAGGGCCTGAGGGGTCAGCGAACTCTATAAAGCCACCCCCTCCTCGGTGTAAAGGGTTCGCACCCTGTAATCTATACACACATAATCCAATCGACCGCCTCGGGCTCCGAGACGTAGGGCTGTTACTTCCTCCGAGAAGGGCCTGAACTCGTAAACTTCGTGTGTATACAACTACTCCATAGCTAGGATCTTGCCTCTCCATTCCTACCCCCCTACATTACTGTCAGACTTAGAACCACGACAGTTGGCGCCCACCATGGGGCAGGTGTCTTAGCGACTTGTTGGAGAAGTTGCAGTTTTTCCGATCCCCTTCATCATGGTTTCAGGCGGAGGTTTGGCTGAGGGCCGCGAGATCTGTCTCAGCGCGCTCGTGTTCGTCGCCGACGACTCCGCTTGGCTTCAGGAGGCACCACTCGACATCGACGCACTTCCCGTCCGCGGAGCAACACACTTTCGCGCATGCATCCGTGGTGTCCTCTTGCGGCAGCCGTCGACCCAGTACCGGTCGGCTCCCGTGGCGTCCTCTCTCCCCGTTGACCATCGGCGCAAGCGTTCCGGTCGGTCGAGGCTTCAACGGTGGGTGAGGCACGCGGTGGCTCGCCAGTCGGCCACCCCCCAAGTCGCGGTGATCGAGCCCGACGAATCTCTCTACGGCCTGTTCGACTGGCTCCGCAAAGACTGCATCCGAGTGCGACAGAAGTGATCCAGCGGCGGAAGTCCTGATGGTCGATGGACCATGCAGTCCTCCCGGCTTTCCCCGCGCCGACGGTGGCGACGGCAAGGGCGATCCGTCGCATGCCCATGAAGAGTACCTGCCCGAGCCACTCACTTCGCTGCAGCGGGAGGAACTTCGCCGCCGGAACATGGATGCACTTCACACTCCTATCGCTGGAGAAACCCCCGAGGCCCGTGCCTTGGAAGATGTGCGCTTGGGCAACTTGGCTGAGTGCACTCGACTGGAAAATCTCCAGCGAGTACTCGACGAACGAGTGCGACAACGGGTCCCATCATCTAGTCGACGTTAGCTCTTTCAACCACCGACTCAGGTATATCGAACTCCGATTCAAAATTTAGCAGCTGCGGCCCGTATAGCAGAGTCGATTCAGCCTTCCCACCGAGGCTGGCAGAGGCTTGTTGCGATCGTAGAATTACTCCGGCAGCGAAACCAGAATTCAGCCAGATCCACGATCGCGAACAGGATCCACAAAGAAACCATTGTTGTAGATACTGATTCGATCGGCTCACTGACCAAGATCGCCCACGAGGCGTGAGGGACGTGAAGACCGGGAGATCAAGATAGGAACCGTGGCAAGATGATCACCGATTCGATCGCGATGATCGACGTCGAGTGCCCACCCCCAAGGAGTGGGTCATCGTGCCTCGGCAGCAGGATGACGAACACCCTCACAAGGCTTTGGGTGAAGGATTCTAGTCGACCCCGAAGAACCGTGCTTTGATGCGAGATCCATTCTCGCTCGGGGTTTGCTGACAGAACGAGCTCTCCGAGGAGGTCATGACAGATGCCCCCACCAGCAGCAGAGTGCACGCCTCAGACCAGTGTGCTTCAAACAGAGCCATCGAGGTCAGCAGTGATTCCTCCCAACTTCAAAGTTGGCGACCGAGTCGATAAGTTCACCGTGAGTCCAAACCTGATACTTGGCTTGAGGACTACCGAGTGGCTGTTCAGATTGGCGGCAATGATGAAGTGGCCATGAAACACCTGCCTCTTATGTTGGAGGGCTCGGCGCAGCATGGCTGAACCAAGCTAGCACCCAAGAAGATTTACACTTGGGAAGATCTTTCCCAGTGTTTGTCGTAACATTTGAAGGAACACGCAAACGACCAACAGGTTGACAGAATTGCAATCTGCATGCGTAAGACAAATGAAACTTTGAGGGACTACATCGGAGATGGATCACATTGCATCACACAAAGGAGAATGTGTCCGGATCACCAGGCAGTTTGTGCCTTCAAGGAAGGCGTTAAGTACAGAGAATTGAATCTGAAATTCGGTCAAACCGGAGACATGTCTCTGAGTCGAATGATGGAGATTGCCACTAAGTATGCTAATGGCGAAGAGGAGGATCGGCTCCGGAGTGGCAAGCACAAGTCAGTCGCTCATGAAACCGGAGGAAATTCCAGTCGAAAGCATAAACGGAAAGCCGAGCCAGCTGCTCCTGGAGAAGCCTTGGCTGTGACTCAAGGAAAGTTTAAGGGGAAGCCCAAGGGGCCTTGGAACCCCAAAAAAGTGAAGGATCAAGACGGAAATGATGTGTTGGACTTGCCATGTCACATTCACAGAAAGAAAGATGAAGAGGGTAAACTCATTTACCCAAAGCATACCACTCGACAGTGTCGGCTCCTGATCCAGCAGTTCCAGGGGAAGCAGCCCAAGGATAAGGAAAAGGAATCGGACAAAGTTGAGAACAAGGAAGATAGTGATGATGGATACCCCCAGGTCAATTCCACCCTGATGATTTTTGCCGATGTTGAAAGCAAAAGTTGATTGAAAGTTATCAACCGAGAAGTGAATATGGTCGCTCACGACACCCGCTTATTTGAAATGGTCTCAGATCGCCATCACATTTGATCGGTCGATCACCCGACGCACATAGCCACCCCAGGAGGCAAGCTTTGAGGGTTGACCCGATCGTCAAGGCACTCGACCGACTAAAGTTTTGATGGATGGTGGCAGTGGTCTGAATATTCTATATGCAGAGACGCTAAAAGGGATGGGCATTCCGATGTCCGTGCTCGATTACCGACAACATGAGTTTCCACGAGTCATTCCCTGAAAGAAGGCGAGTCACTCGATCGATTGATCTTGATGTGGTTTTGGAGATTCCAAGAATTTCCGCAAAGAAAAGTTGACGTTTGAAGTAGTGGATTTCAGTGCTTATCACACTATGCAGGAAGGCCGGCAGATATCGCGTTTCATGGCTCGACCATGTTATGTATACCTTAAGTCAAGATGCCAGCCCCAAAGGTGTGATCACATCCACCGACAATCGGAAGAAAGCGTAAAGTGTTTTCAGAAAGGCTCAAAGATCGCCGATGCACAGATGTCAGTGGTAGAGCTGCAGGAATACCAGAAAACTGCAAACCCGAGTAATTTGTTGCGAGCCAAGAAGCCCGCTATGGAATCAATATTTCAATCGTCTGGTGAGACAAAGTCGATACACATTCACCCGACCGACCCCAATGCTGCTCCGACTCATATCTCAACAACACTCGATTCCAAATAGGAAGAAGCGCTCACTCAGTTCCTCCGTGAGAACTGGGACATCTTCGCATGGAAACCTTCTGACATGCCAGGTGTTCCCAGGGAACTGGATGAGCATCGTTTACGAGTCGAGGCTAAAGTAAAATCGGTTAAGGAACATCTTCGACGGTCCGCCGTACAGAAGAGAAAGGCAATTGGTGAAGAAGTGGCTCGACTCCTTGCAGCGGAGTTTATCCGAGAGATTTACCACTCCAAGTGGCTCGCCAATGTTGTCATGGTCCCCAAGAAGGACAATTCACTTCGCATGTGCATTGACTTCAAACATATCAATTGGGCCTGCCCGAAAGATCATTTCCTCTCCCCCGCATCGACCAGATAGTCGACTCAACTGCGGGATGTGAACGCCTGTCTTTTCTAGACGCATTTTTCGGGTACCATCAGATCCGTCTGTATGGACCCGACGAAATCAAAACAGCTTTCATCACTCCATTCGGGTGCTTCTGTTATGTTACCATGCCATTCAGCCTAAAGAATGCCGGAGCCACGTTCATGAGAATGATTCAGAAGTGTTTGCTCACTCAAATCAATCGGAATGTGGAAGCGTACATGGATGATATTGTGGTCAAGTCACGGAAATGTTCCGACCTGCTGACTGACCTTGCTGAAACCTTTGCCAATCTCAAGAGGTATGATATCAAGATTAATCCATCAAATTGTACATTCAGAGTTCCTGGTGGAAAGTGACTCGGTTTTCTCGTTCCCGAGCGAGGAATCGACGCCAACCCAGAGAAAGTTGGTACTATACTCCAAAAGAAACGTCCTGTGCGTGTGCACGATGTCCAAAAGCTTACTGGTTGCTTGGCCGCTTTAAGTCGATTCATTTCTCGTCTCGGTGAAAAGGCATTGCCTCTTTATCGACTGATGAAGAAATCAGACAAGTTCGAGTGGACTCTGAAGTTGATGCAACATTCGCAGAGCTAAAACTCGCTCTCCACCCGGCCGGTGCTTGCTGCCCCAATCAAGAAGAGCCTTTGTCGCTTTACATTGCAGCCACGGACAAGTCATAAATACAGATTTACGGTCGGCGGGAAGAAGAAGGAAAGCCTTTAAAGTTCAGCGCCCAGTCTATTATGTTTCTGAAGTTTTAACTCCGTCAAAGCAAAGATATCCTCATTATCAGAAGCTTGTATATGGGATTTATATGACCACAAAGAAGGTTGCACATTACTTGTCCGACCATTCCATTACGATCGTCGTGACGCCCATTGTCGAGATTCTCGCAGATGCAGAGCTGCAACGTCGAGTGGCAAAATGGGCGATTGAACTCCTTCCCTTAGATATCAGGTTTGAGGCAAAGAAAGCCATCAAGTCCCAAGCAATAGCAGATTTAAATGCCGAGTGGATTGAACAACAACCGCCGACTCAAGTTCACTCGAACCTTTGGACCATGTTCTTTGATGGCTCCAAGATGCTGAATGGTTTCTTTGGGGTAGTGTTAGTTTCCCCGAGGAGATAAGCTCGGATATGTTCTCCAAATTTACTTTGATTCCTCCAACAATGAAGCGAGAATATGAAGCGCTTTTGTATGGGTTGCGTGATGGCCATTTCACTCGGTGTCCGTCCGCCTCATGGTCTATGGCGACTCAGATTTGGTGGTTAATCAAGTGATGAAGGAGTGGGGCGCCGAAGTCCGCCATGATTGGTTATCTTGCAATGCGTTGAGAAAGCTAGAGAAGAAATTGAGGGTTAGAGCTTCATCATATACCCCGATCGAAAAATCAAGCAGGTGATGATTTAGCAAAATAGGTTCCAAGAGAAAGCCATTCCCAAAGAATGTGTTTTTGGAACACATCCATACACCATCAGTTCAAGAAGATCCTTTCATCAAGAAGTTCCGCAACCAAAAGTGCCACGGATCCGATCGAGGTTGAGGTTCCAGCGGTGGTCGACCCGATCATGGAAGTCTTGGTCATCACTCCCGACCGGGCGGTGCCGTACATCATGTACATCCTAAGGAAAGAACTCCCGGAGAATGAAGAAGAGGCTCGACGGATCGTCTGTCGATCCAAGGCCTTCTTGTGATAAAGGGACGCTTATACAAGGAAAGCACTACCGAGTCGGACAGAAGTGTATAACACCAGAAGAAGGTCAGATAATTCTTGATGATATCCACTCGGGGATCTGTGGTCATCATGCGTCCTCTCGGACCATTATGGCCAAAGCATACCGAGCGGGATTTTACTGGCCAAGAGCAAATGAAATGGCGAAAGAGATAGTCGACAAGTGTGAAGGATGTCAGTTTTACTCTAATATGTCACACAAACCCGCGTCAGCCTTGAAGACCATTCCACTCGTCTGGCCCTTCGCTGTTTGGGGATTGGATATGATTGGACCACTAAGAACTGGCAGGAGCGGCTTCACTCACGTACTAGTGGCAGTCGACAAGTTTACTAAATGGATCGAAGCTAAACCTATCAAGAATCTTGATGCGTGCACTGCTATCAGTTTCATTAGAGAGTTGATATTCAGATATGGAGTTCCGCATAGCATCATCACTGATAACGGGTCAAACTTCGATTCCGACAAGTTCAGAGCCTTTTGCGCCTCTCAAGGCACACGGGTCGACTACGCTTCAGTCGCTCACCCACAGTCGAATGGACAAGCGGAAAGAGCAAACGGTCTAATTCTCAAAGGACTGAAACCCCGATTGATGCGCGATCTCAAGCACGCAGCAGGTGCATGGGTCGACGAACTTCCATCAGTTCTTTGGGGATTGAGGACCACCCCTAATCGATCGATGGATTTAACTCCATTCTTTACGGTCTATGGAGCGAAGCAGTTCTGCCGAGTGACTTGCTTCACAATGCACCCCGAGTCGAGCTCTACTCTGAAGGTGAAGCAGAACAAGCCCGGCAGGACGCAGTCGACCTCCTAGAAGAGGAAAGAGAGATGGCCCTGATCCGATCGACTATCTATCAGCAAGACTTGCGTCGATTCCATGCCAGAAATGTGAAGAGTCGAGCCTTCCAAGAAGGAGACTTGGTCCTCCGAGTAGATCAACAGAAACCACACAAGCTCGCTCCCACTTGGGAAGGCCCCTTCATCATCACCAGAGTTCTCCACAACGGAGCGTACCATCTTTACAATGTCGATCGCCAGGTTGATGAGCCACGAGCTTGGAATGCGGAGCTGCTCCGCCCCTTTTATACTTAAGTACTCACTCGGATGAAATGTAATAAGAAGTACCTCTGTAGTTTATTTATCAAAGACAAGAGTGTTATAATTTTCCCAGTGATTGTTGTTGCTTTTGTTTACGTGTGAAATTCCCCCAATGGGTGGCTTGGTTGCGAATCCGTTTCTCCTAAGTTTGTAAAAAAAGTCCTACCGAGTGATGAGCAAGCCTCTCACTCGGAGGCTTAGCTGCGAATCTGTTCCGCCTAAGTACTTGAAAATCCTACCGAGTGGTGAGCCAGCCTCCCACTCGGGGGCTTAGATGCAGTCCAAGTACTCGCCTAAGTTTAAAAAAAATCCTACCGAGTGGTGAGTCAGCCTCCCACTCGGGGGCTTAGCTGCACTCCAGTACTCGCCTAAGTTTGAAAAATCCTACCGAGTGAAGAGCGATCCTCTCACTTGGGGGCTTAGCTGCAGTCCAAGTACTCGCCTAAGTTTGAGAAATCCCACCGAGTGAAGAGCAAGCCTCCCACTCGGGGGCTTAGCTGCAGTCCAAGTACTCGCCTAAGTTTGAGAAATCCCACCGAGTGAAGAGCAATCCTCTCACTCGGGGCTTAGCTTCAGATCTGTGCTACGCCTAAGTTTGAGAAATCCTACCGAGTGAAGAGCGATCGTCTCACTCGGGGCTTAGCTGCAGTCCAAGTACTACGCCTAAGTTTGAAAATCTCCTCACCGAGTGAAGAGCGATCTTCTCACTCGGGGCTTAGCTACAGATCTTGTACTACGCCTAAGTTTGAGAAATCCTACCGAGTGAAGAGCGATCCTCTCACTCGGGGGCTTAGCTGCAGTTCTGTACTCGCCTAAGTTTGAGAAATCCCACCGAGTGAAGAGCAATCCTCTCACTCGGGGGCTTAGCTGCAGTCCAAGTACTCACCTAAGTTTGAAACCATCCTGATCCGCAAGGACGACGAGGTGCAGGTCGACTGCTACCTTCTCCTTCGGAGCTACACCACAAGTACAACGTGTGCTCCATCCCGATCTGCAAGGACGACGAGGTGCAGGTCGACTGCTACCTTCTCCTTCGGAGCTACGACACAAGTACACCATGCTCCATCCCGATCCACAAGGACAACGAGGTGCAGGTCGACTGCTACCTTCTCCTTCGGAGCTGCGCCACAAGTACAACGTACGTGCCATTCCGATCCACAAGGACGACGAGGTGTAGGTCGACTGCTGCCTTCTCCTTCGAAGCTGCGCCACAAGTACAACGTACGTGCCATTCCGATCCACAAGGACGACGAGATGCAAGTCGACTGGATCTTCCACCTCTGAGCTGCATCTCAAACACATAGACTATTCCGAGTGAAGGGTAAAAACCACTCGAAGGCAGATGCAAGCATATTCAAAAGTAAAGCAAGTTCAGATAAATCTCAAAGGTTCCAAACCGCAGATGAAAGTACTCGGGCTCTCAACCCGAAAGAGTTTAACGGTTACAAAATCCACTCGGCATTCCGAGGCAAATTTAAGGTGGGGCATGAAAGTTTGTTCACTCCGCGGGAGGAGGACTGGCAGGCTCGACGAACTCATCCATGTTGACACCATCGGCGATCCGAGTGGCAGCAGCAATGAAAGTCTCCATAAAGGATCGGAAATCGTGCTTCTTGGTGTTGGCGACCTTGATAGCTGCCAGCTTATCTTCTCGCCTCCTTACGATGGACACGAACCAAAGACGAGCCACATCAAGACCGCACCGAAAGCGTAAGGCTTCTTCCACTCCTGCACTCGACCAGGGATCTTGTTAAGTCGAGTCATCAGGGACTCGAGATCATTCTGGAGTGTTGCCCTTGGCCAAAGTGCTGTGTCGATCCGCGACGTGCCGACTTTCAGTCGAGCCAAATAGTCAACAACGTCGTCGATGCGGGATTCCAATCGGAGCAGGTTCATAGCAGTTTCGTCCTTCACAGGAGAATTGATAGGGTCCAAATTCGGTTCGATTCGCCCAGTCTCCTCCTCGAAGTCTCGGCAAAGCTCTGCATGCACATTCCAAGGATGAGTCAATATTCGTATGCCGAGTCGACAAAGACGAACCAGTCGGAACGAGATATGTACCTTCAAGCTTGATGAATAACTTCTTGGCGAGGCTCCTCAAATAGCTTTCCAGATCGTCCCTCCTGCGAGCAATGATGTCCATCTTCTCGTTCAGGCTAACCTTGTCCTTCTTCAAGCGGGTAACCTCCTTGTTGGCTTCGTCCAGAATGGATTTCATTTTCGCGTTCTCCTCCTCCAGTGTGCCGACTGAAGCCAGCTTCTGTTCAACCAGAGCAGTTTGGTTGTCGGCCTTCTTTTGTGCAGCAGCCAGATCTTGATCCTTCTTTGCCAGAGCCTGGTTCAGTTTTTCTAAAAAGAAACGAACGCTCATTTCAGGAAGAGTAGAATGAAATACAGATCTAAGACAAACCAGTCGACAAAGCTTCCTTACCATTGGCGTCATCTTTGGCCTTCTGCAACTCTGACTTGGCCAACTCCAGATCAAGATTGAGTTGAATTTGCTGCTTTTCCAAGTCGGCAAAGCGAGCTCCAAGGTCACAAGATTTCTGCAGACAGAGAGGATGGGTTATTTTACAGAGAAACACGACATAGACAATAAATACTAAGACTACGATCGACTGCCCGCAGTCCACCATAGTCTCGGGGACTACACCCAGTGGGTGCACTTAGCGTGCCCCTCACTGGTTGATTAACACTGACGAGACCTTTTGGTAGCAGTGTGTGTAAAAAAGGCAGCAGCAAACAAGTTCTTGAGACCATAGTTGATCGCCAGTGATCGACCACGCCTCGGGGACTACTCGGTGGGTGCACTTAGCGTGCCCCCACTGGTTCCTCAGATTACACTCGACATGGCGGCACTGCATCGAGTGAAGGAATTAAAATATCAAGACTATAGTCGATCGCCCATGATCCACCGTAGTCTCGGGGACTACACCCAGTGGGTGCACTCAGCGTGCCCCCACTAGTCCAAAACTTCAATAACAAAATTCAGCTCAAAGTATGGATTTGCTTACTGACAAGTCGAAACACCCAGTGGGTACACAGACGCAAAGATCTTTGGAAAGAGAGTTTTCAGGTAGCATATCCTAACAGAGCAAGCCAAGAAAATCAGCCGACGTGTTGCTGACCTGAACATTGTTTTGGAGAGCCGAGCTGGCATCATAGGCGGCTTGACTAACATTCCACACCATCTTCATCTTCTCCATCATAATACCTGCTTGGCGTATGGCTTCCTTGGCAGCGTTCACTTCGTCCTCTGGGACGTGATAGGTAGCAAAAACCGAAGGTGGGTCGGTAGGAGCTTGAGCGATCGATGAAGAAGGCCGAGCACTTTCGGCGATTAGTGCGGCAAAATGTGAAGCCGATTAGGCGTCACCACTTCTGAGCACGACTGGTTCATCTATCGGCGTCGACTGTGGCACCTTGTCTGCAGGAGTTTTCCTATTTTTCCTCGTCAAAGGCCTCTCGGGCTCTTCTTCGTCATCGTCGGGGAGGTCAATAACATTGGGAGTTGTTCAAAGATCAGTCGTCAAATTTGCATCACCCAATGGTACATATTACAGTTGAGTCGACCAAATAAAGATAGAACGACAGAAATCATACCCAGATTGGAGGTGACTGCATCCTCCATTGCCTCATCTTCATACCTGTAAGCCGAAGTCCCAGAAGTAGCAGCGCCGCCAGTTCCAAAGTTTATCTGGTTAAATCAAGGAAAAAATAAACAACACAGAGCGTCGAGTGAAAACAAAGGGAGGCACTCACGCAGAAGCGACGGGGATGTCAATCTTAATCTCCGGAACGCCTTCCGAGGCCTTTGCACTGCAACTTTGGGCTGCTTTGACGCTTTTTCAGTCGGCGCCGGAGAAGCCGTCCGAGGGCGTTTCGATGACTGCCCAACAAGCGCAGTCGCTTTGCTACACGCGCCCGCGGGGTCGTGGGTGAGCTTGGATCGCCTTTCCATGCGAGGAGGATCGACTTCCTCCTCCTCCTCTCCACTGGAGCCGTCGTCATCCTCTTCCCCCTCACCATCGATTGCCACTCCTCCTCACTTTCGCCTCCGCTCGCCTCTCCCTCATCGGCCTGTTCTTGCGCCCCGTTGGGCATCGAGTACATCTCAGTAATGGTATAGAAGACAACAAACAAGACAAAAGTCAGTCGACTGATTTTAAGCAAACAGAATGAAGAAAACAAGGTCACGGTCAGAGATGCAGAATTGGACCTGGTCTACTTCGTATGATTGGTCGAGTGGAGGAATCCTCCTGGCTCCTCGGGGGTTGTCTTTGTTCCCTGTGATACTTGACAACCACCCCTCCAACGTAGCCTCGTCGACCTCCTCGGGTGAATCCGGTGGTGTCATCGAGACCAATACATCCACATCGGATGGTCACAAGCTTGGAGCGGTTGGATCGTCTCGGAGGAAGACCTCTAGCAAATCCATACCAGTCACCCCGTCGCGGACAAGCTGAACCACTCGACTAACCAACACTTTGACTTGTGCCTTCTCTTCCGTGTCACTTTCAGAGAAGAAGGTTTTTCTGCCTGATTCGGGAGAAAGGGGAAGACCGTCGCTGTCTCCGGATTTGGTAGTCTCTGCAGTAGAACCAGGTCGACTGCCACCCGCAGATTGAGTCAGGAAGAATCATAGCTGGGAAAGAACTTTTGCTTCTCATCTGGATCCCAAGACCCCCGCACATCTGAATCACTTGCGTCTTATCATCACTCGACTTGGCTTTCTTAACCGAATGAGAACGACAAGTGAAAATGTGCTTGAAGAGGCCCCAATGAGGATGGCAACCCAAGAAATTCTCGCACAAAGACATGAAGGCAGCAAGATACACGATGGAATTTGGAGTAAAGTGATGGAGTTGCGCTCCGAAAAAGTTCAAGAAACTCCGAAAAAAAGGATGAGGGGGCAGGGAGAATCCGCGATCGACGTGAGTGGCGATAAGGACGCACTCACCCTCGCGAGGCTGCGGCTCGATCTCGTTCCCTGAGAGGCGCGCAGATTTGTGAGGAATGAATCCCCCCTCGGTCAGGTCATCGAGGTCGTCCTGTCGAATCGCCGAGGGCATCCAATCACCCTGGATCCAGCCCGGCGGCAAGGCAGACCTCGAGGAAGATCCGCCCCGACCGGACTTCTTCGCCTTCGCCTGCACCGTCGCCTTTTTCGCGCGCTCCAGGGCCGCCGTCTTCTCCTTCACCATCGCCGCAGACGAAGCTCGAACAGACCGGCGGCACCGGGACGAGAGCAGAGGTGGTGGAGGAATTTGAGAAGAAAGGGAAAAAATGAAGGCGCCTGTTCAAAAGCCCCGGGCGGTGGCTTATATGGAGTTGCTTCCGAGTGGTGACCAGAGGCCCGAGCGATCTGTCAAATCCATAGCGATCGCGCATGCGATCGTGGCGAAAAAAAAGGTGGCACGGAGATCGGCGTCCTGCCTAATCCCATCCGTTTCTGTGGCCTCCTCCGCCCAAGCGCTTCCCGAAATTCAAATCCCGTGAAATTCGCGAGCTGCAGAACAACTTGTCAGACGGAAGATCTCCTCCGCTCTGTCACTCGGAGCTCTTCAAGTAAAGAAACCCACTCGACGGATACAAAGAATGGATCAAGGCGACTGAAAAA
This sequence comes from Aegilops longissima, assembly GCA_021605205.1. Classification (NCBI taxonomy): domain Eukaryota; kingdom Viridiplantae; phylum Streptophyta; class Magnoliopsida; order Poales; family Poaceae; genus Aegilops; species Aegilops longissima. The sequence continues at coordinate 362,959,478 of CM038676.1, forward strand.
TAAGTTGGTATCATCATCTAGGTTCATTGATCCAGAGCAAAGTGTACTCATAGCACGAAAAACGGGTCGGAAGTGTGTTCAACTCCTTCCCCACTCAAACCTCGATCCATTCGGGGGCTAATGATGAAGCTATGTACCTAGGGTAGGGTCATGGACCTGTCCAAGATACCCTCCCCAAGGACATCTCCAGAAGAATCACCTTTCAATCGACTCAGAAGTGATCCACTCGACGGAATCGAAGACACTCGACCATGAAGCCAACCACTCGATAGCCAGGAGATCTAAAGTCACTCTGCACGCAAACGGTCGGTCATTAAGTAGCTTTTATGGTCATCATAACACTTTATTAGTGGCGTTACCAGTAACGCTCGACCCTAATGTACCTTTAACCCTGCATAACTGAGGGCCGGAGGGGTCAGGCGAACTCTATATAAGCCACCCCCTCCTCCGTGTAAAGGGTTCGCACCCCTGTAATCTATACACACATAATCCAGTCGACCGCCTCCGGGCTCCGAGACGTAGGGCTGTTACTTCCTCCGAGAAGGGCCTGAACTCGTAAACCTCGTGTGTATACAACTACTCTATAGCTAGGATCTTGCCTCTCCATTCCTACCCCCCTACATTACTGTAAGACTTAGAACCACGACACTAGACGCTAAGACCAGCCACTAGACACGATGATACAACTACAAATTCAACAAAGCAAATACAGAAAAGATTATGCAATGGCTCAGATGGTTTGGATATGATGACTAACCCTTTTTTTTGGCTTTTTCGTGGATTGTAGGTATGAAGAACAGACTCGATCTAAACTACGAAAAACTATAAAATCTCACCGAGCAACCTGGAAATCTGATACCACTTGATAGAGGCGGGTGTCCTGATGTTTCGGTGAGATGGTCACTATCGTTTTCTAAGGGAGTCGACTTTGACGATCCGACTACGAACATGCGAGACATCGCGCCTTAGCAATCGCTAAACCAACTTCCGAGGGGTTATTGACCACGCGGGAGCTCGATCAACCTGACCATGAGGGTCTGTTTCCTCCGAGCAAAACAAAGAACAAGCAAGAAACTGAGACTGCAATCTGGATATTGCGAACAAAAGAGGAAAGCTTTATTAATCAAGGTGGGGTTATGTGACGCCTTTGTCTGGTCATTGAACACAAACGAAGTACGTGAAGTTGCAGCTATGGCGAGCTTTTAATCTAAACAAAACCCAAAGTCTAAATGACGCCCTAATGGTTGTATATATGGAGGAACAGGGGGAATTCCGTGGCCCTTGGGGAAGGGGTCTGAAACCAACCCTATCTCTTGTTTCCCCACACATACGGACTCTAAAAACAACCTATACTATAGTATTTCGAAATTACATGGGCCTGGCCCAAGAATAAGGCGACGCAGCACCTATAATAGCCTCTGGACGAAATTTAGGAAGTGACATCTTGTATATTTTGTCCAAGCCTTCATACAGTCATTATGGTGGCTTCAAAGTCCTGAAATCATCACTTGAAACTCCAGTCTTGTTTCTCTTGCGCATGCCATCATCTCCATGCTTGATCTTGCTCAATTGATCATCCCTCTTGTCCATGCTAGGCCCTTTACATATAAGCAAAATAAACGTATCTAATTTAGGCAGCGTCATATTCTCATGAACATTAGAATCGTTACCAAGAAACAAAAGTACCTGGTAATTCAATTGGCGTGCGCGAGCTCTAGTAATTGGTCCAATATGTATAGTAGCAGGGGCTGTGGGTGTACCAATGGTATTGATGTCCTCATCAGGTAGCGCCCAACTTAGCTTCAAGTGCATCCCACAAGTTTTTGGCAATGCGCATATGGAGATATGCGTCAACCAACTTGTCTCCTATCACACTAAGAATGGTTCCCATAAAGTAGTGGTTGCTTCCCTGAATACCTTATCCTTTTCAAGACCAATCGTTCCACCGAGAATGTTTTCTTCTTTCATATCAATAATTGCACCAATCGTTCTAAGGAAAGGTCTACCAAGAATAATAGGACATGTAGGATTTCAATCTATATCAAGCACAATGAAATCTACGGGCACATAATTCCTATTTGCAACAATAAGAACATCATTAATCCTTCCCATAAGTTTCTTAATAGTGGAATCCGCTAGATGCAAGTTTAAAGAACAATCATCAAATTCACGGAAACCTAGAACATCACATAAAGTTTTTGGAATAGTGGAAACGCTACTCCCTCCTTTCCGGTTTATAAGGGTCAATTCAAAAATCTCACCAACCAAGGTAGATGGTGAGTGGTGGAATACTTTTTGTAGTTTGCAAAAGCACCTAATTAACGCTCTTGTTTTCCTTAAAAAATTATGTTTACCAATGCATTAATTGCAATGCATGCATGAATAAAGTACATGCATTGGTTAACTTCTCTTAATAATTGCATGCAATGATTTAATGCACCTTGAAATTTGAACATGTGATGGGGAACAACCAAATTGAGCCTTATAATGGAAAAACTAAAATTTTGAGATAAGCCTTATAAACCGGAAAGGAGGGAGTAGCACCCAAATCACACAAAGCATGGCACTCATAATATTTAATTTCAGTCTTAATAGTAGGTTCCCACTCATCATAAAGTTTTCTAGGGATTGAAACTTCCAACTCAATTTTTTCTTCAAAAGATTTCATCATAGCATCAACGAATGCTTAGTAAAAGCTTTATTTTGATTATAAGCATGAGGAGAATTCAACATGGATTGCAACAAGGAAATACAATCTATCAAAGAGAAATTATCATAATTAAATTCCTTGAAATCCAAAAGAGTGGGTTCATTGCTACTTAAAGTTTTGACCTCTCCAGTCCCACTTGTATCAATTTTTGCATTAAGATCTATAAACTCTGAATCATTGGGACGCCTTCTAGCTAAAGTTTACTCATCTCCAGTCCCATATATATCTAGATTTTTATTAGAAAACAAATATTCAATAGGAGTCACACCAATCACTTTAAGATCTTCATCATTATTCTCGCAAAAACTAGAAGAACACGCTTTTACAAACAAACCTCGCTTAGCATGCATCCTAGCGGTTCTTTCTTTACACTCATCAATAGAAATTTTAATAGCTTTCAGAGATTCATTAATATCATGCTTGGGTGGCATAGATCTAATTTTCAAAGAATCAATCTCAAGAGAAATTCTATCAACGTTCCTAGCCAAATCATCAATCTTGAGCAATTTTTCTTCAACCATAGCATTGAAAACTTTCTGGGAATTAATTAAATCTTTAATATTGTTCTCAAGATCAGAGGGAATTTTATTATAATTTCCATAATAATTATTGTAGGAATTACCATAATTATCAGAGGAATTACTAGGAAACGGCCTAGGGTTGAAATTACCTCTATAAGCATTATTACCAAAATTGTACCTACCAACAAAATTCACATCCATAGATTCATTATTTTTCTCAATCAAAGTAGATAAATGCATATCATTAGGATCAATAGGAGCACTCTTACTAGCAAACAATTTCATAAGTTCATCCATCTTTCCACTCAAAGTATTAATTTCTTCAATCGCATGCACTTTTTTACTAGTGGAAGATATTTTGGTATGCCATTGAGAGTAATTAGCCATAATATTATCTAGGAGTTTAGTAGCTTCTCCTAATGTAATTTCCATAAAAGTACCTCCCGCGGCAGAATCTAAAAGATTTCTAGATGCAAAATTCAATCCGGCATAAAAAATTGTAGGATCATCCATAAACTTAAACCATGAGTATGGCAATTTCTTATCATCAATTTCATCCTCTCCCAAGATTGTGCAACATGTTCATGATCAAGTTGCTGAAAATTCATTATATCGTTCCTAAGGGAGATGATTTTAGCGGGAGGAAAATACTTGGAAATAAAAGCATCTTTACACTTGTTCCATGAATCAATACTATTTTTAGGCAAAGATGAAACCAAGTTTTAGCTTGATCTTGTAGAGAAGAAATAGCTTCAATTTAACAATATCATTATCCACATATTTTTTCTTTTGCATATCACACAACTCAACGAAAGTATTTAGATGGGATGTGACATCTTCACTAGGAAGGCCAGAAAATTGATCTTTCATAACAAGATTTAGCAAAGCGGCATTAATTTCATAAGATTCCGCACTAGTGGCGGGAGCAATCGGAGTACTAATAAAATCATTATTATTAGTAATGGAAAAGTCACACAACTTGGTATTTTCTTGTGACATCGTGACAAAGCAAGCGATCTAGCACACAAGCAACCAAAAAGCAAACGAAAAGAGGAACAAAAGAAGGGCGAATAAAAAGGCAAATCTTTTTGTGTTTTTATGAAATCGTTTTACAAGTGGGGGAGAGGAAAACGAGAGGAAAATGGCAAATAATGTAATGCAAAAGATGAGACTTTATGGTGGGTACTTGGTAGGCTTGATGTAGCACCACCCCGGCAACAGCGCCAGAAATTCTTCCTGCTACTACTTGAGCTTGCGCTGGTTTTTTACTTGAAGAGGAAAGGGTGATGCAACAAAGTAGAGATAAGTATTTCCCTCAGTTTAAGAACCAAGGTATCAATCCAGTAGGAGGTACAAGCAAGTCTCCAATCTATGCACCTGCACAAACAATCAAACACTTGCACCCAACGCGATAAAGGGATTGTCAATCCGTTCACGGTCACTTGCAAGGATGAGATCTGATAGAGATAGATGTAAAATATTATTAAAACGTTAAACAAAATAAAAGTAAATAAATTGCAGCAAGGTATTTTTGGGTTTTTTGGTTTATAGATCTGAAAATATATGATGGAAAATAGACCCATGGGGCATAGGTTTCACTAGAGGCTTCTCTCTTGAAAGAAAACATACGGTGGGTGAACAAATTACTATCGAGCAATTGATAGAAAAGCGCAAATTTATGATGATACCCAAGGCAATGATTATGAATATAGGCATCATGTCCGTGTCAAGTACACTGACTCCTGCCTGCATCTACTACTATTTCTCCACACACCGACTGCTATCCAGCATGCATCTAGAATATTAAGTTCATAAGAACGGAGTAATGCCTTAAGTAAGATGACATGATGTAGAGGGATAAACTCAAGCAATATGATGAAAACCCCATATTTTTATCCTTGATGACAATAATACAATACGTGTTTCGCTACCCCTACTTTGTCACTGGGTGAGGACACCGCAAGATTGAACCCAAAACTAAGCACCACTCCCATTGCAAGAAAAACTAATCAAGTTGGCAAACCAAACCGATAATTCAAAGAGAAATACAAAGATATCAAATCATGCATATAAGAATTCAGAGAAGACTCAAATAATATTCATAGATAATCTGATCTCGACAACACACCACAAAAGAATATTACATCGGATAGATCTCTAAGAACTTCAAGGAGAACATTGTATTGAAGATCAAAGAGAGAGAAGAAGCCATCTAGCTACTAGCTATGGACCCGTAGGTCTGTGGTAAAGTACTCGCGCTTCATCATAAGGGCAATAGAGTTGATGTAGAAGCCCTTCGTGATCGAACCCCCCTCCAGCAGGGTGCCGGCAAAGGCCCCAAGATGGGATCTCATGAGAACAGAAGGTTACAGCGGCGGAAAAGTATTTTGGTGGATGCTTGTGGTCGTCTGGGAATATTTGGGAATTTATATTGTTGGATTTAGGGTTAGGGGACCTATGAGGGGCCCACAAGACCTCAGGGTGCCCCCTAGGCCGTGCCCCTGAGGCTTGTGGCCTCCTCGGGGATCTTCTGGCCCTCTCCCCAAGTTACGTGGGTGTCTTCTGGTCCAAGAAAAATCATTGCGAAAGTTTTATTCCGTTTGGACTCTGTTTGATATTCCTTTTCTGTAAAACTCAAAAACAAGGAAAAAACTGGCACTGGGCTCGAGGTTAATAAGTTAGTCCCAAAAATAATATAAAGTAGCATATTAATGCATATAAAACATCCAAAGCAGATAATATAATAGCATGGAACAATAAAAAATTATAGATACGTTGGAGACGTATCAGTTACTTGCTACCTTGTTGTTTTTATTGTTACTATCACAAAAATCAATATCTACTATCCATATTACACTTGTATCACCGTCTCTTTGCCGAACTAGTGCACCTATACAATTTACCATTGTGTTTGGTGTGTTGGGGACACAAGAGACTCTTTGTTATTTGTTTGCAGGGTTGTTTGAGAGAGACCATCTTCATCCTAGGCCTCCCACGGATTGATAAACTATAGGTCATCCACTTGAGGGAAAATTGCTACTGTCCTACAAAACACTGCGCTTGGAGGCCCAACACGAGTCTACAAGAATAAAGTTGCATAGTAGACATCAAGCTCTTTTCTGGCGCCGTTGCCGGGGAGGTGAGTGCTTGAAGGTATATCTTTAGATCTTGCAATTGAATCTTTTTAGTTTCCTGTTTTATCACTAGTTTATAAAAAAACTACAAAAAAAGGAATTGAGGTTGCATCATATTATTCATCTTTATAATGTCTTTCATGAAAATGATGGAAAGGAAAATTGTGCTCAATTGATAGAAGAAGAATTCTATAAAATGTTTGACAAAAAATCTTTGAATGATGAACATGACTGCAATATTGTTGGTATGAACTATTTGAATGTCCATGCTGCTGACGATATGCAAAGCCATAAGCTTGGGGATGCTATATTTGATGAAGATGATATTTTTAGTCCCCCAAGTTTTGATGAGCAAATTTATTATGATGATCTCATGCCTCCTATTTATGATGATTATATTGATGAAAGTGGGTTTGGAAGAGTGTCAACTCTAGGTAATTGTCGGCGTTCTAGGAACTAGGGTACCCAGACTTGCCTGCCTATGGCCCACGGCGTGGCTCCAACGACAGCCTAGTATAACTCATCTCTAGCATCGACAAAGCAAGACCATCACGGGGGGCCAAGCCTCAAGTGGTGGACGACGCCAAGACCTCCAGATGGAGCGGTCTCCCTAGGCCGGCTCTTGAGAAGTGGAGATTCCTATGCAAGATCCCATCTCATGAGGTCCAGATGACGTAAGCCATGACGACCAAGGCTAGGCGGGCGTAGTACAGCAGGTTTCCTCTTTGGTGCTAAGGAGGCAAGCGTAGGCGTGGAGTCCCGAGGAATCAGCCAAAGGTTTCCATTCCCGTGCTACAAGACCAAGACCACCAGAACGTAGGACGGAGGTCATCGTCGAGCTCACCACGACGTCACGACCAGAAGCTTTGCAGGCGAAGACCACCTTTCGTCAGGATAAGGTGTACTATTTGTCTCCCTTCAAACTTGGTCGTTATGGGACCCCTTCCCGCCTTCATTTTGGGGGAAGAGGACCAAGGCCACTATAAATATAGCTTAGCCACAACCATAGAAGGGGATCGGACCATCTGCACCCTTACCAGCTCACACCAACACAAGAACAAACCTCTTGAGGTAGTTCTTACCCTGTACTAGTTCATCCTCAGCCCACTGCGAGGCCAATCCACCCCAAAGCAGGAGTAGGGTATTACACCACAAGGTGGCCCAAACCTGGGTAAACCGTTGTGTCCCATTCCTTTCATGTTCATCGAGCTAGGCCATGCGAGTGACGAGTTGGTAGGCTGGGGAGATTGAGTTCTTCGCACACACCCTAGAGTTCGAGTGCATCGAAGATTCACCTCCCCGTCTACTGTACCCCGCCTTTGCTATTCGGCTCTCATGGCGGCGTCGCTCCACTGGCTGGGCTGCCGGGCACGTTCGAAGGCACTGCGGGCCACCGGGCTTTCACCCCCGCCTTGCGGCAAGTGCAATGGCAGCCAAAGTTTAGGCCGGACCTGCCGCCTCGATACGACGACGTGGCGGATTCGGCAGGGTTTCTCCTGGCGTATGCAGAGGCTGTCTGGGCAGCCAACGGCGACGACAAGGTCATGGCGAATTGGCTCCCCGTGGCCCTTACGGGTATGCCACGTGCCTGACTCCTAGGCTTGCCGGAGTCTTCAATGGCCTCCTGGGAAGAGCTATGCGGCCTTTTCATCGCGCGCTTCGCAGCACCAGCGCCCCACGGTGTCGCGACCCTCCTTGGCGGCTCGCAGGCGCCAGCCTTAGACCGCCACATCAAGCAATTCTTCCGTTGGGCGAGCGCCACCCACATACAGCGGTGAGCCCCTCTGGGCTGGGTGGTGCCTAAGGCCGACCTCACCTTCGACTCAAGGGACCACCCCGAGAACACAGTGATAACCCACAAGTATAGGGGATCAATTGTAGCCTCTTTCAATAAGTAAGTGTCTCGAACCCAACGAGGAGCTTAAAGGTAGAACAAATATTCCCTAAACTTATATCGACCACCGATACAACTCTACGCATGCTTGATGTTTGCTTTACCTAGAACAAGTATGAAACTAGAAGTACTTTGTAGGTGTTTCTGGATAGGCTTGCAAGAAAGTAAAGAGCGAGTAAATAAAAGCTAGGGGCTGTTTAGATGAAGACACAACTAAATTAGTTTTAGTAAAGAGTTTGTTGTCACGAGAAAGTTATTTGTCCCTAGGCAATCGATAACTAGACCGGTAATCATTATTGCAATTTTATATGAGGGAGAGGCATAAGCTAACATACTTTCTCTACTTGGATCATATGCACTTATGATTGGAACTCTAGCAAGCATCCACAACTACTAAAGATTCATTAAGGTAAAACCCAACCATAGCATTAAAGTATCAAGTCCCTTTATCCCATCATAAACAACCTACTTACTCGGGTCTATGTACATCACTCCGCCACCCACCATAAGCAAATCATAAACATATTGCAAACCCTATAGCAGGAATCCCTCACGCTTGCGCGACACGGAGGGCACAATAGGACAGCACCAATAATAAAACATGCAATTCAAACCAATCATAGCAATCCATCAATCACCGATAGGACAACGAAAATCTACTCAGACATCATAGGATGGCAACACATCATCAGAAAATAATATGAAGCATAAAGCACCATGTTCAAGTAGAGGTACAGCGGGTTGGGGAGAGTGGACCCACAGTAGATAGAGGGGGGGAGGTGATGGAGATGTTGGTGAAGATGACGGTGGTGTTGATGGCCCCGGCCTCGGCCCACCGGAAGCAAGGGGAGAGGCCCCCTTCTTCTTCTTCTTCTTCCTTGACCTCCTACCTAGATGGGAGAAGGTTTCTCCTCTGGTCCTTGGCTCCCATGGCTTGGGAGGGTGAGAGCCCCTCAGAGATTGGACCTATCTCTCTGTTTACTGCGTTACATTACAGCTCTGTTTCACCGTTTGTGTATATATGGAGATCCGTAACTCCGATTGGCCTGAAACCTTAGCCCTGATTTTTTTGAAAATTAGCTTTCTTGCGGCAAAGAAGGCGTCAACCGCCTTACAGGTGGGCCATGAGGGTCGGTAGCGCCCTAGAGGGCTACCTCGTGCCCACCTCGGACAACTTGGTTAGCGTTGATTTTTCTTCAGATTTTCCAAAAATCCAAAAATAAGCTCCGTCCGTTTTATCCCGTTTGGACTCCGTTTGATATGGATATTCTGCGAAACCAAAAACATGCAAAAGACAGGAACTGACACTAGGCACTGGATCAATATGTTAGTCCCAAAAATAGTATAAAAATTTGCCAAAAAGTATATGGAAGTTGTAGAATATTGGCATGGAACAATAAAAATTATAGATCTGACGGAGGCGTATCAAGATCTAAGCTTAATTCCTGCTCGTCCTCGAGTAGGTAAATGATAAAAAGATAATTTTGATGTGGAATGCTACCTAGCATAATCTTGATCATATGTCTAATCATGGCATGAATATTAAGACATGAGTGATTCAAAGCAATAGTCTACCCTTTGACATAAAAATAATAACACTTCAAGCATACCAACCAAGCAATTATGTCTTATTGAAATAACATAGCCAAAGAAAGCTCATCCCTACAAAATCATATAGTCTGGCTATGCTCCATCTTCACCACACAAAGTATTCACATCATGCACAACCCCGATGACAAGCCGAGCAATTGGTTCATACTTTTAACGCTTCTTGACATTTTCAACCCTCACGCAATACATGAGAGCAAGCCATGGATATAGCACTATGGGTGGAATAGAATATGATAATGGGGGTTATGTGGAGAAGACAGAAAAGGAGAAAGTCTCACATCGACGTGGCTAATCAACGGGCTATGGAGATGCCCATCAATTGATGTCAATGTGAGGAGTAGGGATTTCCATGCAACGGATGCACTAGAGCTATAAGTATATGAAAGCTCAAACTGAAACTAAGTGGGTGTGCATCCAACTTGCTTGCTCATGAAGACCTAGGGCATTTGAGGAAGCTCGTTGTCAGAATATACAAGCCAAGTTCTATAATGAAAATTCCCACTAGTATATGAAAGTGATAACTCAAGAGACTCTCTATATGAAGAACATGGTGCTACTTTGAAGCACAAGTGTGGTAAAAGGATAGTAACATTGCCCCTTTTTTTGCGGGCTTCTTTGGCCCCATTTTTTTGGGCAATGCTCTAATAATGATGTTCATCACACTTTTATTTACTTACAACTCGATATTACAACTCGATACTAGAACAAAGATATGACTCTATATGAATGCCTCCGGTAGTGTACCGGGATGTGCAATGATCTAGTGTAGCAATGACATCAAAAAACGGACAAGCATGAAAACATCATGCTAGCTATCTTACGATCATGCAAAGCAATATGACAATAAATGCTCAAGTCATGTATATGATGATAATGGAAGTTGCATGGCAATATATCTCAGAATGGCTATGGAAATGCTATAATAGGTAGGTATGGTGGCTGTTTTGAGGAAGATATAATGAGGCTTATGTGTGATAGAGCATATCGTATCACGGGGTTTGGATGCACCGGCGAAGTTTGCACCAACTCTCGAGGTGAGAAAGGGCAATGCACGGTACCGAAGAGGCTAGCAATGATGGAAGGGTTAGAGTGCATATAATCCATGGACTCACATTAGTCATAAAGAACTCATATACTTATTGCAAAAGTTTATTATCCCTCGAAGAAAAGTACTACTACGCATGCCCTAGGGGGATAGATTGGTAGGAAAAGACCATCGCTCGTCCCCGACCGCCACTCATAAGGAAGACAATCAACAAATACCTCATGCTCCGACTTTGTTACATAACGGTTCACCATACGTGCATGCTACGGGAATCAAAAACCTCAACACAAGTATTTCTAAAATTTAACAATTACTCAACTAGCACGACTCTAATATCACCATCTTTATATCGCAAAACTATTGCAAGGAATCAAACATATCATATTCAGTGATCTACAAGTTTTATGTAGGATATTATGACTAACCATGTGAATGACCAGTTCCTGTCATCTCTCTAAATAGATATAAGTGAAGTAAGAGAGTTTAATTCTTTCTACAAAAGATATGCCCATGCTCTAACAAATATAAGTGAAGCAAAAGAGCATTCTACAAATGGTGGTTGTTTATGTAAAGAGAAATATGCAATCCAAACTTCAAATGATATAAGTGAAGCACATGAAGCATTCTATAAAGCCATACTCAAAAGATATAAGTGAAGTGCATAGAGCATTCTATAAATCAACCAAGGACCATCTCATACCAGCATGGTGCATAAAAAGAAAAATGAAAACTAAATGCAAAAGACGCTCCAAGATTAGCACATATCACATGAATGAAACGAATCCAAAAACATACCGATATTCGTTGAAGAAAGAGGGGATGCCTTCCGGGGCATCCCCAAGCTTGAGCTCTTGCCTCTCTTTGTAACATCCCAAATTTTTAATTTGGAATGTTAAACATAGGTCATACTTGCACATCATATTTTATTGCATTTTCGTTTCGCAATCCTCGAAATCCTAAGCAACTCAAGGACCGTCGGAGAGAGTTGGGGATTTCCCGGTTTTCATATTTTATTCCTATCAAATAATGAAACGAGGATTTTTAATTTTAATTATTTTTCTCTCTGAAAAATATTTCATATTAAAAATATATGAGAGGAGATAATATGACTTCTCCAAAACAATTGAAATATTGGAGGAAAAATGTTAAAATCATTTATTTGATTTTATTTGGATTTTATTTGCATTAGAAAAATTGCACGTTTTCAAAATTGCATTTTAGGGCAAAGAAAATGTTAATCTCGTTCTAAATATTTCATTTAGACGGAGAAAATTTGTTTTGGCATTTTTAGGTTTTTATTTTATTTTATTGGATTTATTTTCTGTTCGGTGAAATTATTTAAAAAAAACTTGAAACCGATCGGGTGAAACCCAGCCAGCCGGCCCAACTCCTCATGCCACCCGCCTTCCTTGGCGCTTTGCCACCGCCACCGACTCGGACGAGGAGTCCGGTAGGGACTCCTCTCGCCGCCGTGCCTTGCCCCCTCCTCCAAGCCGCCCCCTTTAAATCCATGCCCGAGCCCCCCCCCACCACAACCGCCACCGCCATCTGCGGCTGCTGAGGCGCGCCCTCCTCCGCCGTGCCTCGCTGCCGCCGCCGCCATGCCTGCAGCCGTGCCCGCCGCCCGACCCCGCCTCGCCGGAGCCCCTCGCCAGAGGTACCGCGCCGATCTGAGCCGCCGGTTCTTTAAAAAAAACGGTTCGGTTTTTTTAGAAACCCTAGTTCTGTTTTTTTAGATCGGTTCGCCGGTTTTTCTCGGTTCTTCTAATTAGCGGACTTTCGTCCGTACGTTCATTTAAACGAACGGTTTTCTTCCGTTAGTTACAGAAAACGAACGCTCGTTCGTTAGTCTGTTCGTCAGTTTTCTTTTATCGGATTTATCCGCGATTATTTTCGATCGTGATTTCTGACCCAATCTTAGTTTCTGTTTATCTTTTCGCTCGTTAGTCGGAATCAGGTGATTCAAACGCCTAGAGTTTCGTCTCGAGACCCTATTTCTGTTTAATCAACTTAAACAAGATTTTGGTACTGAAAATTTTGACTTTAGTTCAGATTAATAATCGGATCTTGTTTCTTTCACCGTTTGAGTTTCGTTGCTCCGTTTGATTTGATTCTTTTTGCGAACCTGAGTTCTTAAGTTGAACTTTCTGGTCAACCTCTTTTATTTGAAGTTTTGCTTGTACATCTTTGCTTGTTGCTTATGTATGTTATTGTTTGCTTGCGATAGAATTCCCGGAGTGCGAAGCGTGTTACTACGAGTCTCTAGGATTCGCGGATCGTCAGCAAGGCAAGTAACACATTGATCATACTCTTTTCATACCCAATTTTTATGCATTAGTTCAATACTCACACATTGCATGATTAGGATGTCATTAACTTGTGGGTTGGGAAGTAGTTGTTGAGGTAGAACCTATTGCCCTATTACTATCAAACCCTTGGGAGTTACTTCTACGCGTTGCTTATATTGCTATGCTATGCTCGTAGACGTGGTTTGGGTTTGAGTGAATCCATGACAGATGTGAGATTGTTAATTAATGGTTCAACTTAAGGTGGCAACTTAAATTAACATCTGGGTGGATTGAGGCACCTGGGGAACCCAGTGTTGTCTGTTTTTTGGAAATCCCGGGGTACCCGTATGATCTTCCTATTGACCGCCACCCAGGCTTAAAGGGGACTGAGATGATTCATGCTAGAAACTTCCGTGTGCAGCCACAAGCTATTATGGGCTCTAGCATAGTTGAGTAGGTTACGTGAAGCTCTTGAAGAGGTAGATCAGCAGGTAGTGGGTTTTGTAGGTTTGGTATGGTCTACCGGAGTAGGGAGTTAATGTTTTGAAGATCGTGTCTCGGTCATCCGTTTCTCAAACACCATGTAGTGCGAGAAATCCAACGGAGGAGACCAAGTCTTGTGGGAAAAAGTGCGCAAACCTCTGCAGAGTGTACAATCTAATCATGGTTAGCCGTGTCCCCGGTTATGGACAATCTTGAGTATCTAGTAATTGGGTTATCCATGTATCTCATCACTCTTAATTAATATTGTTGGGTTGTTAATTACTTTAATTTGGGATTGAGTTGGAGTTATACCTTCTCAATGTTGTTTCAACCACCATGATAGTTAAATTAAAATATATTCCTTTGTTGTAGGAAAAAATTGGCTTTTCGCAAAACTATAACCATAGAGCTTTCCACTAGCCAAATATGCATGTAGTTATAGCATTATTCTATTCTTGCTCTACTGTGTTATATTGCCAACATATTCCATGTGCTGACCCGTTTTGGGCTGCAGCGTATTATATTGCAGACTTTTCGAACGAGGAGTAAGGTTCGTTAGGTCGTTGCCGTACAGCTCAGCTATCTTGCCGTTGGAGTTGATGGACTCACTTTATCTTAGAGCCTTCCGTTGTTATCGCATTAGATGGCCTTAAGCCATATTATTATAATAAGTTCTCTTTTGAGACATTCGATGTAATAAGTGTGTGATTGCTACTCTGTTATAAATCCTTTGAGTCTTGTGTGTGTCAAGCATTCTTGATCCGAGGATGACACCTGCACGAAGACTTGACCATCGAGGTCGAATTCGCTACAAGATGTTATCAGTGCACACGCTGAGTGTAGGACACGACCATTAAGATAATCCATAGGTCACTCTTCTCTACTCGTTTCTGACTCCTCTCCATTATCTTCTCTTTAGGATGACGGAGATGAAGAACAAGTTTGCACAACCGGATGAAGACACACCTTTTGGACGCCACTTGAAGGAAGTCACTAGGTACTTGAACATTGGAATACCAAGTTTCATCGGGACGTACAACACCACCTTACCAGAGAGGAGCGCTGGATGATTCAAGTACAAGTTCCAGGAAGGACGTTCTCGCCAACTTCTAAACGCATAGAATTTTCTTTTGAGGTACCCATCTGGAGTCTAGGCAAGAGCATGGCAGCCCACATTACCATGGGACGCATTGGAGAAGTCTACAACAGGGAACTCAAGGACACGATCTACCAAATATGTGGGCGCCGAGACGAGCAATGGGAAGTAATCAACACCAGGAAGGATAGATCCATTGCAGCTTTCATCCAAGAGTTACACCACCACATTCGACGTCGGAGAACCGGATGTCTTGTGACATGATAGAGTTGAAGAAGGCGAAGACTAGGATCATCGAGTGGAGGAAGAACTCAAGTTTACAGCGATGGATATGAGGAGGAAATCAAGACACTCTTGGAGAAGAGCGATGACCTGGTTAAGAAGATCGGAGTATTCATGGGAGGACCAGCACCGGAGAAGAAGGCGATGACCCCACTTGCCCGAACAACTACATCATCATCGGCGACACGATTCTGATCCTAGTGATGATGACTTTGAAGACGAAAATGGAAGCGGACATCATGGAGTCTTCCACCGATCAAAATTTCTAGATGACCACCATATATTAGTAGTATTCCCCCATGTATTTAGTAGTAGTTGAGCACTTTTTGCGATAGTTCTAGACCGTTTGTATGCCCTTGCTTGATAGATTGAGTGAATGATTGTGTTTGTCTCATGCGCATATGGGTAGTGCTTTCTCGTTAGACCTTTTTCTATTCTAATCTCTTCCATTTAAACCCATCAGATGCTTCCGGGACGTGACACGGTTTGCTTTCCACGGAGCTCACCCGGTTGATCCAGGCGGCGAATGCATTGATGCAATTGCTAGTTCGAACCGGGGCAACAACAACAACAACAATAACCGCTGCCGGTGGACAACCTAGCCCGTTTTCTAAGTGAAAGTGCGTTATATCGACTAGAGGGGGTGAATAGGCGATTTTATGAATTCTTCAACGAGGAATTTGCGGTGAGAAATTACTTAGTGAAGAACTACTTCTGACGGAATCGTGCTCGAGTAAGCATAACATAATACGCATGGTCATCATGATGAAATGAAGAATAGCACAGTATAGAAAGCGTAATCACGAGGATAACACAAGATGAAGACAAAGCGGTGAAGAAATTGGGCGAGGAAATTGAGAAAGTCTTGATCAAAGTCTTCAAACACAGATATGAACAAACACTCAACACGATAATGAGGAAATGAAAGGGTTGAGGAAATAGAACCGATTAGGTTGGTGAAGACAATGATTTGGTAGACCAGTTCAAGCTGCTTTCTCGGTTATGCGTCTGGTTGGAAGCGGTGATATTTAAACTTCGAGGACACACGTCCGGACACCCGATCGTTGCGACACGCCTTCGAGGACACCATGTCCTCACCGTATTCTCCTTGAACTAAGGTCACACAGACCTCGTCAATCACTCGTGGTAACTCTTGAGCGACTTCCAAACCTTCACATACTTGGTCACTCGGCGATCCACAATTCCTCTTGGATGCTCTAGACCATGGCGCCTAACCGTCTGGAAGAAGCACAGTCTTCAAAGGTAACAAGCGTCGAGATCCACGAGGATCAATTTCTTGATGATGCTCAATCACTTTGGGTTTATAGGGGTTTGGTTTTGGGGTTTTCCTCACTCGATGATTTTCACTCAAAGTCCTCGGAGGATGGGTTGCTCTCAAATGACAAGTGTCAAGTTCTCTCGGGCAGCCAACCAGCTAGTGGTTGTGAGAGGCGGCTATTTATAGCCTAGGGAGCAGCCCGACATGATAAGACATAAATGCCCTTCAATGATATGACCGTTAGGTGGATAAGATATTTGGGACAGCGGTAGCGCGACATAGCAGCAGTCGAATTTTGAATATCAAATTCCTCGGGGCTATCATGTTCCTCACTGTAGGCAATCCGCCTTTGGCGAATTGGCGAATTCCTAACTCCTCGGTCGAACAAATTCCTCAACGACGGAAGAACTTCGTCTACATCCTTTGAAGAAATTGGTAGGCTGTGAGATTTCAAAAGCTTCACTCGAAGGGATTGGTAGGTGTAGGATTTTGAGTTGATCATCACATGGAAATTTTTCCTTAGTATTTCCTCGACCCCCTTTAAAAATTTCGATCCTACGGTGTTTCCTATGACTCAAGAAAGAGAAAAATTTGTGAAACTCTGAAAACAAAAGTCTTCACGCTTCATGTTCCTCTTATCCACCTAACGGTCATATCATTGAAGGGCATTTATGTCTTATCATGTCGGGCTGCTCAAAGGCTATAAATAGCCGCCTCTACAACCACTAGTTGGTTGGCTGCTCCGAGAGAACTTGACACTTGTCATTTGAGAGCAACCCATCCTCCGAGGACTTTGAGAGAAAATCATCAAGTGAGGAAAACCCAAAAACCAAACCCCCATAAACCCAAAGTGATTGAGCATCATCAAGAAATTGATCCCGCGTGGATCCGACGCTTGTTACCTTTGAAGACTGTGCTTCTTCCAGACGGTTAGGCGTAATGGTCTAGAGCATCCAAGAGGAATTGTGGATCGCCGAGTGACCAAGTCTGTGAAGGTTTGGAAGTCGCTCAAGACTTACCACGAGTGATTGGACGAGGTCTGCGTGACCTTAGTTCAAGGAGAATACGGTGAGGACTTGGTGTCCCGAGCTGCGTGCTCAAGGATCGGGTGTCCGGATCGTGTGTCCTCGAGTTTAAATACTTAGCCGCCCAACCAGACGCATAACCGAGACAGCAGCTTGAACTGGTCTACCAAATCATTGTCTTCACCAACCTAATCGGTTCTATTTCCTCAACCCTTTCATTTCTCATTATCGTGTTGAGTGTTTGTTCATATCTCGTGTTTGAAGACTTTGATCAAGACTTTCTCAATTTCCTCGCTCAATTTCTTCACCGTTTGTCTTCATCTTGTGTTATCCTCGTGATTACGCTTTCAGACTCGTGATTGTCTTCATTTCATCATGATGACAATGCTTGTAATCTGTTATGCTTACTTCGAGTACTTATTCACTGCAAGTATTTCTTCGCTAAGGAATTTCCTCACCGCAAATTCCTCGTTGAAGAATTCATAAAATCGCCTATTCACCCCCTCTAGTCGATATAACGACTTTCAATTGGTATCGAGCAAGGTACTCCTTGTTCGTGTGATTTTGGTTTAACCACCGGAGTTTTAGTTATGTCGACCGCAGTATGATCAAGGTCTCAGCAGGTGTCCTACCTTCGATGGGACGGACTACCCCTCTTCGAAGAACAAAATGCGAATGCATCTTGAAGCAATTGACAACGATCTCTGGTATGTTGTGACAAAAGGTGTTTCCTCAGTCACACCTTCTCTGAATGATGCTGATGTGAAGAGATTCAAGCAACTCGATTCTCAAGCGAAGAATATCATATGTGGCCATCTGAGCAAAGGTCAATATGGAAGAGTGAGTGCTTTGGAATCTGCCAAACTCATCTGGGACAGGCTGTCCAAAGTAAATGAAGGTGTTTCAACTCAGCGTGACTCTTGAGTTGATGTTCTTCGGAATCTCTTCAACCGCTTCAAAAGACTCGACAACGAAAATGTTCAACAAACCTTCGATCGCCTCACTGACATCTCAAATGAGCTTCAAGCACTTGGTGCCACTGACATCACCGACCATGAGGTGGTGAAGAAATTGTTAAGATCGCTTGATTCCTCATTTGATACTCTGGCACTGATGATACAAGAACGAGCTGATTACAAGTCTCTTGATCCTGCCGATATCCTCGAAAGGCTAAATACTCACGAGTTCCAGCTTGCTGAAAAGAGAGATCTATATGGTTCGGCTATGGAAAAACACGTGCCTCAAGGCCAAGGCTGTGTCTGAATCGAGAGTGAAGACTCGTAGTAGCCTTGGAGATCCTGAAGAATTTGGCCAGAGCTAGCATCGCCGTGAAGAAATTCCAGAAATTCTCAAGACGTGGTCGCTTTGGAAAATCCTCAAGAAGCGGTGATTCCTCATCTAGTGACTATAAGAGAAGACTTTGTCACAAATGCAAGAAACCTGGTCACTACATCCAAGATTGTCCTCGATGGGAAAAGGAATTAAAGAAGAAGAAGCACAAGGATTATAGTTCTGATGACATGAAGAAGAAGAAGAAATCATCAAAATCTTCATCATCAAAATCCTCAAAACCTTCTTCTCACAAAAGAGCAGCTCCAAAAGGCTTGGGCATTCATTGGCAAGGAAATGGACTCAAGCTGAATCTGAGGAAAATGAGGAAGAGGAGGAGTCTCAAGAATCCGAATCTGTGTGGCTAGTCCGGCTCTTGCTATCGCTTATGTTAGCAAGTCCATCTTCAACATCAAGAAACTGACTCCACCGACAAGCCCGATGAGGAAAATGATGATTACGCCCCACCTATTGCTTCATGGCAAAAGGTGCTAAGGTACTCAATTTCACCTCCTCTGAATCTAGTGAAAATGAATCTGATGAGGATCTCAAGCCCAGCTACTCTAAACTTGCTAAGATTGCTATAAAACAACAAAGGGCTTTTGAAAAGGTTCAAAACATGCTAGATAAGAGTGATGATATGTTAGGTGAAGAAATGGATCGCACTCAAGCCCCGATCGAAAATCTTCAGAGACTTCGCCTAGGCTTGACAGCCTTCAAGGTCATCATAACACTCTCCTAACTGATCATGAGAAACTTTCTTATGAATTTCTTCAAAGAAAGCAAGATCTTGAGAAGCTAAGAGCGAGTTATGAAGATCTTCAGAAGGAGCGCGATTCATTACTTGCTCAACAAATCAGCGCTTCTCAAGAAGAATTTGTTCCTCCATGCTTAAAGTGCATTGAACGTGAATCGCTAATTCTTCACCAATGTTCAAATGCTTCAACTGTTACAAATTCTTCACCTGCCTCTGCTATCACTAATTCCTCACCGAGGACATTGCTAGTATCACTTGACGATGCATGATCGAAGGAATTGTACATGACAGCATGTACAAAAGCCTCAAAGGGCATCGACTCTTTGTGATGTGCTTAAAAGCAGATCCTCAACAGAACCCTAGGAAAGAGGGTATTGCCTTTGAGAGGAAACTCAATGTCGATGGAACGTCTCGAAGCCCGAGCGGATCCCAAAACCTCATGGGTTGCTGCAAAGGGACCTCCAGTTGATCCATCTACCTTATCTGGTTTCACATGTGAATTTCCTCATTCTGCTGATGAGTCATTTGACTCCAACTATAAACTGTTCAAAAATCAGAATGGTGAAGTATTTGCTAGATATGTTGGCACTAACTGCAGGAACGGTTCCCCTATGAAGAAAATCTGGGTTCCCAAGAAGTGCCTTGAAAGTCTTCAGGTGAATGTCCTCATGACACCACCTGTGAAGAATAGGAACCCCAGATCAAATTCTTCATATGGACCAAATTCTTCATATGGATCCAAGTCCTCATACGGACCAAATTCCTCACGTGGATCAAATTCCTCAAAAGGATCAAAGTCCTCATATGATTATCATCGTGCTAACAACTCGCTTTCGCAGGTAGAGCTAAGGGCTATGAATATGTGCATTATTCTTCAAACCAATATGTTCATAAGTCCTCAAGAATTTCTCTCGCTTATTCATATGCTTACCCTAACCCCTCTTATGTGAAACGAAATGGTTTGGCCTCTATGCCACCATTCTCGTATGGTGCTCGCAGAATGATGAACTCTTTGCCACCCCTTCGATGTGGGTGGTGAAGAAAAGAACTAATCTCTTCTGCAGGTCAGGTCTCCGGCGTGCCTCAACGCTCAAGAATTTGTTTGGGGCCCGACAAAATGCCCGAAAGGACGCAGCTAATCATGATGAAATGAACTTTCATTTCACACGCCCTCATACTTGCTTATCTGAATACCGACCGATGAAATTCATCGATGAACTTGATATCATATTCTTCACCGATGAAGTATATGAGATCGTAAGTTGTACTAATTCATCTGCAGGATGATCAACCCAAAGCCACCGAGTGGGTTCTCGATAGTGGATGTACAAATCACATGACCGGTGACAAGAATCTATTGATGGATGCTCCCTTATCACCGTCACATCTGAAGCATATCATCTTTGCCGACAAAGGCAAAAGTCGTATTGGGACTTGGTAAGGTTGCTATCTCTAAGGACATGCACATGGACAAAGTCATGCTTGTTGAGTCTTTAGGATATAACCTCATGTCGACCTCAATGCTTTGTGATCTTGATATGGTTGTTATCTTTGGCAAGTATCGTTGTGTTGTGATTATGGAAGCCGACAATTCCAAAGTCTTCAAGGCTTTAGGAGAGGAGACTTGTATATTGTTGACTTCTCTACAGACCACAACCAGCCATGTGCCTACTTGCAAAAGCTTCGTAAGGCTGGCTATGGCATCGACGACTTGGTCACGCAGGCATGAGGAATTTGCACACGCCATAAGAAGAAGCATGTCATTGGCATTGAGAATGTCAAATTCCTCAAGGATCACCTATGCGAGCCCGTGAAGCTGGAAAATGACCAAGGCCAAGCATCCAAATAAGACTATCATGACCACTACTCGTCCTTCGAATTGCTTCACATGGACCTCTTTGGTCCCAATCATTACTCAGCTATCGTTAATGAAGCATCACTATATGGCTTTGTTATTGTTGATGATTACTCTCGTTACACATGGGTACATATTGTTACTTACAAGAATCAAGTGCAGGAAATCTTCAAACGATTTTCCTCGAGGGCTTCAACTAACTTTGGTGTGAAGATCAAGCACATCAGGAGTGACAATGGAACTGAGTTCAAGAATTCCGGTCTTGAGGATTATCTTGATGAACTTGGTATTACTCATGAGTTATCTGCTCCCTATACTCCGCAGCAAAATGGCGTCGTGGAGCGCAAGAACAGAACTCTTGTTGAGATGGCTCGCACTATGCTTGATGAATACAAAACGCCTAGTCGCTTCTGGATTGAAGCAATTGACACTGCGTGCCACATCATCAACAGAGTATATCTTCACAAATTCTTCAAAAAGACTGCCTATGAACTCCTCACGACAAGAAACCTAATGTAAGTTATTTCAAAGTCTTGATGCTAAATGCTGGATTAGAGATCCTCACCACAACTCTAAATTTGCACGGAAAGCACATGAAGGTTTTATGCTTGGTTACGGAAAGGACTCGCACACCTACAGAGTCTTCAACATCGCACTTCACAAGATTGTTGACATCAGAGATGTGCGGTTCGATGAAACTAATGGCTCTCAAAGAGAGCACCTACCTTCTGTGTTAGATGAACCAGCACCGAGGATTCTATCAGTTCAAGGCAACCGAGGATGTCATTCCTCTTCAAGAAACTGCTGAAGAATTCATTCCTCGCACGCCAAGAACATCGAGTGATGCACCAAGATAATGTCAAGAAAATGGTGCCGAGGAAAATGATCAAATTCCTCGACGACAACCAGCTCATCCTCACGCTGCAAAAGAAGTACAAGTGGAGAAGATCATCGATGACATTGAAGCGCCAGTCCTCTCACTCGCTCAAAAGCTTCACACTTATCTAACTTTTGTGGGCACTATGCTTTTGTCTCTATCACGAGCCCACTAAGGTAGATGAAGCATTTCGAGCCGAGTGGATTCAGGCCATGCAAGAAGAATTACATCGATTCGAGCTCAACAACGTCCGAACTGGTCAAACGTCCAGATCCTCGCAAGCATAATATCATTGGCACAAAGTGGATCTATCGCAACAAGCAAGATGAAAATGGTCTTGTGGTGAGGAATAAGGCACGACTAGTAGCTCAAGGCTACACGCAGTTGAAGGAATTGATTTCGATGAAACTTTTGCACTGTCGCTAGACTTGAGTCTATTCGCATATTACTCGCCTATGCTAACCATCACAATATCACTTTATATCAAATGGATGTGAAAAGTGCATTCCTCAATGGTAAGCTTGAGGAAGAAGTATATGTTGCTCAACCCCTGTGTTTTGAAGATCCAAAGAATCGACAAAGTCTTCAGACTCAATAAGGCCCTCTATGGCCTCAAGCAAGCCCCTCAAGCGTGGTATGATACATTGAAGGAATTCTTCGTGAAGAATGGCTTCACACCCGTTCACTCGATCCTACTCTTTTACTAAATCTTATGATGGTGAACTGTTTGTGTGCCAAATATATGTTGATGATATTATCTTTGGCTGTCTCGACCAACGTTATAGTGATGAATTTGCCTATATGATGAGTGAAGAATATCAAATGTCTATGATGGGAGAGTTGAAATTCTTCTTAGGTCTTCAAATTCGCAACAACACAATGGCATATTCATATCTCAGAGAAATACCTCAAAGATGTCCTCAAGAAATTCGCATGCAAGATTGCAAAGGTGTCAAAATTCCTATGCCCACAAATGGCCATCTATGCACCGATGAAAATGGTATTGACTTCGATCACAAGGTATACCGCCCATGATTGGTTCTTTATTGTACTTATGTGCATCTAGGCCAGATATAATGCTTAGTGTTTGCATGTGTGCCCGATTTCAAGCTACACCAAGGAATCACACCATAAGGCTGTGAAGCATATTCTTCGATATCTAGCTCACACACCAACACTAGGATTATGGTACCCCAAGGGCTCTACTTTTGATCTCATTGGATATTCTGACTCGACTATGCTGGTGATCGTGTGGACCGCAAGTCAACATCTGGTACTTGTCATTTCCTGACGATCTTTGGTCCGTTGGTCCTCGAAGAAACAGAATCTGCGTATCACCGCTCCATCGCGAAGCTGAATACATTGCTGCTGGCTCGTGTTGTGCTCAATTACTATGGATGAAGCAAACCTCAAGGACTACGGCATCAACGTGAAGAATGTGCCTCTCTCGTGACAATGAGAGTGCCATCAAGATTGCTCACAACCCAGCTTCAGCACTCAAGACAAAGCACATTCAAATTCGCCATCATTTTCTTCGTGATCATGTGTTGAAGGGCGACATCTCCATCGAGCACGTGAAGATCAAGAACAGCTAGCTGATATCTTCACTAAGCCCTTGGATGAGAAGAGATTTAGCAAGTTGCGTGTGAGCTAAATATCTTAGAATCTTCAATGTTCTTTGAAAAGGCACACATCCTAACACTTATGCAAAATTGATGACTTAGATGTGCAACACATGAAGAAACGTTTTCTTCAATCAATGAAGAATAACACTCTAAGTGTGAAGAAATTAATGAAGAATTTGATTCTCGTAACCCTCGACAATTGTACGCGGTGTCTGAAATCATCATTCTTATACTGGTGGGTCACGCCACCACCAAAGTTGAAAATCTTCAATTTGAGTTTTTCCTCGCTTTTGAAATTCTTCGCTTTTCAAATTCTTCAACTTTGCAAAATCTTCACTGCTTCCGTCGCCTTTCTTCATTGGCTATATATATATGGGTTTATGTCCTCTACAAAGATTCACTTATGGCTATTTCTTCAAGTCATTTTTTTTGCTAAGTGAATGTGATCGGACCCTTTCCCCTCTATGCTATACTCAACCCAATCCATTCACAAATTCTTCATGTGCGTTCTACTTTGAAACTCGTTCAAAATCTTCACTGTGTCCTTGACAGCTGAAGAAATTGCAACGAAACTTTTAAAACGAATCTTATCCAAACCTTCATTTTTACCGCTCAAACCATTCCGCATCCCACGTTGCATTACTTTATTCACCCACGATCGTACACGATCTCCACTACACAGTACGTGGGTGACACATGTCGTGAGAAGGAAGCGGTCAGGGCATGTTCGTCCTAAATCTTCGGCGATCCGCTTTTCACCGTGTCTATAAATACCCTCTTCCCTTCCTCACTCTTTTACTCCGCCGACCTCTCTCCCCGCCGAGCTCCTCAAAACCCTAGCGCCGCCGCTACTCCATCGTCAGCCGGTGAGGAAAAGCTTCATCGCCTTGACCTCTTCGCCGACGTATTCATACCGACCGTGGAAAATCTTCACTCCGCCGTCGCCGTAGCTGATTTCCTCTGCCAAGTTAGGGCGTGGAAGATCTGAACGACGAACTTCCCAACTGTTCTTCTCGTTAGTCGTGTTCTTCACTTCGGTAATTAAAAGTAACTTTTATTACTCGCTTTGATTCTCAAATCTTCTTCAAATTCTTCAAAGGTGTTTATTCTTCAAATTCTTCACACATATGAACAAAATCTCTTGATTCGCTTTCTAAGCAATGATTTTCTTCAAGATTCCTCAATTGTGTGGATCCTCGATCTATACAACTCGAACCTAAGACAAAGAACGCTTAGTGAAATTCTTCAAGCTCATCCGTCAAAATCCTCAAAACTTGTTCTTTTGAAAACCTTACGAGAACGATATGACCTCTCCAAATTCCTCGCACCTATACTCTGCTCACAGTACAAATGTCCACCGCTGAATCCCTAGGTTCTCATCAACTTAACTCATTTGCAGCGTTCCTCAAAGAAAAACTGCACACTTCTTCAGAGAACTCAATTGTTCAATTTCCTCAACTGAAGAAAATGGCAGACGGTAAGAAGCCGCAGAAGGGAGGAAAGAAACCTGAGGTTATGACAGCGTTTGAAATCCCTGAGGAAATATATGCTGACTACACTCCGGATGAAGAAAGCAAAAATCAACGCAAGGTGCATATTCGTAAGATTGAACGGAGATGGGCACGGGAATGGAAGGAATACAGATATGTAACTCCTAAGTACATGAAGAAATTCGCTTTAAATCCTCCATGCCCAAGAGCCCCTTTGGCACCTGGCCAAGTAGCTGATCCCACAAGCATCAAACGAGGTGAGGACTTTCCTGATGAATGGGCTAAACGTCAAGCAAAATTGGCAAAGCAAGCAAAGGAGGCAGTGAAGAAATTCAATGAGGATTCTGCCGCTGCTACTGCCACAGAGGTCTCGGTCGAACCGAAGAAATCAATGCAAAAGAAGCCTGCTCATAAGCCAAGTGCTTCATCATCTGCGCCCTCACGGCCAAGTTCCTCAAGAGCACCTTCCAAGCAATTTCTCACACCGCTGCTGCTCCACCAAAGTCCTCAATAGCTCCGTCAAAACCCTCGCCTCTGTACACCTAGCTACATGTCAAAGGACCACTGGTTTTCAATTGCCTCGAGCATCTCGCAAGTTCCTCACTGCCCCATTTCTTCATCTCGCACGCTCACCAAGACCAAAGCAACAATGGACGAGGTCCTCGCCTAGTCCAAGGAAGAAACAGGTTGTACTCCATGTGCCATCCGATGATGAGGCATCGATGAAGAACTTGAAGAAATCATCGAGACCGTCAAGTGAAGGCCGCTAGAGCCAAAGGTACATCTGTGCCATCGCTATTGGACCCAAGAAAGTCCTCGACTTTATTGATCTCGGCACAATGATCCCAATACCCTCTCGCTCGATCTTCATCTCGACACTGGTCAAAGTCATGCGCCGACTCACTTCATCGCTGAATAAAATGGAAGTTTGAGAAGGCGAGGGAAATAAAAAGGCTCAATACAGAAGGAGAAGTTCTCAAGAAAACGTTGTCAAGATGACACCGAGGAACTTCTCCAAATTCAAACTGAAATTCAAGACCTCAAAGAAAACTTCGATACCCACTATGCCGATTGGCAAGGAGAAGACCAGATTCACAACCTGACGAAGAAATTCACAAGTGTTGCTGCCCCAAAGGTAACATGAAATTCCTCAGCCGGAGCCTCACCAGCCTCTTTGAAGAAAATGTTGATTCCGTGGCTGATGATCCCATTCCACCACCGAAGAAACTGCCAGGGCACCCACTAGTGGTGCGCTCAAGAAATTGCTCAAGACAGGGAACTACATCGCTTGCTCATGAAGAAACTGCACCAAATTCCTCAGCCCTCCTCGCGCCAATTCCAACTCCAATTCTTCCATCCGCTCGATGTGAAGAAAACCAAGGCTGCGAACGAGCTGCTTGAAGAAAAGGAAAGCATCAATCGCGTGATTCTTCTACTGCGAAGAAAATGAAGCAAATGACCAGCTCATTTGAAAACCCAATTGATGCTGTTCCAATTTCCTCCATACCATCAAAGGAAGTTGTTCCTTTTGGAGAAGACTATGAGATCCCAATCGATCTCGATGAAGAACATCACCTGCTGCTTCGTCAGAGAAAATTGATGAAGAAATTGAAGTGGAAGCAATCCCTTCAACCCCGCTTGTTCCTCATCGACTATGAAATTCCTCAAGCTGGTGCCGAGGAAATTGAAAATGAAGATGTGGATATTGGATGCACCACTCCGGTGATAAGTGATGACTTTGGGAAAGTCAAGATCCCAATACTCCTCTCTTCACCCCGCTCCAACAAGTTCCTCACTCTCCTGCACAAACAGTCCAAATGGACTCAAGAAAATCAACCGACCGGTTCTGTGCATGAAGAAATTCCAGCCACTAGTGCCGATGAAACTGCTGCCGCTAATCCTCGATCGCACTGTTGAGGAACAAGGAATTCCTCAGTCAAGAACCTGAACTTGTGATTCCCGAGGTGGTGATGCAACTCATCGACACCCCTCTGCCCAAGCAAAAGAATCCGCTCTCAACCAAGCAAAAGTTCAAGGTGAAGATTTCTTTGCCGAGCACGTGTTCTTCATCGAATATAATCCTTATGATTCTGCTCGCATTAGGAAGAGGCGCTCGACTGCCACCAAGCCAACTTCTATTCCTCGCTGCTTTTCAACAAGGACAAAATCTTCGATCATGCTCATATTCCTCATGTGGATATGGAGTCGCTGCCAGTTTTGAGCCAGTCCTAAGTGTTCTTCACGACGCAAGACTTCTAAACTTCTGACCGATATTTGTGATTGGAATGAAGAGCTAATTCTTCGCCTATGCAACCCTCGCACATCACGGAGACGCTCAAGACGTAAATTCATGGGTCTTAGATTGATGACTGAAAACACTCACTACAAGGCACCAAAGAAGTGAATTGCTTCGTGCCCTACCACTCGATCCTCCGCTTGATGGTGCACGTCGTATCTCTGAAGAAAAGAACTTTCAAATCACTATATGCAAGTGCCGATGAAGCCTTTGAAGCCAAGGCAGGCCCTAAGAACCAAATTCCTCGTCAAGGAATTATTATATGTGCCTCGGACAGTCTATCGAATTTTGACGAAGACTATGAGTCCTATCAAAGGCCACGACTTAATGATGAAGAAGTCGCTGGCATCATGAAGAATATGCTTTTCAACATCATCCATGGCGTTCCGTCAATTTCCATGATTTCTTCATGAGGACTCGCTAACATTGCCATGTCACCTTTTGAGTGAAGCCTTATGCGCCTTGGATTATGAGATTCATCGGTCAAGGTCTTCACTAAATTACAAGGTCGATACTTTGAACCACTGCAGCTACCTGCCCCGATTGAAGTCCTCAAACGGACAATTACCTCACCGATGAAAAGGGCAAGGCTATCGCTGTGATAGATGAAGGCATTCGTCCATTGATGGACAGTTTAGCAGCAGAGATCCTACTCCACCAATGATGACTCGCCACACATGACTCAAAGAAGAATACCTCGGTCAAGCAAAGTCCTCAAGCTATCGCACCTGTGGTGATGATCGATCGTGAATTACTCCTCGCCTTCATCGGAAGGTTGATCGCAATCATAAGTGGGTCAAACGCCGCTTGGTACTCTTCTTTACAACATGACCTCAACACACAATGCAAAGAAGAAAACCACTACTACCTTCATGAAACCTTCAAGCGCTTTGGCTGTTCTTTCACATGTCTACAAAGAAGAAGAACTGATTTCAATGGGACTCAAGGAAGAATTTGACTGGTCTGCACCTCCTCCAAGAAATTCAAGAAGGTCAAAGTTCCTTCCTTGGTGGCCAGCTCCTATTCTTCATCTCGCGACCGATGAAAATGAAGATTTGGAAGACACTGCTGTTGGTCCTACTTCAACAACCGACCCCAACAATGTCAAGCGCCCGCCTTCAACTTGAAATTCTTCACGAGCGTTAGTCCTCGCCGATCCTTTTGGTCATTTGATGACAAAGGGGAGAAATTTGAGTTAGTCTTCAAGCGGGTCTAGTTTTTGTCTATATACAGTATTTTATTAAGTTACAACTCTCGCTCTTCCAAACCTTTATTGGATCGAGTTGTAATCTTAAACCCGATGGTGCTTTGATACTTTTGATGCATTATGCTCTTGCTCTATGCTCGATTACAGTAGTTATGCTCGATTCTCGTGAGCTCCTTGAAAATCTTCATAGCAAATCAATTTGTCCTTTGGGCTCGTACTCTTGATGCTACATTGCATAACATCAAGCACCATATTTCATCATGCATTTCAAATTCTTCATACTATATGTTAAATGTGTATGAATTACAAGATATAGGGGAGATCTCCATGATTCAATTCTTCAAATGTGCATTGCCTCAAAAGCAAATTCCTCACTATGCACATCTTCGGGGGAGTTCTTCTATATCTTGCAATCAAATTCTCATTATCGAGATTTACACTTCATATGTTTATCCTCGTTGAAAACTTAACCTATATTGTCATCAATCACCAAAAGGGGAGATTGTAAGTGCATCTAGTGCCCCTTAGTGATTTTGGTGTATTGAAGACTTATAGGTT
Source organism: Aegilops longissima (assembly GCA_021605205.1). Taxonomy (NCBI): domain Eukaryota; kingdom Viridiplantae; phylum Streptophyta; class Magnoliopsida; order Poales; family Poaceae; genus Aegilops; species Aegilops longissima. Next base: position 362,988,840 of record CM038676.1, read on the forward strand.
AAGTAACTAATGCGCTTGTGAGTGTACACAGGTCTATAAGTCTATGAGGAGTTTGATATTTACAGAGAAAGTCGACCCTAAAATGAAGTTCTTCAACTGAAGACTTTGATATTCTGAAGACTTTCTGAAGACTTTGAAAGTGAAGAAATTGGTGTGACCTTGAAGACTTGGTATTCGCTTGAGGAACATGAAGCGTGAAGACTTTTGTTTTCGTAGTTTCATTTTCTCTTTCTTGAGTCATAGGAAACACCGTACTGTTAAAGGGGGTCGAGGAAATACTAAGGGAAAATTTCCATTTGATGCTCAACTCAAAATCCTACACCTACCAATCCCTTCGAGTGAAGCTTTTGGAAATCTCATACAGTTCAGTCAATTTCTTCAAAGGATGTAGACGAAGCTCTTCCGGTCACCGAGGAATTTGTTCGACCGAGGAGTTAGGAATTCGCCAAAGGCGGATTGCCTACACAAAGGAGGAACATGATAGCCCGAAGAATTTGATATTCAAAATTCGATCAAGGTCTTTGTCTTTGGCGGCTGTCCCAAATATCTTATCCACCTAACGGTCATATCATTGAAGGGCATTTATGTATTATCATGTCGGGCTGCTCCCTAGGCTATAAATAGCCGCCTCTACAACCACTAGTTGGTTGGCTGCTCCGAGAGAACTTGACACTTGTCATTTGAGAGCAACCCATCCTCCGAGGACTTTGAGAGAAAATCATCAAGTGAGGAAAACCCAAAACCAAACCCCTACAAACCCAAAGTGATTGAGCATCATCAAGAAATTGATCCTGCGTGGATCCGACGCTTGTTACCTTTGAAGACTGTGCTTCTTCCAGACGGTTAGGCGCCATGGTCTAGAGCATCCAAGAGGAATTGTGGATCGCCGAGTGACCAAGTCTGTGAAGGTTTGGAAGTCGCTCAAGACTTACCACGAGTGATTGGACGAGGTCTGCGTGACCTTAGTTCAAGGAGAATACGGTGAGGACTTGGTGTCCCGAGCTGCGTGCTCAAGGATCGGGTGTCCGGACTGTGTCCTCGAGTTTAAATACTCACCGCTCCAACCAGACGCATAACCGAGACAGCAGTTGGAACTGGTCTACCAAATCATTGTCTTCATCAACCTAACTGGTTCTATTTCCTCAACCCTTTCATTTCCTCATTATCGTGTTGAGTGTTTGTTCATATCTGTGTTTGAAGACTTTGATCAAGACTTTCTCAATTTCCTCGCTTCAATTTCTTCATCTGTTTGTCTTCATCTTGTGTTATCCTGTGGTTACGCTTTTCAGACTCGTGATTGTCTTCATTTCATCATGATGACAATGCTTGTAATCTGTTATGCTTACTTCGAGTACTTATTCCGCTGCAAGTATTTCTTCGCTAAGGAATTTCCTCACCGCAAATTCCTCGATGAAGAATTCATAAAATCGCCTATTCACCCCCTCTAGTCGATATAACGCACTTTCAAGCATCATTGGGTTGGTCGCCAAGCAGTTGAGGCAAAGGTGGGTGTCAAGGTGTGGAGGAAGATCTCGAGGAATCAGAGACGGCGCCTAGGGCACTTTCTCACAGTGATGGATCGCTCGTCGTTGGAGCAACTCCGTGAGCCAGAAACGCGTCAAGGCTGAAGCAACACAAGACATACATCGTCAATCTAAAGTGGGATTCTAATAGCATCTCCAATATATGATGAAAATGGATGTAAAATTAACATCACCAAAAACCACCGACTACAACAGATGAGGTAAAACTGTTGACTCAACTTAACTGTCAAACTGAAATTAATCAGGAATCTGAATGCTATCGTTAAACTGAACGCAATGGTAGCAGAGAGACACTTGACATGTAGTTTAGGAGGGCTGCAGTTCATCTTCAACTGCACACCCCTCGAGCACGCCGCCACCACCGGCCGAACTGCTGCCCTAGCGCCGCCTCGCCGCCCAAACAACTCGCCACCGCTGCCCGGCTAGCCCTCTAGGCCCCCGCCCCCACCCTGAACCCTAAGATAGATGGTGGGGTACCTCTCCGCGAGCCCCGCCCCCGCCATGGTGGTTCTTCCTTAACTCCGCGAGCCCCCCAACCCCTCAAAATCGATCGACCCAAAAGTCGATTCACCGATCAAGTGTGGCTTAATCAGAGCAGAGCAGCAAGACGAAGCGAGGGGAGAGCAGCAACAACATGGCGAAGCGAAGGCGATCGAAGCGAGAGCCGAGCAGCAGCAGCAGCAGGAAGCGAAGCGAGAGCCGAGCAGCAGCAGCAGAACCGGCTGGTATGGACGCCGCCGCCAAGGGGCCTCAGACCGGGGAGAGCCGCCGTGGAGATGTCGCCATGCGCGCCGGCTTCAAGGTAGCCGCCCATGGCGGTGGGGATGGAGCACCGCCGGCGCCGGAGGTCAAGTTAAGGAGAAGGTGCGATGTGATGAGTGTACAACCTCTTTGGTGGCGCCGAGTAGGCCTCGGCTTCTTCTGAGGAGTCGGTGAGGATGCTGCGGTTCCGGTGGAGCAGGTTAAGGCGGCGCTGTGGGGATGGAGCATCCGCGATAGACGAGGCGATTGTCGGAGTAGCTCCTTAGAGGTGGAGGACGGGGCGGCTGAACCGGCGGGACGGCGAGATGGACGACGGATCCTCATCCAGGGAGGTGGACAAGGGACGTCGAGCTGTTGTGGTGGACGACGTCGTCGGGGAAGAGGCTCCGGCTGGGCAGCGGTGACGTGGCGGACGGAGGAGGGTGGGGTTTCGCGGCTGGAGCGGAGAGGTTATGGCGGCCTGGGATTTTGAATGGCGAAAAGGGGGCGATGGGAGGGGGTGAAGCATGACTTAGGGACACGCTTGTCCAAAATGTAGAGTGTGTTACAAAAGTACCCCCCACCGATTTGAACTAGCGGCCCTTTCGGCTCAGGGTTAGAAGGGGATTTCGCGTGTCGGATTTGGCAGCTGGAGGGAGTTTTCGCGTTGTAATTTCGGGATAGCAAGGCGCGGGTTGTGAAGGCGCCAGTTTTGGGAGCACGATATCTGAATTTTCAGGATATAACAAGACGCGGGTTGAATTTTAGGGACAAGCCTAACATGTAGTAATATTGTACTTTTTTTGACTGCATAGTAATATTGTACTTGTATGCACTCAAATCAATTCGCACTTCCTCAACCAAAAAGAAAACAAAAAAATAAAACTATTCACACCACACAAAGAGAGAGTCTTGCCCCATTTTATTATACAAATGTTATTCAGTTATCTTCCTTCCATCTATATAGGGCCTAATGCATTTTTCGATGCTAACTTTGACCAAATATTAGAGCAATGATATATGACATGCAACTTACACAAAGCACACCGTTAACTTCGCCTCGTGAAAGGTTCTTTCAATGATATAATTTTCACATTGTGCATGTCATGTACTATTAATCTTGTCAATAGTCAAAGGCGGTCTTAAAAATCTCATTACGCCTATATAGATGGAAGGAGGGAGTATGAATCCATGTTATGTCCGATTAATTTTCCGCTTTGTCAGATAATGCATGTAACCTACTCATGCCAATATTTTAGTGCATTCCAAATGTCTATACTACCGCTGCAATTCAACTAAATTTGAATTCGCTTTCTATTTTAATAAGAATCTACAATCATGATTGTGCCAACTTCAACCATCATAGTTTCCTTGCTATCCGCCGATATAAATCGGACGACCTATAATGCAGTGATGGCAGCACACCATCATCAACAACTCCGCTTTTTATAAGAGTAGAGATAAAATATATTAAATGTAGTATAACATGTTCATAAACACACCATGTGTATCACCGTTATATATATTCACACATACGTCCGCTTAAAACACTATGATAAATTCTTCAAATATCCGAATTCGCTTTTTATAATGAAGTATATATGATCTCTATTCGCCTTTTACACCCACACAACCCTCTTATCTTTGTTGCTAGCGCTTAACTTTCTCTTGTGCATGCACACGCCTCGCATCCCTCTCACCTCCCTCAAGATTCTCTAGCTCCATCGCAAATTGCCTTTTCACTTTAGGTCGCTCACCCACGATGTGTGTAGCCCCCCAGCTCCTTCTTTACGGCACACATCGATCGATATGCCTCTCTAGCCAGGTGTGCCTATGTCACACCCTGATTTTCATGCCACTACACTTAAGCTAACAATCATGATAAAATGAGGTTTGACAAAAACTTTTGAGTGTTTTGGACCTTGCCTTGATTGGTTTTTGTCTGTTGTCTGCAAGTGCTCTAAAAATAAAATAAATCCTCCAACTCTTATACTCCTTCTCCTTGATCCAAAAACCTTTCCCAATGATCATGCCATGTGTATAGGACATAAAATAATTTCTTGCAAAATAATTTGGCCAAATAGTATTTTCAAAATTAGTTTTTCAAAACCCCTGAATTGAGGTTTGCACTTTGAGTACTTAATTAAGGGCAGTAAAACTCTTTCCAAAAATATATTTGACTCCTATTAGATATAGGATACCCAGAAACCACAAAAATATAATTTTAAAAGTTATTTTCCTATTTTATTTAAAAGCTTTTTCTTAAGTCCAGAAATGGTCTTTAATAGGGAAAAATTATTTTTATTGTTTTAAAAATATTTGACAAAAATCAGGGAAACTCAGTGGGCATGTATTTCCCATATATAAGAGTTTCAACACATGGTCATGTTCAAAGTATTGGTTAAATCTCTCAAAAACGCTTTCTGGATATTTCAAGCTTTTGAAATATTTACAAAGGAAATGTTATCCAAAAATTCCAATAAAATTTAAGCATGTCACATATGACATGTTTGATGATCTTGACAAGGATCATGTCATGGAGAATAGTATAACCCCATGAAATCCCCTCAAAACCATTTCTGTCCATTTTGAAGTTTGAGCAACTTTACATTGCCAAACATGTCCAAATGTTCTCAAACCTTGTGAACATGCTCAAATGGTCTAATCATTCATCTAGACCAAATGGCACAAGTTGGATAAAATGTTATATTGATCAAAGTGCCCCAAGACCCTTCCTGTCCAGAACCAAATTTGAACAACTCTACATTGCCAAGTGTGTCCTTTTGATCTGAATTTTTGTGGACATGTTCAAATCCCCAAATGATGACACTACACCAAGTGGTGCATCAAGGAGAATGGTTTTTCATGACTAGATCTTGGAAAACCCATTTCTGTTGATTTCTAGGGTTTACAAAAGTTGCACTGTCAAGTTTGCCCAAATGAGCTTAAATTTGGTATAACACACTATTTCTAAGTGCCATTCCATCCTGTTAATTCTCATGGCAAGTGGAATTAATGTTCTTGCCCAAACCAACAACAAACACCTTCTGCCATTTTTCCACTAATCTCCATGAGCCCAAGTTTTTACCACAACTGAACCTGATCACCAGCAACCTCCAGTAGCTCCCCCTCTTCCAAAGCTCCATGATTGATGGGGTAAAACCCCATTTACCCCTCTGGACAGCCGATTTCCATCTCTCTCTCAACCCCACTCATCTCCTAGTGATTCACCAGGGCATCCAAGGCTACCTCCCCTTTGTTTACACTCCCCCAGTGCTCCTAGACAAAAGTGGACACGGCCATGGCATATATTTTATGCCATGGCGTGCAGAGCTCGTGCTCTGGAGCATGCTATAGTGCTCTCCCAAGATCAGTAGCTCACCCATGCCAAGGGCATACGACGGCCTTGGGCGGCGGGGTGGTGTCCCCGAGGTCGCCTCGGCCCGAGACACGGCAAGATGTCGGGCCCTCCCGACCTCTCTCCTCCCCTCTGCAGAGCTCACAGAGCGCGTCTGCGGACAATGCCCACGGAGCACCGGCGCCTCCATATAATCCATCCCCGAGCTCTCTCGCCTTTGGTTGGACCCTCTCTCTCCCTGCACCTCCCGGACAGCCTCCCCTCCTCTCGTGCCCTCCAAAGACCCCCACGGCCGGAATGCCGCCGCCGCCGCCTCCGCTTTCGTTTGGGACGAGGTCCTCCCACCTCCTCTCCCTCCAAGAACCGCAAATCCCGCGACCCATTTCCCCATCGCCCAGTCCGTCGGGCACCGTGCCCCCGCCCATCACCGCCCGAGTAGCCATCCGCCGAGGCCAGTGCCGGGCGCGCCCCGGCCATCTCCCGCCGACCCTGATGAGCTCCCCCGATGCGCCGCCCTCCGGTGGCCCCTCCGGTGGCCGCAGCTTGGCCGGAGGTGGCTTGTGCCGCCAGGGGTGAGCATCGGCCTCGCGCGGCCAAGGCGTCTCCCCTCTGTCGCGGGAGCGGGAGGAGGAAGATGACCCTACGGGGGGGGGGGGCACATGTCAGCGAGCCATCTAGTGGGCCCCGACGTTTAAGTGGAAACACACAAGCAGATTCCGCCTCCTCAGCAGTCAAGACGCCTCGCTATCACGCCTTCGGCATAGGCAGCCAGCGCGCCCGAGCCACTGGGCCGGCCCAGTGTGCAACTGTGCTATATTCCGCTCAGCACGCGCTTTAGGTATAACCTAAATCTTTTTCCTTTCCTTTTTCTTTTCCAGATAAATTCAAAACTCTCTAGAGAAATCAAATAGTGTCCAAATTTGATGAATCAAATTTCTGCTGACTCCATAAATCAAGTCCTAATTAATGGGCCACAGTGGACATTTTTGTTGTTCTTGGTTTTCACTGGACACTTAAAAAAGGTCATTTATCCACATAAGTCCACTTCAAAAATCCATATTATATTCATTTCAACTCCAAATCCAGTGAAACCAACTCCTAGATGCTTCTAAAATCATGATTTGCTAAATGGATGCCTTTGCTCATTTTTCAAAAATATGTTTCTGTACACTTCTTACAAATCCATAAACCCCTTGATTCCATCATATCAAAATGTTCAGAAATATCCACTGGTCCAATTCCAATGAAACCACTCTGGTTATTTTTTCATATAACCAGGGAAGTCCTAGAAAAGTCAAAATAATATTTTTAGAGCACTTTTATTTTCTGCCTTTTTGTGTTGCCCATTATGGTTGTTTTCGACGATAGTTGACGAAGTAGACGAAATGCTCGGAGTTGGACCAGAGATATGTGAAGACCTCGAAGACTTTGTTAAAACAGGCAAGCAGCCCTTTGACCATGTCTATGAAACCCTTTTTATGCATGTCATATAGCACCATATTGTTGTTGCAACGGAATCATGATGAGGTGGTAACCACTTTGATGGTTTGCTGCCGTACTTCCTCATTGATACTTGCATTGTGCATGACCCTACCTTCTTATGAGGGTTATGCCGGTGGGAGTAGATAGGATGCTAAAGTAGTTGCTACGCAAAGTGGGTCAGGGTTATGCATGGAAAGAAACAAGTGTGGTTTGACATACTTGCAAACAGCCCCAGAGGGTGCCACTGATGCCCCTGGGAGATGATGATGAACTAGGTCACTACTTGGTGGAGAAGTAGTGTACCGAGGCTTGATAAAAGTGTTGTTTACAGAGACGGATTAGATTTAAGATTTGTCGACCGTCCCAACAAAACATGCGCAACCACTCTACCCTTATATGGGAAAGGGCATTATTGATTACCTAGGCCGATACTAGCTTGGAGCCCGTATTACTAGTGATGGGGAGAGTTGGTGCTCTCTCTTGGGACGGGGTCGTGCCAGGTAGGGCGATCATGACTGTCTTCACAGGGCACCGGACACACCGTTGGTACCCCGTGCTTGTGGTATGTGATGAATATGGGAGCGAGGATCCACAATTTTAAGATGTGAAATGTTGGGCACGGGGGTTACTACCAATCGAGTGGACTCTATGTTAGTGTCGTCTAGGGAAAGATAGTGATCGGGTGCTTACCTCGGGTACTTGAGGTACCGCGGGTCGTGGACGTCATGGAAGTTCCCCGGATCTTGTGGGTAAAGTGTGCAACCTCTGCAGAGTGTAAAACTATTCGAATAGCCGTGTCCACGGTCAAGGATAGTTGGGTGGTGCTGCTTAGACTATGTCCATATGTTTCTGACAAACAACACGGTTTGGTAAATCTATCGACGTGATTCGTGAGGAAGTCACGATGAGCTTGAACATGAGTTGTTCATAACTCTCTCTCGATGTTGATGTCTCAGAACCTCCGATACTTGTTGCGCATTTATTCATATCCTTGACAAATTATGATCATATTTGCATGAGAAAAACTAGCTTTTCGCAAAAACGCCAAATTAGCAAAGAGAGCCTTGCATAATTATTCTGTTATCACTCTTGGGTTGCTTAAGTAGTACATTCAAAGTACTCATTGGCTTGCCACCGGTTATTTTATTGGCCTGCATGAAAGAACAGGTGTAAGATGAGGATTTCTTTGGTGACGAGCATGCGAGCTAGGACGCTTCCCAATGTAATGCCCGAGGGTTAAGGCAGATGGCATGGGTCCAAGTTATGGACAAAGATTTCGCCATGATGATACACTCAAGACTTGACCATAATGGTCCTACTTGTGTAAAACGGTATGTATGGATGTAAGACTCTTGTTATTCAGCTTCTGTGTGTTCAGTGAGCATTGATCTCTGGGATCACTGTACACGTACATTCGGTGATCTCGACTTATGAGTCGGGGTCCCCATAGCCTAGCACAAACACAAGCTTCCCCGCTTCTCTTTTCACCGTCCATGCCTCACTCCCACCACTCTTTTCATCGTTCTCGTACTCGCACACTCCTCCCCGCTCGATATAGTATGCCTCTCGTACCACCTCCTACATGCATCCCTCTATCTCTATCCTTCTCCTCGTGCCTCGTTTGCTTCTAAAACACACATGCATGTATACCGATCGATCTCCCAACATATACCTGGATCGACTTTAACTACCCCCCATCGGCTTTTGGTTTACACGACCAATTGCAGCGAGTTCTTGTCAAAAAGCTTTTGTAACTAATCGTGTCGACGTACCTCACAAGTTATGTCTCTCCTTTCTCTAACAAAGGGCGATTGATCTTCCTATGTAGTTATGTCTGCTTACCACAGCCACATCGTCCCCTCATCATTCGTGCATGCCTCCCGACCCGCCTCTCACACGCACGCACACGCACAACAAGCAGCCATCTCCTCTCTTATTGATATTATGGCATGCCCTCCGCTTGTCTAGCAAGCCTATCCCACCATTTGTTAGAAGCAACTTCACTACCACCCCTCCAACACTCTAGCTCTGCTCTCTCCCAACCTTATTCCTCTCATGCACATATGCATGGATGCCGATCGATCTCCCTTAATACATGAGGCAGATCGATCTCCTTAATACATGAGGTAGGCCTCTCCTCCTCCACACATATACCAGCCATTGTACCTCTATAGTTAATTGGGCCTCCTCTTCCCCACCACACACCGATAGTCGAGCTGCAGTAGGTATCCATGCCACAAAGACAAACTGCACATGTCCCTCTCACGCTCCAAAGAGGGCCAGCCACTCTATATCTTTGACGTGGGCACACACAAATTGATGGCACTTTTATCGACACACAAGACACACACACACGCATCATCCCTCTTTTCGATTCTATGGACACCTCAAGCCGGTGATACCTCCACTCTCTTCTCGTGGATCGCCTCTATATATATGTTATATCCAGACTCTATTTCACACACATTGCATATGTTACATTTTTGATTGAACCCCCCCAAAAAACTCTCAAGAACCCACACACTATATCTCTAGGTTTGTATCTCTCACACAACCCCACGAGATGGTGTACGATACAAGAAGAGAATAGGTGCACCATGCATGTACTCACGCTTCGTGCCCAGCCACACCCGCGCGGGTACACGGTGGAGCTCATTTCTTTACGAAATGGCAGCCCATGTGCTAATTTGAATGCCTGTAGCGGTTGTTTACCTAGGGAGGTCGTGTACCACGCCTGCATGAAACAAACTTCGACTTGACGCATTGTGTCACGACCAGTTTTTCAATAAAAATATTCATTGAGCAACCGACCTATGAAGTCCAATATGAGGAAAATCCTCCATACCGGTAGACAAAACTTTGATACAATAAGCCAAGAGCATTACAATATAACAGGTCGGATCAAGATGCCCAACCGATTATTACAAACACGCCGATAATTATACATGATGGCGGATATGACACAATGGTGTGGGTGGAAATACTACTTGACTCGATATATGAGTGGTTGGTGGAATAACACAATGGGTGGTTAATAATACTATCAAGATCGGGCGGCTCATCGAAGGCCGAGGTGAGGCTCGATGAATTTATTTGGGTAGCGGAAGCGGATATATCACAATGACTAATCCAGGGTCGACGAGACCGACCGGGATTCTCTAGGCGCCGGACTCGCTATCGAACTCTTCATCCATGAGATCGCTTTCGTCAAGATCCGCCAAATCAACAAGCCGTGAGTACTTTGAGAGTACTCGCAAGACAGTTCGGACAAAAGATATAACAAATGAATGCATGAATGCGATATGATTAATTTTAACAATGCTCAATTTAATCAGTATAGCAAAGTAAATAAGAAGGGAATCGACGGTAGTCCGCTCGAAAATCCAAAGAAGATAAACTCGAAACCAATCGGGTGTCTGAAGCGACGCCTCGAAGGGTGAACAAATAAGTAGAGCATGCCACAGTCGGGCGTCTGAGCGACACCTCATAAAGGGCTTATATTGAAAGAAAATACATGCATGCCGCAGTCGGACGTCGGCGCGACATCACAGAAAGGGCTTATAAAGAAAGTAAATAATAACAATGCCGCAGTCGGACGTCTGAGCGACATCGCAGAAAGGGCTTATAATGAAAGTAAATGACAATGCCGCAGTCGGACGTCTGAGCGACATCGCAGAAAGGGCTTATAGTAAAAGTAAATGATAATGCCGCAGTTGGACGTCTGAGCGACATCGCGGAAAGGGCTTATAATAAAAGCAAATGACAATGCCGCAGTCAGACGTCTGAGCAACATCGTAGAAAGGGCTTATAATTCATTAATCATAACTGACAAGATATAGTGCTCACGGAAAATATTCATCACAAGACAATAAGCGGGTTAGTCCTTTCGCAAGAAATAAACATTTAATACTCAAATGGTTCTCAGGAGTTTCTGACACCGAGACTGACACTGGACAAGATGAGATGAACACGGTACTCGGATATGAATAAGATGAATTCAAGAATTTTGACTCTGCAGAGTTCGTACCAAAACTTTCCACAGCCAACGGATTTCCGTAGTCACGAAGGACTAGTTCCGTTTACGGTATTTAGGAGGAAACACAACTAGCTAGTACACACCCATCATACCTCACGTTGCCATGAATCACCCTAGACAACGTTTAAGAAAAACTTTGAGACAGGGAGATCACAATCTCGAATAGCATGGGATCAAATTTATATACGCTGCGCTTTAAGGGTGCCCCTCTCGGTCCCAACCGAAACACCCATGCCCCCGACCGGATGGAAGGCTTTAATCCAGGGCCATGGAACCTTCATCCCGCCTCTCGATTTGGTGTGTACCAGAAGTGGTTTGCAACTTACTCAGCCGATTCCCTTGCGGGAAACAGTGGTAGTACGAAAGGGGAGACGGAATGGAATCGACCGATTGATGTCGACACGGGTCAACGATCCGCATAAGCCCGGCATGCTACAACACTGCCATCTTACCCATACTCATGGCAACTCATGGCCATGCAACAAGTTTCCAACAACTCATGGATTTACGGAGCTCATTTGCCTCAACTCTTACGAGATAAACTATCATCGAAATGCTCATGAACGTGCCATGATACAAAAATAATGCAAACATGCCCAAACACTCATCATATCAAAAGTTCAAACATTGCTTGCCTGGTTCGAGTAGTCGGGTCTAGCTCGCGAAGTTCACGGTTACGCCACCTCCTTCGTATCTACGGTACACAAAATACACGCGCTAACGTAAATACCGTGGGTCACAGAAAGTTAATCCAAATATTTTTCAAGTAAATATGATAAAAAACTAGACAAAAAATTTGAAGAGGACAGAAGAAGAATCACTCAAAAAATTCCTTTCTGTTAAAAAGTTATAAGGGTTTTGGTCCAAGGACCCATCTGTATTGAAACGTAAAACTTCTGTGGGCTTTGCAGAAAATTCCAAAAAACGGTTCAGAGAGGAAGCGATTTGCCAAAGCACGCTTTCGAAACGATTCAAAAAACAAAAGAGAGGCTGACGGGCAGGTCCCACCCGTCCAGTTTGAAATTTCAAACGAGGGAGACGGGGCTCGCGGCGCCCGAGAGTCATGGGGTCGCCGCGGCGATCCACGGCGAGGTAGGGAGATCGGAGGGTACCTCCGTGTTCAGGGCGCCATTCCGTCTCAGGGTGGTGGTGGTGGTCGCCAAGAGTACCACGCCGACGGCGACGCTTGCTCCGGCGGACGGCGGTTCGGTGGTCGTGGGCCTCGCTGGAGAGTGCTACGGAGGAGAAATTGAGGAGGGGTTAGACCCGTGGTAGCATGAGAGGGTAGCCGACGGACTTGGGGACTGGGATGACCTCACCGGAGTGAATCGAGGTGGAGGCCGAGGCGGAACGGCGGGCCGGAGTCGGGAAGAAGAGCTCTCGAGGCCCTTCCAGGCTTGGCGTGGACTCGAGAGGTGGTGGAGGTGTGCGGGCGAGAGCACGCCGGGTGCTATATATAGCCGCCCGAGGCGGTTGTCGAGAACGGGTTCTCAAACAAGTTTACGGCGCGAGGGCGCTGATCGAAGGTTCGAGGTTGAGCGTCGTCGTGGGGTTCCTAGTTCCGCGAGGTGCTAAACGCGCCGGGTTTGGTTGCTTAGGGCGAGCTCGACGGAACGGGCGGCGCGGGGCCTGCCGGTAGCGGGAGCACGCTCGCCTTGCCGTGCACGGCGACGGTGTTGCATGCGTCTGCCGGCACGGAAATGGCCATGCGGAGCTACCAGAGGTTTAGGCGGCGCGAACGGCGTTATGCCGCCGCTCGCTCCTGTCGGCCGCCATGATGGTTCTCGCCACAGAAGACACGCCGCCAGCAGCGCCAGGGTGCCACCGACGCCAGGAACTCGCCAAGCACGCGTGTGAAGCTCCGGACAAGCAGGCTAGGCTGCGAGCAGCGTGCCAAGTGCACTATGGGCATGTGACTGAAACTCTGACGGAGAACGACATCAAATCTGAATTTAATCAAGATGAACAGAATAGTGCATGCAAGGTGTTCGACTGTAATGATTTAGGCATGTAGGATTTTTCCTTGAGCTGGTTTTTGGTGGAGGGGCCTCTCATTCCATCTAGAGGCTGCCTGAATATTTGTGGAATTTTTGGAGAAGTGTAGATATGAATTTCACCAAATTTGGCAAATCTGGTCCAAACTTGCCGAGACTGAAATTTGAAAATTTTGTACAGAAGAGTAGTGGATCTTGATTGTTCTAGGTTGTGGGTACCAAGGACTATCCAGGGAGTTTGTTTGAGGTCAAAACTCAAATGCATTTAGGTACTTGCTTTGCAAAACACCTAGGCTCAAAATAATGGATGAAAAGATTTGGGAGGAGAAATAAATGAAATAAAATTCAGAAAAGGGTTGAACTTGTTGAGACAGAATGTTTGGATTGCCCAAAGTGGAAGGAGAGATTTTTGGGAAGATTTTACCATGTGGTGCATGGTAAAATCATGAGTGGTTTCAAATTTGGGAGAGGATGAAAAACTCCTAGGGTTTTCTTTTTGAAAAAATAAACTCAAAAGATTTTTCTTGGAATTTTGAGAAGAGGGCAATCAGAAGAAAAATTTAAAAACCAAACACCAGAGTTGAAGGAGATGCAAAAATAAAATATTTGCTAAAGGGAAAAAGCTTTTGAGAGAGATTTTTGGAAGGGTTTAGAAGATCTTCTTCAAATCCAACAATTTTTTTGAAGAAAGCCAAAGCATATTTTTTTTGGAGTGTCACAACACCTACCCCCTTAGGAAAAATCTCGTCCCGAGATTCCAGCTGATCCTCAAATAATTGTGGGTGCTCTGTCCGAAGGAAATCCTCTCTTCCCAAGTGGCTTCACTTTCGTGTGGTTGCTCCAATCGAACTTTGAAGAACTTGATGGTTTTCTGTCGGGTTCTCCTTTCGCACTCTTCCAAGATCTTTATCGGATGCTCCCGATATGTAAGGTCTGGCTGCACGTCAATGTTTTTATGGGGTACTTGTTTCTCCGGGTTGCTTACGCACTTCCTCAATTGGGAGACGTGGAATACGTCGTGGATGTCGGATAATTCTTCGGTAAGTCTAGCTGGTAGGCCACCGTGCCTCTTCGTGCCACTATGCGTAATGGTCCGATGAATCTTGGTGCTAGCTTCCTTTAATATTGAACCGATGCAGGCCTCTCATAGGGGATACTCAGAGGTACACAAATTCACCGGTTCAAAATTGACTCCACGATGCTTCCGATCGTAATAACTCTTTTGTCGGCTTTGTGCTGTCTTGAGTCGGTCCTTAATCACCTCGACCTTATCTTCACCTCTTTGAGCAGGTCCGGGCCAAGATATGACTGCCTCCTGCTTCCACCAATTTAGCGGGGTTCGACATCTTCGCCCGTACAGAGCTTCGGATGGCGCCATTTGCAGGCTGGACTGATAGCTGTTGTTATATGCGAATTCTGCGTAGGGTAAGCTTTCCTCCCAGCTGGTCCCATAGGTGAGGACACATGCTCTCAGCATATCTTCTAGAATCTGGTTTACTCGCTCAGTCTGCCCATCTTTCTGGGGATGGTATGCGGTAGTGAATGCCAGCCGAGTTCCAAGAGCTTGTTGTAAGTGATCCCAAAATCGGGAGACGAATTGAGTGCCTCTGTCCGAGATTATTTTCTTTGGGACTCCATGTAAGCAAACGATACGGGAAAGGTAGAGCCTAGCAAGCTTCTCGAGTGGTGTGGTTTGTCTTCACGGGATGAAGTGTGCTACTTTAGTCACCTATCGCTGATGACCCATATGGCATCATGTCCGTGTCGTGACCGAGGTAGTCCAACAATAAAATCCATTCCAATCTCGTCCCATTTCCACTCGGGTATCTTATTTGGTTGCAATAGCCCGGCCGGTTTCTGGTGCTCGGCCTTGATGCATTGACAAGAGTCACAACATGCAATAAACGTGGCTATGTCTCTTTTTATTCCATGCCACCAAAATGTTTCCTAAAGATCTTTGTACATTTTTGTTCCTCCAGGATGGATTGAATACGGAGCGGTGTGGCCTTCAGCCAGGATTTGCTGTTTAAGGTCATGGATATTTGGTACGCAAAGTCTATTCCCGTACCACAATATTCCTTTCTCATCGATAAGGAATTCTGAGGCCTTGCCCAACTTCATCTTCCGTCTTATGCCTTCAATGCTGGGGTGTCAACGTTAAGCCTCTTTAACTCTCTCTATCAAGGTAGGCTGTAACTCTAAGTTCGACACACTGCCTTCGGTGACCACCATCAGATTGAGCTTTGCGAATTCCTGCTGGAATTCAGGCCTTAAGTTTGGCATGATGTCGTTGTCCGGACTGGGGTTCCGACTCAGAGCATCTGCTACTACATTTGCTTTACCTGGGTGGTAGTGGATTCCAACATCATAATCCTTTACTAATTCCAACCAGCGCCGCTGCCAGAATTGAGTTCTGTTGTGTGAAAATATACTTGAGGCTTTTGTGGTCCGTGTATATTTCACAACGATTACCAAGTAAGAAGTGTCTCCATTCCTTGAGTGCATGAATAATCGCTGCTAATTCCTGGTCATGAGTAGGATAATTTTCCTCATGTTTATGGTTGTCCGAAACATATGCGATAACCTTGCCTTTCTTGCATCAATACGCACCCGAGCCCCTTTCGAGATGCGCCACAAAATACCTCAAAATTTTGTGTATATCCGCACAATTAGTATCGGTGTCGCGCCGCTTCTCTTCAGCTCTTGGAAACTTTTCTCGCAAGCTTTCGCCATTCAAACATCCTGTCTTTCTTGAGGAGTTGCGCCATTGGCTTTGCTATGGTTGAGAATCCTTCAATAAATCTCCGTAGTATCCTGCCATTCCCAAGGAACTTCGACATCCGTCACGCTGGCTGGTGGCTTCCACCAAGTACGGCCTTGACTTTTTCCGGTCTCACGGCGATACCTTCTTGGGTCAAGATGCGGCCCGTAAAACCTACTTGCTTTAGCCAAAATTCACACTTGCTGAATTTAGCGCATAATTGATGTTTCCGAGTTCTCCTAGTACAATCCGAGATGTTCAGCGTGTTCTTCCGGTGTTTTGGAGTATACCGAATATCATCGATAAATACCACAACAAACTTATCCATAAACTTCATGAATACTTTGTTCATGAGGTGAACAAAATATGCGGGCGTTTGTTAGTCCGAATGGCATTACGGTGAACTCATACAATCCAGATCCGAGGTGAAAGCTGTCTTGGGAATATCTTCGTTCGTACTTTCAGCTGGTGGTATCCCGACCTTAAGTCAATCTTTGAGAATACCTTGGCCTCGAGCGAGTTGATCGAATAAATCATTTATTCGTGGCATCGGATATTTGTTCTTGATTGTGACCATGTTTAGTGCTCGATAGTCTATGCACAATCTCAGTGTTCCATCCTTCTTTTGGCAAACAAAATTGGTGAACCCCAAGGTGAGGAACTGCTCAGATATACCCTTTTTCTAACAATTCCTTTATTTGCTTCTTCGTTCTACCAATTCGATGGTGCCATTCTGTATGGTTTCTTGTATATGGGAGCGGTTCCGTGCTAGCTCAATGCTGAATTCTATCTCTCGATCCGTGGCATGCCCGGTAGCTCTTCGAAATACATCCGAAATTCACACACCATCGAACCTTGCTCAATTCAGAAATATCCACCTTGTTCAACCTCGTTGCCGGATATTTTTCTTTCCTTGGCTGAAACTTTTATGGTCTTCCCGTGGTGATGGGTGAGAATTACGGTCCTGTTGAAGCAGTCAATAAAACCCTTGTTGGTGGTCAAGCAGTCCATCCCTAAGATGACATCCAGTCCTTTATTTTCCAACACGATAAGATTTATGTGAAACTTTATCCCTTCAAACTCGATAACCACACCCCGCAATAATTCGGGTAACTTGCTTAATTCCGTGGGACTTGACGATCATAGATTTTTCCAAGGGAAGCATCGAAAAATTATTTTGCAAAGAAAACTTTTCAAACGAATGAGTGAGAAGCTCCGTAATCAAACAAAACCATGGCAGGTATTGTGTTGACAGAAACGCATCGAGGACGATATCCGGGGCATTTTGTGCTTCCTCTTGGTCACGAGGTTCGATGACCCTTCCTGTGGTTGTTATTTGGGTTGAAATTGTTGCGCTTTGGCGCTGAATTATTGCCTCCGTCGTTCGGCTTTGGGGTCGAGTTCCTTGGCTTGGGGCACTGCTTGGCATAGTGCCCTTCTTCCCCACAAGCGTAACAGGTAACGCCTGGGCGGTATGTGAACTCCTTGTCCCTTGCATGGAAATTCTTGATTGGGCGCGAGACGTTTGTCGTGGGTTTGGGTGTCCAGTTTTTCTGAACATATGTCTTGCTGCGGTGGTTGCGGGCGTGATTAGTCTGGTCCCTCTTCCGCTTGCGAAAATCTTCTAAGCTGCGTCTCTCATTTTCCAAGGTAATGGCCTTATCCACCAGCGCCTTAAAATCTGGAAAGGTGTGTACGACCAATTGGCATTTAAGCGCGAGTGTCGAATCGCCTAGGAATTTCTCCATCTTTTGTTTTCCGACATACACTCCTCGTTGGCGTGAAGCGAGACAGCAGAGTAAACTGACTGTTGTATTCTCGACACCGCCATTGTCCTTGCTTGAGGTCATCAAATTCTCTCTTTTGATCTTCATAAGACTCTTAGGAATATGTGCCCCACGAAAACCTTCTTTAAATTCCTCCCATGTTATACTATTTTCGCTGGGGTGCATGTGTAGGAAATTTTCCCACCACGATGCGGTTGCTCCAAAGGAGATAGTGCGGAGCATAAAGCACTTTCTCAAGATCTGAACACCGGGCAATGATTAATTTTCTTTCCATGTCTTGTAGCCAGTCCTCGGCTTCAAGAGGTTTGTCACAGTGAGAAAATGTTTGGGGACGGTCTTCTGTAGTTCGGATAACTTTGATTGCTGCTGATACTGTCCACGGTGATTCCCCATATTGATTGACTTGGTTCATTATTTCCTGATGTTGCTGCTGACTTTGTTCATAAAGACGGCACATTTGGGAAAGTGCCGCTTCACCGTCTCTGTTGACTTGTCTCGCCTTGTGTGAAATTGTTGCCTGGGTGTGCCATAATTTTCTCTGTCGGGTCGGCATGGAGAGCGCCCAAGGACGAGACATAGTTCACTCTGGGGATATATTTTGAAACACTCATAAGAAAAGAAATTGAGCCGCAAAAATCAATAAATTTAAGAAGATGGAAGAAGGTCGCAAATGCTCCAAGATTTTTCTAGAGAAAACACGTTTGCGCACGGAGAAGGACTGTCCATTACATATCTTACACGCAAGCAGTAATTATACAATACATCACTCAGGATATACGTACATAATCCTGACATGTTATTTAGTCTAGTGCACTCCTCCAGATCCTACATGATGCGCAAACAAGCTACTACTCACAGCCTATTTACATATAAACATATCGTACAAGTCGGTACATCGCATGGCGGCTAAGCGCATTTAGTCGGAGATGGTAAGGATTTCCTTGGCATGCCAAGGGTGAGGCGAGGAGGCCGGGGACTCAACCTCCTCTTCGGAGATAGGCTCCAGACGTGAGGTGCTGCGCTGAGTTGGTGGAGCAGGTGCCCTGTGCGGGACAACTCGAACATGAGCGGGCACGAGGGGTGGCGCAGAACGAACCGGAGTAGGCGCAATGACATGGTTGAACTCCTCCGTGGTAGGCAGGCGACGAGTGGTGGCGCGAGTAGTAGGAGCAAATGATGCTGATGACGAGACGAAAGTCAGTGGCGGTGCGGCGCGCAGGAGCTCCCTCCTGTTGGCGGCACAACCATGGGCTGAGTCCATGCGGGCAACTACAAAGTCGTCCACCAGGTTGTCGAAGGCTGCCTCCAAAGCTCGGAGATACTCGATAAGCATCTCAAAAGCTTCGTCCCGTTCTCCTCTTGGGCAAGAGAACGCGTAGTGGCAGGTATATGGCACGTGACATGGCAGGTAGCGGTAGCGACGAGTCTTCATCGGCGGAAGGATATCCTCGAGACGAGCTATCGCCTCACGGGCTGCCATCTGCAGGCATGCTTCTCTGTGGGCATGGCTCTCCCCACTAACCGTAACGCCAACTCGCCTCTCTTGAATTCCACCGCGCTTGGTGCATGGTTAGATGGTCATTGACCTTGTGCCGAGAGATAGAGAAGATCAAGACACATCCGCCCCATCGCGACTTGGACGATGAAGGAGAGAAGCTTGACAAACCCATCGGGCATGTTGGCGAACATCTGCGACTCGCAGTCATCGCCAGCCATCTACAAAAGTAGGCAAAACTCCTAAGTAGTCAAATCATAAATTTATGCTGACTGTCAGAAATTGACTACATTTGTGAAAATAATAAATAGCTCTATTCTGCTAATAACCGATTAGCGATCGCACCTAGTGGCTTCCTACAGTCAGCCTGGCTCTGGTACAGAGCTTGTCACGACCGGTTTTTCAATAAAAATATTCATTGATCAACCGACCTATGAAGTCCAATATGAGGAAAATCCTCCATACCGGTAGACAAAACTTTGATACAATAAGCCAGTAGCATTACAATATAACAGGGTCGGACTGAAGATGCCCAACCGATTATTACAAACACGCCGATAATTATACATGATGGCGGATATGACACAATGGTGTGGGGTGGAAATACTACTGACTCGAGATATGAGTGGTTGGTGGAATAACACAATGGGGTGGTTAATAAGACTACTGCTATGGCGGCTCATCGAGCGTTGAGGTGAGGCTCGATGAATTTATTTGGGTAGCGGAAGCGGATATATCACAATGACTAATCCAGGGGTCGCACGAGACTGACTGGGATTCCTCTAGGCGTCGGACTCGCTATCGAACTCTTCATCCATGAGATCGCTTTCACAAGATCCGCCAAATCAATAAGCCGGTGAGTACTTTGAGAGTACTCGCAAGACAATTCAGACAAAAGATATAACAAATGAATGCATGAATGCGATATGATTAATATTAACAATGCTCAATTTAATCAGTATAGCAAAGTAAATAAGAAGGGAATCGGCGGTAGTCCGCTCGAAAATCCAAAGAAGATAAACTCAAAACCGATCGGGTGTCTAAAGCGACACCTCGAAGGGTGAACAAATAAGTAGAGCATGCCACAGTCGGGCGTCTGAGCGACACCACATAAAGGGCTTATATTGAAAGAAAATACATGCATGCCGCAGTCGGACGTCGGCGCGACATCACAGAAAGGGCTTATAAAGAAAGTAAATAATAACAATGCCGCAGTCGGACGTCTGAGCGACATCGCAGAAAGGGCTTATAATAAAAGTAAATGACAATGCCGCAGTCGGACGTCTGAGCGACATCGCAGAAAGGGCTTATAATAAAAGTAAATGACAATGCCGCAGTCGGACGTCTGAGCGACATCGCAGAAAGGGCTTATAATTCATTAATCATAACTGACAAGATATAGTGCTCACAGAAAATATTCATCACAAGACAATAAGCGGGTTAGTCCATTCGCAGGAAATAAACATTTAATACTCAAATGGTTCTTAGGAGTTTCTGTCACCGAGACTGACACTAGACAAGATGAGATGAACACGGTACTCGGATATGAATAAGATGAATTCAAGAATTTTGACTCGCAGAGTTTGTACCAAAATTGTCCACAGCCAACGGATTTCGTAGTCACGAAGGACTAGTTCCGCTTACGGTATTTCGGAGGAAACACAACTAGCTAGTACACACCCATCATACCTCACGCTGCCAGAATCACCCTAGACAGCGCTTAAGAAAAACTTTGAGACGGGAGATCACAATCTCGAATAGCATGGGATCAAATTTATATACGCCGCTCTAAGGGTGCCCCTCTCGTCCCAACCGAAACACCCATGCCCCGACCGGATGGAAGGCTTTAATCCAGGCCATGGAACCTTCATCCCGCCTCTCGATTTGGTGTGTACCAGAAGTGGTTTGCAACTTATCAGCCGATCCCTTGCGGGAAACAGTGGTAGTACGAAGGGGAGACGGACGAATCGACCGACCGATGTCGACACGGGTCAACGATCCGCATAAGCCCGGCATGCTACAACACTGCCATCTTACCCATACTCATGCCAACTCATGGCCATGCAACAAGTTTCCAACAACTCATGGATTTACCAAGCTCATTTGCCTCAACTCTTACGAGATAAACTATCATCGAAATGCTCATGAACGTGCCATGATACAAAAATAATGCAAACATGCCCAAACACTCATCATATCAAAATTTCAAACATTGCTTGCCTGGTTCGGAGTAGTCGGGTCTAGCTCGCGAAGTTCATGTTCCGTCACCTCCTTCGTATCTACGGTACACAAAATACACGCTAACGTAAATACCGTGGGTCATAGAAATTTAATCCAAATATTTTTCAAATAAATATGATAAAAAACTAGAGAAAAATTTGAAGAGGACAGAAGAAGAATCACTCAAATATTCCTTTCTGTTAAAAAGTTATAAGGGTTTTGGTCCAAGGACCCATCTATAATGAAACAGAAAACTTCCAGGGGGCTTTGTAGAAAAGTCCAGAAAAACGGTTCAGAGAGGAAGCGTACTTGCAAAAGTACGCTTTCAGAAAACGATTCAAAAAAAACAAAAGAGAGGCTGACGGGCGGGTCCCACCCGTCAGTTTGAAATTTCAAACGAGGAAGACGGGCTCGTCGGCGCCGAGAGTCATGGTGGTCGCCGGGCGGCGATCCACGGCGAGGCAGGAGATCGGAGGGTACCTCCATGTTCAGGCGCCATTCCGCTCTGTGGGTGGTGGTGGTGGTCGCCGCGAGTACCACATCGACGGCGACGCTTGCTCCGGCGGACGGCGGTTCGGGTGGTCGGGCCTCGCCGGAGAGTGTCATGGAGGAGGAATTGAGGAGGGGGTTAGACCTGTGGTAGCATGAGAGGGTAGCTGACGGGACTTGGGGGCCGGGGATGACCTCACCGGAGTGAATTGAGGTGGAGGCCGAGGCGGAACGAAGTGGCCGGAGTCAGGGAAGAAGAGCTCCTCGAGGCCCTTCCAGGGGCTTGGCGTGGACTCGAGAGGTGGTGGAGGTGTGCGGGCGAGCGCCGCCGGGTGCTATATATAGCCGGCCCGAGGCGGTTGCCGAGAACGGGGTTCTCCGGCGAAGTTTACGGCAGCGTAGGGCGTTGATCGGGAAGGTTCAGAGGTTGAGCGTCGTCGTGGGGGTTCCTTGGTTCCGTTTAGGTGCTAAACGCGTCGGGGTTTGGTTGCTTAGGGAGAGCTCGACGGAACGGGGCGGCGCGGGCCCGTCGGTGGCAGGGAGCACGCTCTGTGCTTGCCGTGCCACGGCGACGGTGCTCCATGCGTGCGCTGGCAAGGAAATGGCCACGCGGAGCTACCAGGAGGTTTGGGCGGCGCCGAACGGCGTTATGCCGCCGTTCTGCTCCCTGTCGGCCGCTACGGTGGTTCTGCCGCTGCAAGACACGCCGGCGCAGGCGGCCAGGGTGCCACCGACGCCAGGAACGCGCCAAGCACGCGTGTGAAGCTCCGGACAAGCAGGCTAGGCTGCGAGCAACGTGCCAAGTGCACTGTGGGCATGTGACTGAAACTCTGACGGAGAACGACACTGAAATCTGAATTTAACTGAAGATGAACAGTAATAGTGCATGCAAGGTGTTCGATAGAATGATTTAGGCATGTAGGGATTTTTCCTTGAGCTGGTTTTTTGTGGAGGGGCCTCTCATTGCATCTAGAAGCTGCCTGAATATTTGTGGAATTTTTGGAGAAGTGTAGATATGAATTTCACCAAATTTGGCAAATCTGGTCCAAACTTGCCGAGATTGAAATTTGAAAATTTTGAACAGAAGAGGAGTCGATCTTGATTGTTCTAGGTTGTGGGTACCAAGGACTATCCAGGGGAGTTGGTTTGAGGTCAAAACTCAAATGCATTTAGGTACTTGCTTTGCAGAACACCTAGGCTCAAAATAATGGACAGAAAAGATTTGGGAGGAGAAATAAATGAAATAAAATTTAGAAAAGGGTTGAACTTGTTGAGACAGGATGTTTGGATTGCCCAAAGTGGAAGGAGAGATTTTTGGGAAGATTTTACCATGTGGTGCATGGTAAAATCATGAGTGGTTTCAAATTTGGGGGAGGATGAAAAACTCCTAGGGTTTTGTTTTTGAAAAAATAAACTCCAAAGATTTTTCTTGGAATTTTGAGAAGAGGGCAATCAGAAGAAAAATTTGAAAACCAAACACCAGAGTTGAAGGAGATGCAAAAATAAAATATTTGCTAAAGGGAAAAAGCTTTTGTGAGAGATTTTTGGAAGGGTTTAGAAGACCTTCTTCAAATCCAACAAATTTTTTGAAGAAAGCCAAAGATTTTTTTGGAGTGTCACACATTGCCGCGTTATTTTTAAATAAAGTTATGGCGCTCAATGGCACGTACATAGAATATAAAACGATTTTTATGGAGAAAAAGGTAGTCCGCTCACTATATACAATGGAGCCTTGCGTGCCTGGTTTGTCGCTCTTCAGAGTATCTCACACAAGGCTGCGGTGGCCTCTCTCTCTCTCACCGTTGGTCACTGATCCGGCCGCATCCCGTCCGCCGGGGGAAAGGGAGTGCGGTGGCCTCTCTCTCTCTCACCGTTGGTCACTGATCCGGCCGCATCCCATCCGCCAGGGGAAAGGGAGGAAGTGCATCGTTTCTCCGTTCGACGGCGCCGAGGCAGCACGTCCCGATCTGCGGTACACTCCGTTCTCTCTGACCAAGCTCCGGCGCGGCATGGCCTACGCCACCTGCTCGCAGATTCCGCCCGCCGCCGCTCACCTAGTTACATCCCGACGACCTCCAGGTATCCCTCCGCCTTGCTTCATCGCTTTCCTTCCCACGCCGCTGCATGTGGATCTTCCATAGTTCTTTGCCCAAAACGTAGCTCGTCCAAATAGCTTTCCATATTGCATTCTCGCCCTCACACCGCTTTAGACAAACACAACCGTGTTGTTATCTTCCCTTAGGGCAAGGAATATGCTTCTTTTTTTTCGTTGCATGTGTCATCAACTGTTATTGGCCAGTAATTGTTTCCTTTCTACCTCTTTTTTGCAAACAAGGCTATCCATTTCAGCTCGTTGCTATTGTGACCTTTTGGTGAACTGCACAAATCACTTTTTTCTTAAGAGTGTTTTGTGCAGTTGTACTAAAATGTCACATGGGCAACATCTCTACATTTCAGTGCGACTGCACAAAGGGAGATTGGTTTTGCTCTATCCTCCTCATCCAACTCCGAGCCTAATCTTCTCCAACTAGTTAGTCTTAAAAGAGACTACAAAGGTGACCGGCTTCTATTTATGTGTTTATTATTTCATCAGCAGTCTTGTGTTATCGTAATCACACTTAATATCTTTGGAACAGGGACGCTCAGCTCTATTTTAGTGGAACTGCACAATATGATCGGAATGTTGCATGCTCCTGACAGCTACTTTTTTCCCAACATGCCTTGTTGATTTAGAGAGAGCTGGGGGGACGTTGCTGCCGATGAAAGCATGGATCAATTTTAATTTAACACCTTCTCACAACTCGTTTTCAGCCAGATGTAATTATTAGCTCGATCCGCTAATAATTGACATGCATTAGCAAGGAAGTTAGTTTTTTATTGTTTCCGAAAGAGCATTGATGGCAAGACACACGAAACAGAAGCTGAAAGCTCACACCATTGTACAATTTCAGTTCTCGCTGGAAAATTATTTGTATAGTACGTCAATTATGTAAACAAATGATGGAAGCTTGATAGCATTGCCAGAAGCCTCTTCATCATCCGGGTCCATGTGCCATGCAAAAAATTATACTTCTTCGTTCCTAAATATTTGTTTTTTTACAAATTTCAAACGGGCATATTTTAGAGTGTAGATTCACTCATTTTGCTTCGTATGTGTACTCCCTCCGTTCCTATATTCTATTCGTCTTTCTAGAGATTTCAACAAGTGACTACATACGGAGCAAAATGAGAGAATCTACACTCTAAAATATGTATATACATCCGTATGTGCCACCCATTTGAAATCTCTAAAAGACAAATATTTGAGTAGTCACTGTTGAAATCTCCAGAAAGACAAATATACTCCGGAGTATATTTAAGAACCGAGGGGGTAGTGCACAACCACATGGGAGACTCAGCCCGGTTGTTGCGCCGCATTAATAGTGAGTAATGAGCAATCAAATCGCAAGCCCCACTTTTCCCACTGTAAGTTGCTCTGAAGAAGCAACCATTAATAGTGAGTAATGAGCAATCAAATCGTAAGCCCCACTTTTCCCACTGTAAGTTGCTCTGAAGAAGCAACCATCAATACACTCTTCTTTGAATCCGCCATACTACTCCATCCGCCACCGCTTATACAGAGCGCTTGTAAAAAAGAAAAAAAAGATCCGTGGGACCAAGGCGACTAGCGATCGGCCTGAAAAATAGCATTGGTAGTTATAGCACAACATCTATTACTAGAAGAGGGAATAATGCGCACACACATGCATGCAGTGCTTCCACCCCGGGTACACACATGCATGCACTTACTCCATTCCGTAGTTACATGGAGAGAAAATTGTGGACTTGATTGCGGTTACCACGCCCTAATTAATGGAGCATTAAACCAAACGCGTCTAAAGTCTCTCTGGTGGTGGAAATGCATTGAGAGAAACGCATCATAATGAAGCGCTACAGAAACTGTGATGGAGGGAGGAGTAGTATGAAGGTTCAAAACCAAGTACGCCAGATGGCGGTCGGTCAACGCACCTCCTCTTGGCATATCACTGACATGTGGGACAGGAGTGTGAGCAAACCGATCTCAATTGACGATAAAGAGCCAACCCACCGTTCCTTGAGAGAGATGAGGAGCGAGAACACACAGACGGGTTCGCATGGAGGCCAAGATATATTCGAGCATGGTTGGTTGATCGATATCATTCATTACATGTTGATGTTGGGCTGCCGTTTTCCGCCCTTCTCCGGAATAAACGTGTACTTTATCAGAGATAAAAAGAAATAAGAGTACAAATGCTCCACCATGCGGTTCTAGTAGTAGTATTACTCAGACTCTGCGCTTGGCTCTTCGCCTCTTCGTGAAGTCGAACAATGATGGTACTCCGCATGTTGGGTACTACAAAGTATGCCTCGATAACTGACACCGAATGGACTGATGCATGTCCACCGAGGGTAGGTTGCATTAGTCAAAAGGCATAAGCAAGCTTCACCTTGTCCTGCAAGCTTCTCCTCGTTCTGCGAGTTGATGGGACACACCAAAAAGTAGTGCTAGTCCATACTCCCTCCTTTTCGGTTAATATGGCTCAATCCTTTTTGCGGGTAAATGAGAGAGCTTTATTCATATATAAGCATTCTTAGGACGATCAGCCAAGACACTGGTCACTAGGAAGTGAGGTACCCCACAAAAAAAGAAGTAGGAAGCGAGGTGTTTCATCAAGCCAGCTCTCGGCCACATTCAAAGTCCAACAAGCACGGTTCGCTCGAAGATGCGCCACAAGGTTTGCTGACCTGTTTACATGCTGAATAACAAAAAAGAGGAAATATTACCGAGCGCTACTATTTGTAACAGGATATGAGCCAGAATTAATCGAGAATTGTGGCGAGTGTTCCATGCAATCAACTTCCATTATCACATGCGAGAACCCTCGAAGATAACCAAATGTGTTGAAGATTGCTTTATCACATTTTAAAATTGTAATAAGAGTGCAGACGCTCCTCCATCCGGTTCCTAGTACTAGTATAGTACGTACCTTTATAGACTATATTAGTAAACTTTATGCTTGGCTGTTCGCCTATTCGGAAGTCGAACAATAGTAGCACTAGTAGTATAGTGTATGCTTCGCAATCGACACCGAATTAACTATTGCACGTCCACCGCCTGAGCGAGGGAGAGCTTGCATTAGTCAAAAGTTTCTCCTTGTCCTGCGAGCCACCGCGCGCAAGTAATGTTAGTTCATACTGCCTCCTCTCCGGTTAATATGGATTAATTTCAAACGAGATAAATACACTGTCTATCACTGTATATTTGTAAAAATACGGTTAGTGGACTTCATAATACGCTCACTTCATAATACGCTCATTGCGCTCAATATATATATTTTCCGATGTTTATACGGTCACTAGCTCACCCTTACTGAGTATGTGTGTGCATGCATGTGTAGGTTGAGCACTTAGCGTGACCGTGTGTGTTCCGTCGTGTGCTCGGACATGCATGCATTAGGGCGTCGCGCTGCGTTTTGCGTCCCATGTGTACGTGTGATCGTTGCATACACGTAGGGGAGTACGTAGGGGCCACTAAGGAGCAGTCAAATCACACATAAATCACGCTGTCGTGTTCGTGTCTCACCCTCCTCCACGGCTCGACCCCACACGGTCGCTTCGGCATGCCACTCACCGCAAACCGAGTATACGATAACTTTCCCGCCTGCTTGTCGATGGATCGCTCCATGGAGTACTACTAGCACTACTGGAAGAGATTGACGAGTTGGGGGAGGACAGCTAGCTGTAGCACGGACTCCCAAAAACTTTTTACATGCATGTTGTTGCCGGCTATTGCGACCTTTGAACGCGGAGCAGCCGCATGCACCCGGAAGCGGCGCGGGCGACGCTCTCTCGGCCGGCGCGCCGCTTCAATGCCGGCTCCAGTGAGAGGTCGCGTCCGCTCTGGCCGGGCATGAATGCGGCATCGACCGCTTTCGGCGAGAAGCACGCTGGTGATGAAGAGGGTTCGGGTTGGTCGGGACCGCCGTGGCAGCGGTCCGGACGTGCGCAAACAAGAGATGCTGTACGTTAATATTGCTGCGTATATAATTAACAACGTAAATAATGTGCCAGTTGGACAAATATGATTGGAGATGGAAATGGATATGGAATTTTACGTAAACACAGATATGCATGTCTATGTCTATGTGTGTGTGCGCGACGACTCTCGCGACCTGGAAGCGGGGTCGTGTTTTTGATCAAGTTTTCTTTCTTGGTACGCTAGAAAATCAGTTTGTCCAATTCACATCTAGATGTTATTTAAGGATATCACATCTAAGCTCCCACAAGTATATAATGTAGCAACAAGAAACAAAAAAAAAACTAGGACAAAAAAAATAGACCACAAACAGAGTGGACATCAACTTAGATGTGACATAACTATGTCACATCTAGATGTGTCCTAGACAGACCCTTAAAAAATTGTCCGCTAGTTTTCGTTTCTTTTTTCCGGAAACGCGTGTATTCTATTTAAAACCACTGCTATGGAGAGATTTTTTTACTCCATTATAGCCTCTTGTTTGATAGAGTTTCTCGCGTCTCGCTCTCTCACCCTCTCCATCTCAAAACAAGATGACGATGTCCATCTATCTCTCTCCTCACGGTGGTCACATATCCGCCGAATCCCGTCCGCTGCGGGAGGTGAGGAGGTGCAGCGTTGACGCTGTCGCCGTCGGCGACGACGGGTCGCACCGCCCTCTCGGGCGGGCGCTGGCACGGATGAAGATCCTCCGCGCCCTTGTTCGCTGCCGTCGTGTGGGCAGATCCCGCCCTACCGCCTAAACGACATCTCGCCCACCGAGGTATAACTTCTTGTCTTGGTCCAGCTCCCAGTGTCGCTGCGTGCGGGTTTTTTTCTATGCGACTACTCCCAGCTCCCCATGCATAGTAGCTAGGGTTAGCCGGCTGGTCCAACATCACCTACTAGTACTATTATAGAGGAAATGCCACTCGAAAAGTTGTCCCGATTTATGCCTCGGTGGAGGTATACATGTTGTTTTGACAAAAAGTACATGGTGGTTGTGCGGTCATTGTCCATATGGTGGTAGTACTATCACTGGTTAAATGAAGAAATGCTTTTTTTCTCAGGTATCCTGGTTTAGTTCCCATCATGATATAATTATGATGCTTCTGTTTGTTGGTGTACTTTTCATTAACCCATTTTTATGTTTTTGGAAACAGCGATGCGTGTCTCCATACCCGGGCATGTCTTCCTGAATTTTAGTGGAACTGCACAAAATTGGATGGCCATTGTTGTTCCGCCTCACTATCCTCTGCCATGTGCTTCTTCCTTCCTCGAGCTTGATTACTGAGAAGAAACAGACCACAGTGAGGATTTGTCGAACTTCATAGGTGCCTCACCCAAACTTGATGCCAAATGGATGATGCATCACCACGATGACCTATCAATGCTCATGGTCGCGCCTCATGGTTGCGTCGGCTGGTGAAGCTGATCGATTTTCAATGAAAAACAAGCTGTCTTCCATCAGTGCTCTTTGCTTGTTACGCACAAAGATGATATCCTTCGTTAGTTCACCTTGGTTGCGTTGGAGATGCAGTCGTCTTTCACGTTGGTGCAATTTTATCACACAATTGGCTATGAACCAAATGTTTCCTCGAAGAAGGATCGACGTTGGTACTAAGAGCATAAGTTTTGTATTGATTTCTAAGCCTTCTCACAACTTTGTCTCCAGCTTCCCTGTAATTTTATTTGTCCAGCTATTAACTTTGATTTAAAAAATGGTGTGGACTAAAACCCCGGATGGACGTAGTAGCCCTCCATTTTTATGTACTCCGCATATTAGATTTGATCAAGTCAAACTTTGTAATACTCTCAAACCTTTCCGATAATTGAAATTAAAATTCTTTATTTGTACACACTCTCACACGCTTCCGATAATTTGGCGCATGTGTGGTTGTTCACTTAAGGAGGGTAGTGTACCACACGTGAAGGACAGAAGTGCGACCAGGGCGGCGTGGGCGTGGATCGTTAGTTCATCGGAAGTAGTACTCCTCTCAGTACATTAAATAAAGAGTTTCGTTTCGTACTTACACAATTTAAAACGATTGTTATGGAGAGAATAAGAAAACCACTCCACTATATATTAGTCATATACACACGAGAGTACTATATAGACGCAGCTTCATTGACTTAGTGCACCTGCCTTTGGGTTTATGACAGGTGGGCCCAAAATGTGGCTGGCTCACCTGTCATACAGCCAAAAGCAGATGGAGTGAAGGCACCGGAGCTCAGTCCGTACTACATTAGTACTCCCTCCGTAAACTAATATAAGAGCGTTTAGATCACTACTTTAGTAATCTAAACACTCTTATATTAGTACTTGTTCGCTAGGGAGTATATATATAAGCGGGAGCCTCAACGCTTGTTCGCTAGGGTTTGCACTCTCCACACGCTCGCCGCAATACATATATGTTACACGCTGGAGGCTCAGCGTTCATTTGCTAGGGTTTGCTATATTCATAGTCTCTCACCCTCTCTTCACCAGATCTAAACAAGAATGCGTTGGCCTCTTGTCTCTCTCCCCCCTCACAGCTAGTGGAGGCGTCCGTAACCCGTCGCACCGGGAAGGGGAGGAGGTGCAGCGTTTAACTCTATCACCTTCGGCGAGGGAGGCAGTCCACTGCCAGCTGCGCTGTTCTCTTTCACCCAGCGCCTGTGCGGGAGGGCCACCGACCCCTTCTTCCTCGCTGCCGTACGTAGTGTGGGCAGATCGGGCCTCCCGCAGCACGCCTTCCCACATCCCGATGACCCTAAGGTATAAGTTTCTTTGAAACCATCGTTGCTCTAGCTGCATGTGGATCTTTTTCGATCTGTAGTCGAATCTATGTCTTGGTTCAAAGAGGAAAGAAAGGTGCGGTGGGGTGGAGCATGAATCTAGGGGCGTGGTTCAATGAGGAAAGGAGGAGGAAAAGTAGTATAGACTGCTATCCAGCCGCTTTGTTGGTCGAAAAGGGAAAAAGGGGTAACCCAAACACACATCTGTAAGGAACCGATCTCTTTGTTGAAAAGGGAAAGAAACTGGGGGGGGGGGGTCGGGTAGTTTGTGCAGGACTAGATTTGCTGCCCTCACATAGGAAAAAAGTTCAAAGAGAACAAATATGGGACCAACACAGATATGCTGCTTGGCTACATACTCTACATCACCCATTTATACGTGTGGACGCACATCGTGCTAGCATGTCCCATACAGCTATTTTGCTGTTGTTAATCTAAGAATGCCGCTAGAAAATTGAAGCAATGACACTGTTAAAAGTAAATTACATTTTTTAACGAATGTTATTTCAAGGGAGTGTCTCTGTTAATATGAATCAATGCTACCGTTTTAGAAATGCTACTATCCTACTTTGTTTTCCATCCAAGATAAGTTAGATGCTTCTTTCTGTCACCGTTTGTTTCATCCTCCTTTATCGGCAAGTAATTGTTTCTTTTTTTGCCTCTGTTAAAACAGGAGTATCGATTCAACTTGTTGCTATTGCGACATTTTACTTCGCTACTCGAAACACTTATGTTTTAAGAGTGTTTTGTGCAGTTCAACTTGAATGTCACACCGGTGACTTTGCTTAATTTTGGTGGAACTGCACAAAAGGAGATCGAGATTTGTTTCCAGTGTTCCTGTCGAGTTGTTTAAATCTTGGTCTCTACCACATGATATCTATTCAACTTGTTGCTATTGCGACATTTTGCTTCGCTACACGAAACACTTTGCTTGATTTCAGTGCAACTGCACAAAATGAGATTGGATTTCCTATCCGTGTTAGCAGATTCGTATTTTATCCTGGTGTTCTCATGAAAGGTCAGTACAGGCCTTCATCCACATGATTGTGCAGTGTGCATTGAGATGTTGTGCTACTTGTATTGGTACTGTTTTAAATAAATGTTGAATCGAAGCTATTGTATTGCTGTCTTTTCCCATTAAGTAGTGAACAAAAATGGGACCAACCCAGACATGATGCTTGTTGCTTTGTTACAACAAACTCTGCATCACCCCCTTTATAAGTAGATGGAAGCACATATTGTCGTTGCGCCCACTCTCCCCTGGAACTGTTTATGCTTTTCGTTAATCTAATGCTGCTGGTAAAATTAAGCAATGCCACTCTCAAAATTAATTAACTACCGAATCTTAGTTCAAAACTGCAACACTTGTTAGGAATGGTACTATCCTGCTTTGTAGTTCTTTCTACATGTTTAACCAAGGTATTGTTAAAATAATGTCTCTATAAAAATGAATCAGTTGCATTGTTTTAGGAATGGTACTTTTCTGCTTTGTCGTTCTTTATGCATGTTGAACCAATGCATTGTTAAGATAATGTCTCAGTCAATATGAATGAATCACACTGATGGAGAATTGCTCCTCTCCTGCTTTGTTTCCCATTAAGACAAGTCATCAACCGTTATTTCTCAGTAATTGTTTCCCTTATACCTATTGTTGCTTACAGGGATATCAACATTAAAGCTCGGTTTTATTCCGACTTTGATTTTAGTTGAACTGCACAAAAGGAGCCAATGTGTCCAAGGCAAACTGCTGCGTTCTCGGGTCTAGTTGGTCGCTCCACTTTGCGTAAAGAAGCGATCCTTGGATGCGGTACATCACAGAAGGAATGACCGAGAAGCTTTACAGAGTATTATTATACATCGGTGACATGACTAGTCTGCAGAGACCATTGGCAATTTAACAACACGTGGAGTGCCCTGGGCAAAAAGTGCCCAAACAAGTACAAGAAGCTAAGACAGGACACGATCATAGGCATTACATATTTTGAATGGGAAAAGCCTGTCAAAGTTTAACCATTGATGTTAGCAAGAAGACATTAGTTTAATATATTGGAATTGGAAAACCTTGTCAAAATTTGCTCATTGATGTTAGCAAGAAGACGTTAGTTTAATATATTGGAATTGGAAAACCTTGTCAAAATTTGCTCATTGATGTTAGCGAAAGACATGCATTTGATATTTTTGAGTGGGGCGCCCTTGCTTTGTGAGCAGCGTCGAGTGTTTTTTCCTATTCCTGTGTTCGGTTTAGAAGTAAATAGTTACTCTGCTGAGATATTCCTGTGTTAAGAGTTTGCTCAATATTGTCTATGTAATGCCGGCCTTGTGTTTGATTGCAAAGTTGAGCTTGGAATGTTGTGGCATGCGGCATCACGAGCTGTTCACCGTGCCTCCTGAGAATAATGCTTCGTATTGTTTTGCATGTCGATCTAATGCCAGTGATTTGCTTGTTAAGAAGATCATCCTCTTCTGTTGTTTCCGTGCGTAAGAAGTTCATCGTCTGATGTTTCATTCATAGCCTATACGACATGTCGGGTAGGTTAGACGTGAAACCATATGATCTTCCGACCAACTCATGATATTAGGCCGTGATTGGATCATCGTTTTCAACCAAAACCGCTTGTAAAACTGACGCTTGTAAATTAAAGCAGATGGTCTCGGGCGAAGGCGCTTGGTTGGTCGATTTCGACTAGTAAAATATTGGAAGTACTTCACACACGATAAAAACGCTGAACGACACTCGGACGATTGCTAATCCAGCCGTTAGCTGCTGTTTCAGCCTTGCCCATGGATGGCATGATATGCACGTCGTGCATGTATCGTCTGGTAATGTCGTCCATATAGCAAGGCTCGTGAAATATACACTGGTCTCTCAAATTACACGCGTAACCTGCCGGTTTTACTTACAGACCTCGGGCCTTCCGATGACGAGTAAATTACACTTGTATGTTAATACAGGTTTGAAATAAACCAGAGCTCCCAAGCGCGGCCTTGCCGTTTCATGCCGTCTCGGTTTCTCGAAGGTGCTCATAGGTGTCCGATGATCCCGGCTTCTGAATCAGCAGCGGCGCCGTATCGACCTCCGTAGGGCTCGCGAGCCCTCTCCGTTGTCCTTCGAGTTGTTGCGCTCGCCGTGGCGCCGAGCATTGTTAACATGGTCAACGAACATGAGGATTCAGAGATGACTTTATTTTGACCGGATGACACTAGGGACCCACTAGGGCTATAGCCGCACGCACGCAAGTGCCTCCTTATTATGTACAACTATTTTTTTTGCTTTCTCCTGGTTTCGACATCACGGTCCCACACCATTGTCAACCTATATAGTCAATATAAGCGAGAGAATTGCACAAGGTGCGGCCGACAGTGGGACCAAGCAGCTCGGCAAGATTTGTGTTTTTGAGGCGTGAGCACTGCAGAGTTTTTCTTGGCGATGATTTCGTTGTTGTTCAGAGGAGAGCAGGGTATTAACTGGGCGGGCTATGGCCCGTCTAGCCCAGGCCAGATATCCAGCCCACATACTACTTTTTTCAAGATGAAAATGGCTAGCCCAGCTGTATGTCTTTTTGAGGAATACCCAGGCAAGGTCAACTTGTTATTCTCCGCCCCGCTCTGCTGCAAATCTTTCCTAGGAGGGATGCATTAGGCTTAACAGGAAAATGAGCTTTAAAAATAATTAATGGGATGTAATTATAAAAACTGGGCAGTAACTATAAAAAAATGCACCAAACACGAAATTAGTTTATAAAATATTATTTATGGATTTTAAAAATCTTAAAATTTCATTGTTGCACACGCAATGTTTCGTTGGATTTTTACGTAATACAAATTTATATTTAATCTGAATAAAAATTTCGGGATAAAAATATTTCGGATCCCATCAAAATGTGGGAAATTTTATTGAATTCTGTCTTCAACGGTTGGTTGAAATTATTAATCATTGTCCTAGCTAGAAAATGGGTTGTACTTTTAACAAACTGTAAATGGGTTGTTGTAAATTCCATTAGAATTCAAAAATGGGCTGTACATTCTTACAAAACGCAAATGGGCTATAAGTTCTCTGCCACACACTTGTGGGCCTACTAAGTGACGCGTCCCCTAAAAAAAATAAGTTGACGCGTATGCAAGGCTTTGTCAACTTATTATAGTCAACACATGGTTCTAACAGCAGTGGCCGTTGGATGTCTATCCAACGGATGTCGTGCTTCTTCTTCAATCTCGGATATTCTTAGCTTCAGCCGCCCAAAAAATGATTCCTCCCACGACATCTGGGCGCACTGTTTGGAGGCTGACACAGGGGCCTACTAAGTTGGAGCGTACCAAGGGCTTTGTCAACTTAGACAATATAAACGATTCTAGCTTCAATGACCGTAGATGTCCATCCAACGGCCGTAGTGCTTCTTCAACCTCTGGTCTTCTTGGTCCAGCCGCCCAAAGTAGCGTCGGTCGTGCCGCCCGCTCCTGCCTCCCATGGCGGCTGTCTTTGCCATGAGGCCTCACCGCCCCATACTACTCCCACCGCTGGCCGTGCC
Source organism: Aegilops longissima (assembly GCA_021605205.1). Taxonomy (NCBI): domain Eukaryota; kingdom Viridiplantae; phylum Streptophyta; class Magnoliopsida; order Poales; family Poaceae; genus Aegilops; species Aegilops longissima. The sequence continues at coordinate 363,024,085 of CM038676.1, forward strand.
ATCCCTCCACTCACCCACACCCTGTTATTCTCAAGCGGCGGCAGCCTCACACCGCAATCGAACCAGTGAACCCTCGTACTCCTCTCCGCTGGCTTCCACTTGCGCGTCTTCCCGGCTCCGTGTCGTCCCCTTCCTAGGCGTCGCCGTCGTCCACCGCCTGGTGCTCTCGGTGGCGTGGTCAACATGGTCAACGAATCGACTTCCATCGGAAAGTCTTGTACATGGAGAGGCCGATACCGGGTCCACGGCGCCGCAAGGAAGTGCCTCCTTATTACACGGAAAATAATTATTCCTCTACCGACAGGGGGACCCACCGGACGGGCCACGATTTCGCAAAAAAACGTTTCCCCCATTGCTGGGACCCACCACCGCACCTTCGCACGCAAGGAAGTGCGTCCGGGCAAAAAAAGATTCACCCCGATCGCTGGGACCCACCAGCTACATCTTCGCACGCAAGGAAGTGCGTCCGCAAAAAAACGATTCGCCCCGATTGCTGGGACCCACCACTACATCTTCGCACGCAAGGAAGTGCGTCTCAAAAAAAGGATTATTCGCCGATCTGCTGGGACCCACCAGCTACATCTTCGTAGGCAAGGAAGTGCTCGATACGGACCCACCTGGTCGAAGCGCACGAACCGTTGTCATTCGGTCGTGAGCGATATGCATACATATATCTTGGTGGATGTAGAGGCGCCGCGTGTTGTAGTAGAGGCGCGCACGTAGCATGTACACGTAAGTACAGCGGCGAGGGTGCAAGAAAGAAAATACGGCTACGTACGTACATACGGGCAGGGTCTCTAACGCCTATCGCGCATACGTACATGGCCGGGTCGGAACGGAGAAACAGCGTCATCATTGTGTTCATGGCGAGCCAACCGCCGGGTCGGAGCGGAATGTGTGTCGTGTTCATCGGGAGGCTTGGGCCAGAACAGTGATGGAAGCGAGGCTCGCATATCGCTGCGGAGAAGCGGCCTTGTGTTCGACCGCCACATTCAAACGGGTCCTGTTGATCGAGGGGGGCTGGCGTCCGCAAAACGGAGGAAGCAGACCTCCTACGGTGAAATGGGGTCTGTTGATCGGGAGGGTGTGGCGTCCGCAAAACGGACCAAACAGACTTGTGTTGGGCGCTTCACGGTCAAACGGGGGGGTGTGGCGTACCGCAAAACAGGACTCCACGGATCTGTTCATATCCACCGTCGACCTCCTCCGGCCTCCACGGGCTACCATCGACCTCCTCCAGCGTCCACGGACTCTGTTCATCCAGCCTCCACCGCGCTTCTCCACGCCATCTTGTTCAACCACCCTCCACGGGCACCCTCCACCGCTCTCTGCTCATCCAGCCCTCCACACCACGGGTCCTATTCAACCACCCTCCACCGCTCATCGCTCATCCAGCCCTCCACACCACGGGTTCCTGTTCATCCAGAGGCAACGCCACCACTCACTTGCTCATCCAACCCCACCCCCGCAACACTCATCGCTCATCCCAGAGGCAGCATCGATCGGCTTCGATTAGCAGCAGATGCGAAGAATTGCTCCATCGGGTTCGATTAACAACCATCGATCGATTGCTCGGGTTCGATGAACGTAGCCTACAATGCAATCACTGGGTTCGATTAGAACCCAACGCCTTGCTCGGCTTGATTAGAGCCAACGCCGCACACTCACCGCATCACGTCGAGATAAGCGCGCATCGCGGCCCCGACCTCCCACCGTAACCGCAACTCCCGAAATTTTCCTCCCCTCGCTTCTACCACGGTTTTTCCTTCATGGGCGGCCCAAAGAATGTCATGCAGCTGCGTCTCCGGCCCGCCCAGGACGAAAAGCCCATTTTCTGTCATGATTTTTTGTCATAGAAGTAGGAGCCCGCCACATCTATGATGATACCGGGTTTTGTCACAATTATCGTCATAGAAGTGTCATATGTATGACAAAATTTTTTTTCGTTCGGCCCAAAATGTCACGGATGTGTCTTTTTTTTGTAGTGTGAATAAGGTGTTCATGGAGTATTTGGACAAGTTTGTTGTGGTGTTTATCGATGATATTATGGTATACTCGAAGAATGAAGAGGAGCACAAGGAGCATTTGCGTTTAGTTCTCGAGAAACTCAGGGAACACCAGTTATACGCTAAGTTTAGCAAATGCGAGTTTTGGTTGAAGGAAGTTGGATTCCTTGGACATGTTATATCAGGAGAAGGTATAGCAAGAGACCCCAAAAAGGTTCGATCGATCCTTTGAATGGTTGGCACCCACTTCAGTTAGTGAGATTCGCAGTTTCCTTGGACTCGCAGGATACTATCGGAGATTCATTGAGATTTTTTCCAAGATTGCAAAGTCAATGACGGAATTATTAAAGAAGGATACTAAGTTTAAATGGACAGAAGATTGCGAGGCACGTTTTCAGGAGTTGAAGAAACGTTTGACTACAGCCCCAGTGCTAACACTGCCAGATATACATAAGGAGTTTCAAGTGTATTGCGACGCCTCTCGCTTAGGACTTGGATGTGTGCTTATGCAGGATGGAAGAGTGGTTTCGTATGCCTCACGATAACTAAAACCCCATGAGTTGAACTATGCCACACATGATTTGGAGCTAGCAGCCGTAGTGCATGCGTTGAAGACTTGGAGACATTACCTTATTGGAAACCGTTGTGATGTGCACACGGATCATAAGAGTTTGAAGTACATTTTCACGCAAAAGGAGCTGAACCTTAGGCAAAGGAGATGGTTGGAGCTTATAAAGGATTACGACATGAAGCTGCACTATCATCCAGGAAAGGCCAATGTCGTAGCAGACGCTTTGAGCCGGAAGAGTTATGCCAATATCCTTGAAAGTAAGGGATTACCAAAGGAGTTAGCCGAGGATATCATGGAACTTCGATTAGAGATTGTTCCAAGAGGTTTTGTTGCAACAATGGAAGTTCAGTCTACGTTGTTGGGCAAGATTCGAGAAGCTCAGAAGGATGACAAAGAGATTGCCGAGATAAAGGAGAAGATGAGCAAAGGAAAGGCCAAAGGTTTTCGTGAGGATGAGCACGATACTTTATGGTTTGAGGACCGGATTTATATTCCCAATGACCCAGAGATCAGGAAGTTAATACTTCAAGAGGCTCATGACTCACCATACTCGATACACCCCGGAAACACCAAGATGTATTTGGATTTGAAGGAACGTTTCTGGTGGACTGGTATGAAGAAGGATATTGCCGAGTATGTAGCCGTATGTGATGTATGTCAGAGAGTGAAGGCAGAGCATCAGAAGCCAGCAGGACTATTACAGCCTATGCCGATACCCGAATGGAAGTGGAATAAACTTGGCATGGACTTTATCACCGGATTACCTAGGACCAAAGTAGGATATGATTCAATATGGGTAGTAGTTGATCGCTTGACCAAAGTGGCTCACTTTATCCCAGTGAAAACCACCTATACAAGTTCGAAGTTGGCCAAGATATATATGTCCAGGATCGTATGTCTGCATGGAGTTCCGAGGACCATCATATCAGATAGAGGAACATAGTTTACTTCAAAGTTTTGGCATCGCCATACACGGGCGTTGGAGTGCGAGATTGGAGTTTAGTACAAGTTTCACCCACGCATGTATGGATGCACCGAGAGAGTCAACCAGATTCTGGAGGACATGTTGAGGGCCTGTGCGCTAGATTATGGATCTAGCTGGGATGACAATTTGCCTTACGCAGAGTTCTCATATAACAATAGCTACCAAGCCAATTTGAAGATGGCACCGTCCAAAGCCCTGTATGGACGGAGGTGCAGAACGCCGTTGATGTGGGATGAAGTAGGAGACCGTCAGTTGTTTGGACCAGACTTGATCAAGGAGTCTGAGGAGAAGGTTAAGCTGATTCGAGATAGAGTGAAGATTGCTCAGTCCAGCAGAAGAGTTATGCAGATTCAAAACGCAAGGAGGTAACCTATGAGATTGGAGACAGAGCATATTTGCGAGTATCACCCTTGCGAGGAGTGAAACGATTTGGAGTTAAGGGAAAGTTAGCCCCGAGATTTGTAGGACCGTATCGTGTTTTGGAACGGATGGGAGAAGTTGCCTACAAGTTGGAGTTACCAGAGGGATTCTCAGGAGTTAACGATGTGTTCCACGTCTCACAGCTGAAGAAGTGTCATGCTGAGATGGCCGATATACCGTTAAGAGATACAATACCCTTGGAGGCGATTCAGTTGGACAGTGATTTGACTTATGAGGAGAAGCCAGTTAAGATTCTTGAGTTTGTTAGCCGAGTCACCCGCAGCAAGGTTATTAAGTTTTGCAAAGTTCAGTGGAGCCACCATACCTAGGATGAAGCCACCTGGGAACGAGAGGATGATCTTCGCAAAGACCACCCACACCTATTTTCTAGCCAACGCGAATCTCGAGGGCGAGATTCATCTCAAGGGGGGTAGGTTTGTAACATCCCAAAATTTTAATTCAGAATGTTAAACATAGGTCATACTTGCACATCATATTTTATTGCATTTTTGTTCCGCAATCCTCGAAATCCTAAGCAACTCAAGGACCCTCGGAGAGAGTTGGGGATTTCCCGGTTTTCATATTTGATTCCTATCAAATAATGAAACGAGGATTTCTGATTTTAATTATTTTTCTCTCTGAAAAATATTTCATATCAAAAATATATGAGAGGAGATAATAGGAATTTTCCAAAACAATTGAAATATTGGAGGAAAAATGTTAAAATCATTTATTTGATTTTATTTTATTTTATTTGGATTTTATTTGCATTAGAAAAATTGCACGTTTTCAAAATTGCATTTTAGGGCCAAGAAAATGTTCATCTCGTTCTAAATATTTCATTTAGACGGAGAAAATTTGTTTTGGCATTTTTAGGTTCTTATTTATTTTATAGGATTTATTTTCTGTTCGGCGAAATTATTAAAAAAAAACTTGAGCACCGACTAGGTCGAAACCAGCCGGCCGCCTAACTCCCAGCGCCGCCGCCACCTTCCTTCATACCAGCTGCCGCCCGACTTCGGACGAGGAGTCCGGCCGGGACTCCTCTCGCCGCTGCGCCTTGCCCCCTCCTCCAAGCCGCCGCCCCTTTAAATCCGCACGCCGAGCCCCCACCACCACAACCGCCACCGCCGCCAAGCAGCCACGCCCGAGCAAGCGCCGCCTCCGCCGCCGCCTCATCGCCACCGCCGCTTACCGCCCATGAAGCCGCGCCCGCCGCCCGACCCGCCTCGCGGAGCCCCTCGCCCGAGGTACCGCGCCGATCCGAGCCACCGGTTAAAAAAAAACCGTTCGCCCCTAGTTCGGTTTTTTAGATCGGTTAGCCTGTTTTTCTCGGTCTTCTAATTAGCGGACGTTCGTCCGTACGTTCGTTTAAACAAACGGTTTTCTTCCTTTAGTTACAGAAAACGGACGATCGTTCGTTAGTCTGTTCGTCAGTTTTCTTTTATCGGATTTATCCGCGATTATTTTCGATCGCGATTTCTGACCCGATCTTAGTTTCTGTTTATCTTTTCGCTCGTTAGTCGGAATCAGGTGACTCAAACGCCTAGATTTTCGTCTCGAGACCCTCTTTCTGTTTAATCAGCTTAAACAAGATTTTGGTACTGTAAAATTTGACTTTAGTTCAGATTAGTAAATGGATCTTGTTTCTTTCGCCGTTTGAGTTTCGTTGCTCCATTTGATTTGATTCTTTTTGCGAACCGGAGTTCTTAAGTTGAAATTTCTGGTCAACCTCTTTTATTTGAAGTTTTTCTTGTGCATCTTTGCTTGTTGCTTATGTATGTTATTGTTTGCTTGCGATAGAATTGTTACTACGAGTCTCTAGGATTCGCGGATTGTCAGCAAGGCAAGTAACACATTGATCATACTCTTTTCATACCCAGTTTTTATGCATTAGTTCAATCCTCACACATTGCATGATTAGGATGTCATTAACTTGTGGGTTGGGAAGTAGTTGTTGAGGTAGAACCTATTGCCATGTTACTATCAAACCCTTGGGAGTTACTTCTACGCGTTGCTTATATTGCTATGCTATGCTCGTAGATGTGGTTTGGGTTTGAGTGAATCCATGACAGATGTGAGATTGTTAATTAATGGTTCAACTTAAGGTGGCAACTTAAATTAACATCTGAGTGGATTGAGGCACCTGGGGAACCCAGTGTTGTCTGTTTGTTTTTGGAAATCCCGGGGTACCCGTGTGATCTTCCTATGGACCGCCACCCAGGCTTAAAGGGAACTGAGATGATTCATGCTAGAAAGTTCTGTGTGCAGCCACAAGCTATTATGGGCTCTAGCATAGTTGAGTAGGTTACGTGAAGCTCTTGAAGAGGTAGATCAGCAGGTAGTGGGTTTTTTAGGTTTGGTATGGTCTACCCGGAGTAGGGAGTTAATGTTTCTGAAAGACTGTGTCTCGGTCATCCGTTTCTCAAACACCATGTAGTGCGAGAAATCCAACGGAGGAGATCGAATCTTGTGGGGAAAAGTGCGCAAACCTCTGCAGAGTGTAAATCTAATCATGGTTAGCCGTGTCCCCGGTTATGGACAATCTTGAGTATCTAGTACTTGGGTTATCACATGTATCTCATCACTCTTAATTAATATTGTTGGGTTATTAATTACTTTAATTTGGGATTGAGTTGGGGTTATACCTTCTCAATGTTGTTTCAACCACCATGATAGTTAAATTAAAATATATTCCTTTGTTGAAGGGAAAAATTGGCTTTTTGCAAAACTATAACCATAGAGCTTTCCACTAGCCAAATATGCATGTAGTGATAGCATTATTCTATTCTTGCTCTACTGTGTTATATTGCCCGCATATTCCATGTGCTGACCCGTTTTCGAGCTGCAACGTATTATGTTGCAGACTTTTCAGACGAATAGTAAGGTTTGTTAGGTCGTTGCCGTACAGCTCAGCTATGCCGTTGGAGTTGATGGACTCACTTTATCTTCCAAGCCTTCCGCTGTTATCGCATTAGATGGCCTTAAGCCATATTATTGTAATAAGTTCTCTTTTTGAGACATTCGATGTAATAAGTGTGTGATTGCTACTCTGTTATAAATCCTTCGAGTACTGTGTGTGTCAGCATTACTGATCTAGGGATGACACTGAAGCACAGAGACTTGACCATCTGAGGTCGGGTCGCGACACTCTTCCTTCTTCTCACATCGAGACCTTCTCGATCATTGGACACTTCATCCACACAAAACTCCAACAGAAAACTCGGTAATATCCGTTAGTATAATAAAGCAAATCACTACTCTAAGTACTGTTGCAAACCAATTCATATTTTCTTTTGCATTGTGTCTATTGTAATATAACTTTTTCATGGCTTAACCCACTGATATAAATTGATAGTTTCATCAAAACAAGCAAACTATGCATCAAAAACAGAATCTGTCTAAAACAGAACAGTTTGTAGAAATCTGAGCATTCACCATACTTTTGATACTTGAAAAATTCGGACAAAATTAGGAAAAATAAAAAATTTGTACAGCAAGACAGTGCAAAAATAATCAGAACCATTTGACGTTCCAGTAAAAAAGTAAAATTCACGAACTACAGCCAAAATTTCTGTCCTGCACCGCACAAACCAACAAACATTGTAAACATCCTAAAGGCCAACCTTGGCACATTATTTTTATAATACAATGGAATTTTACAAGGGGATAATTGTTTTTGTTGAAAAGTTTCTGTAATCAAGATTCACAATGTTGCCGTGAGCATGAACAAAGTTCAAGGAGCTCTCCCACTTCAACAATGCTTGTCTTTCTCACTTTCACTTTCCTTTTTGATAAGTTTTGGGTTCCCCTCTTTCTTTTTGTTGTTTTTAAACTATATGAAAGCACACAACAGAAATAAATGACTCTCTAAGACTTCTGGGTTGTCTCCCTGGTAGCGCTTTCTTTAAAGCCATTAAGCTAGGCATATAGTGCTCAAGTAGTGAATCCACCCAGATCCTAAGGTATATCAAAGCCAATTTTAATTAACAATGATTTAGCATTTAGTAATGAGCACAAAGCAACATATACCGAGTAATGACGAAGTCTATTTCTCTTCCTATGCATCGACATGTCATAAAAGAACAATTCATGCACACATAGTAAAGGCCAATGCATAGTATAAACAGTTTCTTGCAATTTTATCGTGTTGGAAACATAGAGAGGTGGAGATATAGTTCCTCTCCCATAATAATTGCAAGTAGGAGCAGCAAGCACATGCATATTATATCTATCAAAATCATCATGTGCAACGGTAAAAGGCAACCCATCAATATAATCCTTAATAAGTGCAAACTTCTCCGATATAGTATAATCGGGAGAATTAAAAAAGATAATAGGACTATCATGCGTGGGTGCAATAGCAACAATTTCATGTTTAACATAAGGAACTATAGAAAGTTCATCTCCATAAGCATAATTCATATTGGCATCTTGGCCATAAGCATAGCAAGCATCATTAAAAAGGGATATTTCAAGAGAATTAATGGGATCATAATAGTCATCATAGCAATCATCCTTCGGTAAGCACGAAGGGGAATTAAACAATGTATGAGTTGAAGGGTTACTCTCATTAGAAGGTGGGCACGGGTGATCAATCCACTATTCCTCCTTTTGTTCTTCGCTCTCCTCTCATCTTTTTCATCCAATGAGCTCACAGTTTCATCAATTTCTTCTTCCATAGCTTCCTGCAAAATATTAGTCTCTTCTTGGACAGCGGGGTAGGCCTCAATATATAGTTTAACATAGGCATTAGAAGCATAATTATCATAGCAATATTCAAGTATGGCAAAATTTTCAGATTTGTGAAAAGTAGCATCATACTTTTCAATCAAAGAGGCAATTTCATAAGCACCCTTAAAAGCAACAAATTCTTCAATTTGTTGAACATCATAGTAATTATAAACACCCTTAGCATACGAAGATACGATTCCATTATCACTAAACAAGCATTGGTAGGGAAGGTGTTTCTTAGGGTTTTCAGAACAACAAGTAACATCATATAATTCACATAAAGTCCAAGCATAGCATTGTAAACGTTGAATTTGATCCCATAATAGTTTACGTTTTTCAGATATACGGTGTCGCACATAACAAGCATGCTCATCTAAAGATTTTCCCTCAACTAAGCTAGTTGGGGTTTCACCTGACACAAAGGGATCGAAGATGATCCAAGTAAAAAGCTTCAGTAGTGTGATAGATTTTGAGTGGTTCTTCAACCATTGGAGCAGTAGGTACAACTAATTTTTTTGGTATTTTGGGTTTCCTACCCATAACTAAATATAGAAAACAACTAAGAACAGCAAATAAAAATTACTTAGTGATAAAGCAAACAAGCACACACGATAATATTCACCCCATGCTATAACTACCCGGCAACGACGCCAGAAAAAGGTCTTGATAACCCACAAGTATAGGGGATCAATTGTAGCCTCTTTCGATAAGTAAGAGTGTCGAACCCAATGAGGAGCTTAAAGGTAGAACAAATATTCCCTGAAGTTCTATCGACCACCGATACAACTCTACGCACGCTTGACGTTTGCTTTACCTAGAACAAGTATGAACCTAGAAGTACTTTGTAGGTGTTTTTGGATAGGCTTGCAAGAAAGTAAAGATCGAGTAAATAAAAGCTAGGGGATGTTTAGATGAAGACACAACTAAATTAGTTTTAGTAAAGAGTTTGTTGTCACGAGAAAATTATTTGTCCCTAGGCATTCGATAACTAGACCGGTAATCATTATTGCAATTTTATATGAGGGAGAGGCATAAGCTAACATACTTTCTCTACTTGGATCATATGCACTTATGATTGGAACTCTAGCAATCATCCGCAACTACTAAAGATTCATTAAGGTAAAACCCAACCATAGCATTAAAGTATCAAGTCCCCTTTATCCCATACGCAAACAACCTACTTACTCGGGTTTGTGCTTCTGTCACTCACGCCACACACCATAAGCAAATCATAAAAATATTGCAAACCCTACAACGGGAATCCTCACGCTTGCGTGACACGGAGGGCACAATAGGACAACACCAATAATTAAACATGCAATTCAAACCAATCATAGCAATCCATCAATAACCGATAGGACAACGAAAATCTACTCAGACATCATAGGATGGCAACACATCATCGGAAAATAATATGAAGCATAAAGCACCATGTTCAAGTAGAGGGTACAGCGGGTTGCGGGAGAGTGGACCGCTGTAGATAGAGGTGGGGGGGGGGGTAGGTGATGGAGATGTTGGTGAAGATGACGGTGGTGTTGATGGCCCCCGGCAGCGCTCCGACGCCACCGGAAGCAAGGGGGAGAGATGCCCCCTTCTTCTTCTTCCTTGACCTCCTCCCTAGATGGGAGAAGGGTTTCCCCTCTGGTCCTTGGCTCCCATGGCTTGGGAGGGACGAGAGCCCCTCCGAGATTGGATCTATGTCTCTGTTTCTGCGTTCTGTTCTGGCTCTGTTTCACCGTTTCGTGTATATATGGAGATCCGTAACTCCGATTGGCCTGAAACCTTCGCCGTGATTTTTTTTTCTGAAAATTAGCTTTCTTGCGGCAAAAGAAGAGTGTCAACCGCCTTACAGGTGGGTCACGAGGGTCAGGGGCGCGCCCTAGGGGGGGGGTGGCGCCCCCTACCTCGTGCCCACCTCGGACACTGGTTCACGTTGATTTTTCTTCCAGATTTTCCAAAAATTCCAAAAATAAGCTCCATCTGTTTTTATCCCGTTTGGACTTCGTTTGATATGGATATTCTGCGAAACAAAAACATGCAACAGACAGGAACTGGCACTGGATCAATATGTTAGTCCCAAAAATAGTATAATAAGTTGCCAAAAAGTATATGGAAGTTGTAGAATATTGGCATGGAATAATAAAAAATTATAGATACGACGGAGACGTATCACACAGTCGGCGCCGGCGCGCTCCCTATGCTCTGTACCCCCACCATCAGCAACATGGCAGTCACCAGGACCCTCATCGACGGTGGCGCTGGCCTCAACGTCCTCTCCGTGGAAGCATTTGGCCTACTTCATGTGCCTTACGATCGGCTCCTCACCACCAAGCCTTTCTATGGGGTCGTCGATGGCTCCACCTGCCCTCTAGGGCAGATCCGTCTCCCTGTCACCTTTGGCACTCGTGATAACTATCGCACCGAGCTCATCGACTTCGACATCGTCCACATCGGCCTCCCATACAATGCCATCCTCGGGTATCCAGCCCTGGCCAAGTTCATGGAGGCTACTCATACCGGCTACAACCTCATGAAGATGCCGGGAAGCAGCGGCGTCCTCACCGTGTCGGGGGATACTAAGGACGCGCTCCCGGCCCTCAAGCTCGCCTTCAAGGTCGCAGCGGCCGCGTGGCCGAATGGGGAGGGGGCTCCAGAAGGCCTGGTGGCTGCGCCAGCAAAGAAGAAGCAATTGTTTTCTCAAGACTGGGCCGAGACGAAGCAGGTGTCGGTCGACGAAGGCTGGGGATCGGGCTCTACCTTCACCATAGGCGCCGGCCTCTCCCCAGACCAGGAAGAGGTGCTAGTCAGCTTCCTCCGCGTGAACAAGGACGTGTTTGCATGGGAAGCGGCGGACCTGGTCGGGGTTCCGCATGGGGTAAACGAGCACCACTTGATGATGTGCCCCAACGCACACCCGGTAAAACAGAAGGCGCGGCGGCAAGCCCCGGAGAAGCAGTCGTTCATCATCTAGGAGACCCGCAAGCTGGAAGAGGTCGGCGTCATTCGGGAAGTACGACATCCAGATTGGTTGGCGAACCTGGTTATCGTCCCCAAGAAGGGCGAGAAGGAGCGCATGTGTGTCGATTTCACCAACCTCAACAAAGCTTGTCCTCAAGACCCGTTCCCTCTCCCACGCATCGATCAGATCGTCGACTCCACTGTCGAGTGTGATTTACTGTGCTTCCTGGATGCCCTCTCGGGCTATCACCAAATCAAGATGGCGGTGCAGGATGTTGAGAAGATGGCCTTCCTGACCCCGTGCGGGGTGTACTGCTATACCTGCATGTCGTTCGGGCTGCACATTGCCAGAGCAACCTTCCAGCGGCTAATGCACATCGCCTTGGGTCAGCAGCTCGGGAGGAACGCCGAGGCATACGTCGATGACATAGTGGTGAAATCTCAGGAGGCAAAAACCCTTATCGAATATCTGGAGGAGACATTCGCCAGTCTGCGCAAAGTGAACATGCGACTCAACCTGAAAAAATGTGTGTTTGGCGTCCTGTCCGGCAAGCTGCTGGGATTCCTGGTGTCGCACAGAGGGATCGAGGCCAACCCGGAGAAGGTCAAGGCCATAGAAAGGATGAGTCCATCGCAAACCCTCAAGGAGATGCAGAAGCTGGAAGGCTGCGTAACCTCGCTCGGGCATTTCATCTCCAAGCTAGGAGAGTGCACCCACCCCTTCTTCAAGCTGATGAAAAAGAAGGGCCCATTCGAGTGGACTCCGAAGGCTGACGCGGCCTTCCAAGACCTCAAGAGGTACCTCACCAGCCCACCGGTGATGGTAGCACCGTGCCCCCTTGAACCCTTGGTGCTCTACCTGGACGCCACACCTCACTCTGCGAGCGTAGCGCTTGTGGCGGTCCGGGAGGAGCGTCCGATTAAGGGCACGCGATGCAGCACCCCGCACCCGACTGAGGTGCCGCAGCCTCAGGACAGCGCTCCTTAAGCCTTGGCCACCCCTCTGATCAGTGGGACTTCTAAGGATGGGCTCCTGAGGCCACAGTTGCCCGTCAGATGACAAAACTCCTGAGGTTCCCTAGCCTCAGGAGGTACGGGACCCTGCCAACGCCTCCACCCTTGTCGAGCACCCGGTGTACTTCGTCAGCACGATGCTGCGTGATGCACGGGCGTGCTATCCCATGCCACAAAAGCCTTTGCTCGCACTCCTCGTTGCCTCCCAGAAACTCCATCACTACTTCCAAGGCCACCCCATCAAGGTTGTCTCAGCTTACCCCTTAGAGAGGGTACTCCGCAGCCTAACGCCGCGGGAAGGGTCGCCCAATGGAACATTGAACTACAAGCGTTCCGGTTGGAGTTCAGCACCACCAGGATCATCAAAGGTGCGGCCCTCACTGACTTTGTGGCAGAATGGACTGATGCCCCTGACCGAGAAGTGGGTGAGGACCGTTCTCTCGTGCCTGGAAGTGAAGCACCGGATGGTTGGGTCATGTACTTCGATGGAGCATTTGCGCGTCAAGGCACGGGGGCTGGAGCCATGCTCGTCTCGCCCACCCAAGACAAGCTCTACTACGTCGTGCAGCTCTGCTTCCAGCATGGCAAGAAGGTCTCCAACAACATCACAGAATACGAGGGCCTAATCGCCGGCCTCAAGGCTGCGGCGGCTCTAAGGGTGAGGTGCCTCACCATCAAGGGCGACTCCCAGCTCCTCATCAACTTCTCCAGCAAGGCATACAAGCCAAAGGACGAGCACATGGAGGCATACCTTGAGGATGTACGCAAAATTGAGAAACGATTCTTAGGCTTGGAGTTGCAGCACATGCTGCGCGACATGAACAAGGAGGTGAACGACATCGCCAAGAGGGTGTCCCGGCGTCAACCTCGCGAGCCTGGCATCTTTGAGGAGTGGCCCTTTCAAGACGTCGGCAGCTCCCCCCGCTGCGGGGTGATACGTCTCCAACGTATCTATAATTTATGAAGTATTCATGCTGTTATATTATCATTCTTGGATGTTTTACAATCATTTTATAGCAACTTTATATCATTTTTCGGGACTAACCTATTGACCAAGTGCCCTGTGCCAGTTGCTGTTTTTTGCTTGTTTTTTTACACCGCAGGAAATCAATATGAAACAGAGTCCAAACACCGTGAAACTTTTTGTGGATTTTTTATGGACCAGAAGACAACCAGCGGGCCAGAGAAGCACCTGGGGGTGCCCCGAGGGGGGCATAATCCACCAGGGCACGCCTGGGGGCCTAGGCGCACCCAGGTGGATTGTGCCCACCTCGGTGGCCTCCCGCACCCCCTCTTTGCCCTATAAATCACCAAATATTCCAAAAACCCTCGGGGTAACCCTAGATCAGAAGTTTCGCCACCGCAAGCCTTTGTAGCCACCGAAAACCAACGGGACCCTGTTCTGGCACCCTCTCGGAGGGGGAGATCATTACCAGTGGCAATCTTCATCATCCCGACGGCCACACGATGAGGAGGGAGTAGTACACCCTCGGTGCTGAGGATTTGTACTAGTAGCTATGTGTTTAATCTCTCTCTCTCTCTCTCTCTCTCTCTCTCGTGTTCTTGAGATGTCACGGTCTTGATGTATCGCGGGCTTTGTTAATATAGTTGGATCATATGGTGTTTTCCCCTCTCTATCTTGTTGTGATGAATGGAGTCTTCCCTTTGAGATTTCGTTATTATCGGATTGAATACTTTCATGGATTTGAGAGCACTTGATATATGTCTTGCATATGAATACTCGTGGTGACATTGGGGTATCGTATTGATTCACTTGATATATGTTTTGGCACTCAACTCGCGGATTCCCGAGGTGACATTGGGGTAATCTATGCATAGGGGTTGATGCACGTTCTTGTCTTTGTTTCTCCGATAGAAATCTTGGGGCACTCTTTGAAGTTCATTGTGTTGGATTGAATATTATGAATCTGAATTTGCTTTGGTGTTATTTTAGTACGAACTCTTGGTTAGATCGATCGAAAAGAATAGCTTTGAGGTGGTTTCGTACCCTACAAACAATTTTGTCTTATGTTCTCCGCTAGATAGGAACTTTGGAGTGATTCTTCATCGCACTTTGAGGGATGGTTATATGATCCAATTATATTAGCATTGTTGGGAGATTACACTAGCGAAAGTACAGACCCTAGGCCTCATTTTCAAGCATTGCAATATCGTTTGTGCTCACTTTTATCGTTCACTACCTTGCTGTTTTTATTTATTTAGATTATAAAAATATATTTCTACCATCCATATTACACTTTTATCACCATCTCTTTGCTGAACTAGTGCACCTATACAATTTGCCATTGTATTAGGTGTGTTGGGGACACAAGAGATTTCTTGTATTTGGTTGCAGGGTTGTTTGAGAGAGACCGTCTTCATCCTACGCCTCCCACGAATTGATAAACCTTAGGTCATCCACTTGAGAGAAAATTGCTACTGTTCTACAAAACTCTGCGCTTGGAGGCCCAACACGAGTCTACAAGAATAAAGTTGCATAGTAGACATCAAGCTCTTTCTGACGCCGTTGTCGGGGAGGCTAGGTAAGCAGCACTCACACCCTGTCAGCTAAGCTCTTTTCTGGCGCCATTGCCGGGGAGGTGAGTGCTTGAAGGTATATCTTTAGATCTTGCAATTGAATCTTTTAGTTTCTTGTTTTATCACTAGTTTGGTTTATAAAAGAAAACTACATAAAAAATGGAGTTGAGGTTGCATCATATTGTTGATCATCTTTATAATATCTTTCTTGAAAATGATGGATCGGAAAATTGTGCTCAAT
The DNA here is from genome assembly GCA_021605205.1 of Aegilops longissima. Classification (NCBI taxonomy): domain Eukaryota; kingdom Viridiplantae; phylum Streptophyta; class Magnoliopsida; order Poales; family Poaceae; genus Aegilops; species Aegilops longissima. Next base: position 363,039,552 of record CM038676.1, read on the forward strand.
TGTTAGAAGAAGAAGTCAATAAAATGTTTGGCACAAAATATTTGAATGATGAGCATGATTGCAATGTTGTTAGTATGAATTCTATGAATATCCGTGATGCTAATGATGTGCAAAGCCATAAGCTTGGGGATGCTATATTTGATGATGATGATATTTTTGGTCCCCCAAGTTTTGATGAGAAATTTTATTGTGATGATAGCATGCCTCCTATTTGTGATGATTATATTTCTGAAAGTGGATTTGGAGAGGTAATGACTTTATTTAATGATGATTCTGCTATCTTTGACGAGGTTTAAAGTGATTATGACAACAAAGTTGCTATCTATGATGATTATGGTGATGACATGTATGCTATTTTGTATAATGATAAGCATGAAATTTTTCATCATGATTTTAATTTTCACTCTCATGATAGTTATTTTGTTGAGTTTGCTCCCACTACTATTGATGAGATGAAATTTGCTTATGTGGAGAGTAATAAGTTTTCTATGCTTTTGTGTGATGAAAGAATGCTTTATCTGATGGTTATATTGTTGAATTTCTTCATTATGCTACTGAAAATTATTATGAGGGGGAACTTATGCTTGTAGGAATTGCAATAATATCAAGTTTCCTGTCTATGTGTTGAAAATCTTGAAGTTATGTTTGTTTTGCCTTCCTATGCTAGTTGATTCTTGTTCCCATAAGTTGTTTGCTCACAAAATCCCTATGCATAGTAAGTGGTTTAGGCTTAAATGTGCTTGCCATGTTTTTCATGATGCTCTCTTTATGTTTCAATCCTTATCTTTTATGCGAGCATCATTGAACTCATCATGCCTAGCTTAAAAGGCATTAAAGAAAAGCGCTTGTTGGGAGACAACCCAACACTTTTACCTACTGTTTTTGTGTGTTCACACGATTAATCTACTGTAGTAATCATGTTTTATAGCTTTTGTTTCAATAAAGTGCCAAGTAAAGCCTTTGGGATAGTGTGGATGATAGTTGACTTGAATCTGTGCAAAAACAGAAATATTTGCTTCCAGAAACATAATTGTTTAAATTCAATGGAACATGATAAAAATTTGAAATTTTCACAGATGATTGATATGCAAATTCTCTACGTTTTCCTAATTTTTCAGAATTTTTGGAGTAGCAGAAGTATGGTTATTCTGTAGATCATTACAGACTATTCTGCTTTTGACAGATTCTGTTTTCGATGCATAGTTTGCTTATTTTCTAGTTTCTATGGCTTATATTGCTCAATAAAAATTGTGGAAATGATATGATACAGTAGGCATTGTGTGGAAAAAATTATGACTCTTGCCTTTGACAGTACCAAAGTGAAATGGTTTGCTCTTTATCATACTAACCTATCTCACGAAGTTCCGTTAAGTTTTGTGTGATTGAAGTTTTCAAGTTTTGGGTGAGATGTCGATATGAGGAGAATAAGGAGTGACAAGACCCTAAGCTTGAGGATGCCCAAGGCACCCCAAGGTAATATTCAAGGAAGATACAAGCAACCAAGCTTGGGGATGCCCCGGAAGGCATCCCCTCTTTCGTCTCCAACATTATCGGTAAACTCACTTGGAGCTACATTTTTATTCGCCACATGATATTTATTTTACTTGGAGCGTCATTTTATTTTATTAGTATTTTCTTTCTATTATTTATAATAATGTTTTGCATCTTTCTTTTCAGTAAAAATGTCAAGGATAGCCTTTACCATGCTTATTTTGCAAGTCTACATGTTGCTGTTTCAAAACAGAAAGTTTGTCGTTGTTGCAAAAATTACCTAAAAAAGTCAGAATGTGATAAAATGTTGAAACTTTTTCCACAGTAAGCTCTGATAAATTTTCTACAGTGTGGTAAATTTTCATAATTTTTGGAGTTAGGGAAGTATGATGAATATTGCATTCTTTACAGACTATACTGTTTTGGCAGATTGCTGTTATGTTTACATTGTTTGCATATGTTTGCTTGTTTAATGATTCTATTTGAGGATAGGAGTATTAAATATGCAGAGGCATTTAGTATGCAATGTTGAATAATGATTTTAGTGATTTGCTACAGTAAATGATGATAAGGTTTTTGTATTGGTTTATACTAACTTATCTCACGAGTTCTTGTTGAGTTTTGTGTGGATGAAGTTTTTAAGATTTAGGGAAACCGTGATATGACAGGAATTAAGGAGACACAAAAGCTCAAGCTTGGGGATGCCCAAGGCATCCCAAGTTAATATTCCAAGAAGTCTCAAGCATCTAAGCTTGGGGATGCCCCGGTAGGCATCCCACCTTTCTTCTTCAACAATTATCGGTTAGCATCGGTTGAGCCTAAGTTTTTGCTTGTTCACATTATGTGTGCTATTATTGAAATGTCATTTTGTTTTGTTTAGCTTGCTGTTTTAATAAAATACTTAGATCTGAAAGTTTTAAATAATAGAGAGTCCTCAATGAGCTGCCCATTTACATAATATCTTTTTTGGAGTAGTTTGTAATTTACTATTGTGCTTCAATTATATCCTATGAGTAAATTGTTAAATGAATTTAATATCATGAATTTGAAATTATATCATGCCCAGTGGTAGCTTCACATTGGGTTTAGAAAGTGAAATCTTTTGAAGCTTGACAATCACAATTTTGGTCATACAAGCAATTCATGAATGATTACTATAAGGAAGAGAACTTTCACATGCAAATACACTATCTTGGAAATCTTTTGTGATTGTGAGCCCCCATCAAAATATTATATGCCAAAATTGTTGACGTTGGACAAGGAAGACAACATAATGAATTATGTTTGTTCATATTCACATAGAAGTTATATTGTCATAGATCCCTCAACATGTGGTGCTTGCCTCCCATCTTTGCTATCCAATTCCGCACCAAGTAGAGATACTACTTGTGCATCCAAAAACCGTTAAACCCAAATCTTATTTTCAGGAGTCCACCATACCTACCTAAGATTGAGCAAGATCCTTCAAGTAAGTTGTCATCGGTACAAAAAGGCAATAAAAATTGCTTCTAAAAGTGTGAGATCATTTAGTGTAAGAGAAAATTGAACGTCGTACAAACTTGTGATGGTAAAGAATAAAAACAACATACTGCATAATAAAGGTTGCCATCACAAGGGGCAATATAACGTGACATCTTTTGCACTAAGGGGTTGAGCATACAAACAAAAAGCGCATGGCAACCTCTGCTTCCCTTTGCAAAGGGCCTACCTTTTACTTTTATGTATTTACTTTCATGCATGAGTCAAAGTTTTTCTCTCCATTCCTTTTTATTTTTCTCTTTTGGAAAGCATCATGTGGTGAGGAAAGACCTAGGCACATATATCCAGTTGGATATGGGTAGCATGAGTTATTATTGGTGACATCACCCTTGAGATGAATACGTTGGGAGGTGAAATTATAAGCCCTTATCTTTCTATGTGTTCGGTTGAAACGTTTTGCTCATGTGTATGCGGTGAGTGTTAGCAATCATAGAAGGCTATATTGTGGTTGAGTATGTGGAGCTCTTACTTAGACTCTGTTGAACAAGTTGAATTGCAATTGATTGGTGACTGAGAACATAGGTTGTTGAGTTTCAAGAGAATTCATTGTTTGAACCTTACCATGTGAATTGGTTGCTACTTTAACATGAGAAGTTTTATAAGAAAGAATTGCTGTTATGATGCTAGGAAAAGTGATTGAAATTACCATTGATCCAACTTGTGCACTTTGCTAGCATTCACACTTCATAAGTTATTTCTTTTATCATTTACCTACTCGAGGATGAGTAGGAATTAAGCTTGGGGGTGCTGACACGTCTCCAATGTATCTATAATTTATGAAGTATTCATGCTATTATATTATCATTCTTGGATGTTTTACAATCATTTTTATAGCAACTTTATATCATTTTAGGGACTAACCTATTGACCCAGTGCCCAGTGCCAGTTGCTGTTTTTTGCTTGTTTTTTTACATCATAGGAAATAAATATCAAACGGAGTCTAAACACCGCGAAACTTTTTGTGGATTTTTATGGACTAGAAAACATCCAGTGGGCCAGATAAGCACCTGGGGGTGCCCCGAGGGGGGCACAACCCACCAGGGCGCGGGCGCACCCAGGTGGGTTGTGCCCACCTCGGTGGCCTCCCGGACCCCTCTTTGCCCTATAAATCACCTAATATTCCAAAAACCCTCGGGGTAACTAATACGTCTCCAACGTATCTATAATTTTTGATTGTTCCATGTTGTTTTATTATCAACCTTGGATGTTTTATAATCATTTTATATCATTTTTTGGTACTAACCTATTGACATAGTGCCAAGTGCCAGTTGCTGTTTTTTCCATTATTTTTTACATCACAGAAAATCAATACCAGACGGAGTCCAAATGCCACGAAACTCCATGATGATTTTTTATGGGCCAGATGGAAGATGTTGTGCCTTGGTTGCACCTCGGGGGAGTCTCGAGGAGGGAACAACCCACCAGGGCGCGCCAGGAGGCCCAGGCGCGCCCTGGTGGGTTGTGCCCACCTCGGGTGCCCCCTGGACCACCTCTTTGCTCTATAAATACCCAAAAAATCCCAGAACCCTAGAAGCATCGACGAAATATTCATCGAGCCGTCCCAGAGTCCAAAACCACTAGATCCAATATAGACACCATCTCAGATGGGGTTCACCACCTCCATTGGTGCCTCTCCGATGATGCGTGAGTAGTTCTTTGTAGACCTTCGGGTCCTAGCTAGACTAGGTGTTGGGGCGCGCCCATGGCGCGCCTCTTGAGAGGAAGCTGAGCGGTGCCAGCTAGTGGTCGACCCTTTAACACACTTTTATGTTCTAATTAGCATGTGTGATGATTGTCTTAATTAAGAAATTGAGATTTCAAGCAGAGAATAGCAGCAGAAATAAATACATATATGCATAGAAGCCCCATTATGGATCTTAACATGAATAATCTGACTGAGAACAGTGCAGTTTACATAAACAAAGGCATAGGTTTGACATCTTCAGAAGCATTGGATAGCAAGGTCGAAAAGTAAATTATAGGGCATAATTAGGAGTACTTAGTGCTAGATTATAGTGACACAGGATTTGCGGTGTATTCAGTGGTGCATTAGAGGCGGTGGACGGTGAGAACCAGGCGGTACTTTGAAGTGACCCTGAAACGAAAAGCGCAGATGTCTCCTTCGCGAATGTTGGCACAGCGACGAAACTCGGACCAGTTGGTGGTTATAGTGGCCCTCTTGTCAGTTCCTACCATAACGCGACATTCGGTGCGTAGACGACCATTTGTAAGTCTGACCATAAGTGTATCATTGTTTGGATCAATGTAGTCCAGCAGGTTCTCTTTAGGGTACAAGAAAGCAAGTGATTTACATGGACGCAGATTGTTGTGTGATATGGAAGATAAAAGTGTGTTTTCGAGGTTACCATGCGCTGGCCTGGCTTGGTAAATGTTTTGTTGATTGTGCACACATAGTACTGATGTCAAATGTTTTGTTGATTGTGCACACGTAGTACTTGATGTCAAATGTTTTGTTGATTGTGCACACGTAGTACTTGATGTCTAGCTCTTTGTGCCAGAACATAGCAAAGAGAGCGTCTACGTGGCGTTCATAGAGCTTCACGTCATTACCCAGTAACAGTGGTCTTCAAGCTCACCAAAGTACTGGATGCCACCAGGTGCTCCCGCATTCAATTCAATGTAGGTGAGAAGCAAGTATCGCTTGCAATAGCCGTAAATGTCATAGTTTGTTTGGGAAAAGAAATTTTAGTTATATAACAATATAGGTGGGGCTTAGGGGCTGTTTGGGTTGAACCTAGACAAGCCCTACAAAAATGATGGCGTGCAAGAATTTTGGCGAAGAAAACTGTCGCCTGGAACTTGCTCGTGTGCTAGTATAGAATCACAAAGGTTGGCTAAAAAATTGGCAGCCATTGGAAAATTTGGCTGCAATAAAAACGGTTGCCCACACTATGGTCAACAACAACAAAATTACTGGTGAAATTTAGACCTTACATTGAATATTTGGAACAAACAACAAGCCTAACTCGGGCAGGAAACCCCTAAGCAAGAGAATCTGCCTCAAAACCAATACTATGTTTTTCTGTACGGGAGAACATACCTGAACAACCTAAATAAACTGAAGTGCCACTCTCTTGCATTATCTGCATCTTCCCCGATTGCTCCTAAATCTTACAAACCCATGGCCCCGGTGTAGATATGTAACCCATCATTTAGTAACCATCAAACTTAATAGTAATATTTATGATATATGTAAAAAGGGATCAATGACATCGTTGAAGCTCTAGCAAGTTTAAGTTTCAACTAAACCTATTCAGAATTAATTAACTATAGAAAAAACAGATTAGCGAGGAAGCATGAATCATGTCTAAGAGATCGGAAAATGGCATTGATAAACTGCCACATAAATCATGCTTCCTGTACCATGGGAAGGAACAGAAACAAACTGAGAAGCTGAGTGCACCTCTAAGAGATAGAAAAATGGCATCGATAATTCAGCTTTACAGCACTCGGCATACCAAAAAACAGCACCATTGAATTATCAAGGTAATCAATGGTAGAGTTAAATTACCCTGTTGAAACTCCATTTTCTTGGCCTAGTTCCCTGAATTTCATTTGCTGACACATATAGCCAAACAATTAGGATAAGATACCTTATTTGAGTTTTATGCCGATGGTTCCAGCCACGGAAAGCATTTGTCAATCTGTTGTCCAATGATTGGCGATCAAATTGATCCAATGTGTGCAGATTCTTCATGAGACCCAATTCAACTAGAAAACACGGAGTTAGTCAGTAAATAATTGACATGGCTCACCCTCACCTCCATGGGATCCATTTGTAGTACCATCTAGAGTAAAAGCTAGAGGAATAACATGAAAGCTTCATATTGTATCGCTCCCCTTCAAAGAAGAGCCAAATAATAGCAGTGGAAAACTTTCAGTCTCTTTGACCACTCTAAAAGCTACTCTGCATGAGGAAAAAAGCAATGCTATTAGTAAGAAATGGTAAATCATCCTCAGGTTTGGCAGAGGAAACTATAACACATATCTATCAACTCACATTATTCAGGTGACGAATCCAAAAATATCAAATAAGGTAATACTTAATAAATATACTTCATAAGACTTGGTTTCCATCAAGTGAAGAACCATAGACAGAGGTAAATCAACTTATAACATCAATCTAAAAAATTCCACACGTTTGTACTGATATTCAAAGAGATGCTTAGCACCCAGCAACTCGCTGAGGAAGTCGATGTCGAAACATCAAAGGTTAACAGATGGACCTGGAAAGGCTGTCACTGCTACAATTTTGCTGGGCACCTCCTACATGGTCACAGATGGGTCTTTTCCCGAGGCAAGTCTGGACCATATTTTGGTGGCATCAAAAATACATCTTCCACTTATTTTCATCGGCTGACTGCAGGTGACGACACATGAATTAAAATTAAATTTAATATGTGCTACTAACTCGTAAGCACATCGAATGCTTATCAAGCAAATAGAGACAAATCAAAAGAATGGCTCATGAGGAAGTCATATAGAATGTGCCTTCCTGTTATAACAGGGGTGCTCATGTCCATCGTTTCACCGCAATATCCATCCTTCCGAAGTTCCCAGTAATAAGATTGGTTGTCATTCCATTTGTTCAGACCTTGTGTTCTGAAAGGAATCATACCATGAAAAACTTCCACTCAGTTTAAGCATTTAACTATACCACAAAATATTTAAATGAATTCCTAGCACAGCAAAGGGAGGAAACACATCAATTACCTTACCAAATAAGTAAGACACCAGCACGTTGAATAATTGAGATAATCCGTAGATATCAAATCCCGTTCTTGCAGGCATTACTATCCCAACAACTCCAATAGAAGATCAGGCATTATTGCTCACAAAGTATCAAAACAGATCGCTCTTACTCAGTGCATGTTATTAACTACTTTATTATAGCAGTTGGCTGGAACGGGACGATCGCGAGATTGAGAACTGCGGGGAGTAGTTCTTCAACATACAAAATCACACAGGCTCATCCAGCTAAATTGATGAGCTTGTGTCATTACAATGTGACAAAGATAGCTCTGATTGTACTACAGAATTCATGGTATAAAACGTCCAACTAATTACTTTCAAAAGAGAAGAGGAAAGAGAAAGCACAATTTCAGAACATTAGGAGGTTTCATTGTTTAAATTCTTATTAGGTCAATTTGGGCAATAGCTTTACTATTTGATTCAATTTCCGGTGCAATTTCTGAGAAAAGAAACAAAAATCTAAGTTATCATATGAAGGAGACATAAAAACACCTGATGGGTGTGAATGGACCGATACAGGTAGGAATCCAAGAACAACACGCAAACACCCATGCATACACATAAATACACAATGAACCGTACCTTGATGGCGATGATGGGCGAGGAGCGCAGAAACACGAACAAGACCAGCGATCGATGAACAACCAAAAATTTGGTACTCACATAACAACCACTTGCTAACATACAACATACACGAGTAGTAAGCATGGCAGCAACACATCCGGAAAAGAAAAGAACACCTTGGCTTAATGGAGGGAGGATTACCTCCATGGTAGCCTACAAGCAGAGCATAGTAGTGGTTGCACGGAGGCGGAAGGACAAACAGGCGAGGAGAGCGATGCGCGTATATATGAAGGAGATGGTAAACAACAGAGCGATTAGGTCCAAATCATGAGCAGTAGATGCTAATTAAGCATCGAAAATCAAACATGAAAGGAAGTATAATTCTAAAATAAAATTGGCACGTAACATTATCAAAGCTCAGAGGTTTCTTGACTGGGAAGATGGTGGACTCAGTATAGAAAATTTGAAATGAAAAGAGAAATCAAATGTATAAAATAAACAACGCTGCTATATATCAACATGCAACTGGCGTGTAAACCAAGACATAACATTTACACATCTCAAATTACTAATATTTGGTACAAATAAAAAAAATCAGAGACCTATTGTCTTCCAATTTTGTCTCCAGTTCCTTTTTGTTCTCCCACAATAGAATGCAATGCAGCTTCTGCTCATTCATGCACAAAGCATTTGCAATTATAAGTCAGTATGGGCAAATATTATTGTGGCCAAGCATGAAGAAAAGAGAAGTTTAGTGCATGAATTACCTGAATGTTTTTAATGAGATAATTGGAAATATTATTGCCGTGTTCTTCGCTACCTCTATCATCACATCCTCCATAATTTGGATTTTCATTAGCTGAACAAAGCTTAGCGCACACTTCAACACCATCAGGCACCTCGTAACTTACTTAGATATGCACTTAAAAAATTCAAAGCATTAAGCCCCAATCTCCACCATCCAGGAAGAAATGAATTAAAGAGCGGGTGAACCATGGTCCTGAATCTCCTCTCTCATAGTGAACAACATAAGATAACTGGAAATAACAGAGGCCCCCTCTGATTCCAAATTTGACGATGTCATCCCCATATATTGCTTCTGATGCCATCAGCTGCAGTGAGCAAACAAATGATGGAAGGCAAAATGTAAACATCAAAGAATTTGGAAAATAAAAGCGACAAGGGATTTATTTTACCAAAAGAAAATTATATGCTTTTCCTGGGAATGCTGCTGCTGCTCATTATGTTTTAATGCTAGCTTTCATGATAGGGATAGCGAAAATTGAAATAGGAAATAACTTGGTTAAGAAAAGATAGAGACGTGTGAGTGTGTCCTTAGTTCTTAGGGAAACAGAGAGTTCTTGGGGCTCAATACTATTACCTAAGTATTTTACCAACAGTGTCACAAACACCACCATACTGGTTCAGGCTCAGAACTGAAGCCACCTTGGAACTGCTATCTTCATGGTGCACAAGTCCTTGAGGGTCTCCAGGTTCGTTGGCTGCAGCTTGTCCTGTGCGCCGTCGTCAGCGAGGCGTGAAACATAAATGCCAATCAATGAGACCTAAGCCCAAACCCCGAAGAATGTGGTTCTGGTGACCGCCCAGTAGAAGAGCACCGTGGGCAGCGCGAGGTAGGCACCGATGACGACCCCAGTGGCGAATATCGCGTTCAGCTTCCAACTGTCCGGGCTCCGCAACGGCGTCACCCGATCCTTGGATATCGCCATGATCGTCCCTGATCAGAGCATTTCAGTCAGGCTATGTATTTCAATATGGTCTGAAACTTGGCACCAAAGTTCAGAGGTGCTACTGCATTAATTACCATCGTTGAGTATGGCTATGATGAGCACCATGAATGGCGGAAAGTCGTACTCCCATATCGACGCCAGAAGAACAAACCCAACCTGCATCCATTCGAGTCAGACAAGAAAGAAGATCACCGGAATTTCTACTACCGGGTTAAATTGATTTGCTGCTGCATTCTTACAACTATCCGTATGGTGATGCACACGGCGTAAATCTGCACCGGCAAGGTAGTAGAAATCATCACAAGAAAATCCCAGTAACCGAACTGAATATTTGTAGCGTTGGCAATGGCGTCGAGGACCCAGACTCACCGTGTAGTTCTTCATGCGCTGGAAGATGGCGCAGCTGGTGAGGACGGCGCAGACGATGCGCCGAGGCAGGGCTCCGTCAGCACGATGTCGGTGGCGGCCCGGGCGGCGTCCGTCGCGTCCGACACCGCGATGCCAATGTCGGCCTTCTTCAGCGCCGGCGCGTCGTTCACGCCGTTGCCCATTGTCCCGCACACATGGCCGTTCGCCTACAGGAGCCGTACGATCTCATGCTTGTGCTCCGGGAACACGCCCGCAAACCCATCTGCGCTCTCCACCAGCTCCTCCACCGGCGCCGCCGCCCACTCGTCGCCGCGGCGGCGGCTGCCGAACAGCGCCGCCGAAGAGGGCTCTGTGTCGCCTCATTTTAAACAATTACCTCTCACACACACACTCTTTGTGTCTTTGTCACACATGCACTCCGTACTGCTCCTCTCTCCCTCTCTCTCTGTCACGCCCAATATGCGACCCTATCCAAAAAGGAACTCGACGGTCCCACCAAGGATAGACCCGCATATTGAAAGGCTTTTGCAAGGTGGATATCATTACATCAACATTACATAATAGATGGGGATACATACATAAGGCATACAATGCCACAAGAATACATCAACATCATACAAGAGAACAACATCCGACTACGGATGAAACATAAACAAAACTCAAGCGACATCCACCACTAGCCCGGGCTGCCGACTGGAACCTATCCCCGATCGAAGAAGCGGAAGAAGAACTCCAACACAAGTAAACATCGCTCTCACGTCATGAGCATCGCAAACCTGTACCTGAATCGGTGTTGTAGTAATCTGTGAGCCACGAGGACTCAGCAATCCCATTACCATGGGTATCAAGACTAGCAAAGCTTAAAGGGAAAGGAAGGGGTAAGGTGGTGAGGTTGCAGCAGCGACTAAGCATATATGGTGGCTAACATACGCAAATGAGAGCGAGAAGAGAAACAAAGGAACGGTCGTCAACTAGTCATGATCGAGAAGTGATCCTGAACTCCTACTTACGTCAAACATAACCCAAGAAACCGTGTTCTCCTTTCGATCAACCCCGAAAAGGGACACTCACGGTTACGCACACGGTTGGTGTATTTTAATTAAGATCAACTTCGGGTTTTCTACAACCGGACATTAACAAATTCCCATCTGCCACATAACCGCGGACACGGCTCTCGAAAGTTTATACCCTGCAGGGGTGTCCCAACTTAGCCCATGATAAGCTCTCGCGATCAACGAAGGATATTCCTTCTCCCCGGGAAGGCCCGATCAGTCTCGGAATCCGGCTACAAGACATTTCGACAGCAATAAAACAATACTAGCAAAGCCGCCCGATGCGCCGACAATCCCGATAGGAGCTGCACATATCTCGTTCTCGAGGCAACACCGGATGAGACTAGCTACGAGTAAAACCAATCCTCGGGTTGCCTCAAGGTGGCCCATGATAGAAGCTTCGGTTCAGGCCGACTTAGAGAAGCAACGGCCCGGGGGCTAAAATAAAGATGACCCTTGGGCTCCGAAACCCAAGGGAAAAAGGGTTAGGTGAGGCAAATGGTAAAACCAATGTTGGGCCTTCTTTGGGCGAGTCTTATTCAAAGCGAACTGTCAAGGGGTCCCATAAATCACCCGACCGCGTTAGGGACGCAAAATCCGGGAACATAATACCGATATGACGGAAACTAGGGCGGCAAGAGTGGAACAAAACACCAGGCATAAGGCCGAGCCTTCCACCCTTTACCAAGTATATAGATGCATTAATTAAATAAGATATATTGTGATATCCCAACAAGTAAACATGTTCCAAAAAGGAACAACATCTCCATGTTCCAACAAGGAACAAACTTCATCTTCACCTGCAACTAACAACGCTATAAGAGGGGCTGAGCAAAGCGGTAACATAGCCAAACAACGGTTTGCTGGGAAGGGTGACAACGAGTTAGAGGTCCATGGCAATTTGGGAGGCTTGAGCAGCAAGTGATAGGTAGCGCAGCATAGCGATAGAACGAAGCAACTAGCATAGCAATGATAGTAGTGAGATCCAGGGTAGCGGTCATCTTGCCTGAAATCCCGCTAGGAAGAAGAACGAGTCCATGAAGAAGACGAACGGATGAAGCCGAACCAAGCATAGACGAACGAATCCTCACGATCGCAACGAAACGGGAACTAACAAGAAGAAGCACACGACATAGTAAACACACCACTCATGAACAAGACATGATGCACAAACAAGCATGATGCATGACAAAGCTACATGAAGCTACTCATGGCAAGAGATGATGCAAACAAGAGCAACACATCAAGGCAAGTTTAAATGAGGCCGGAAACAACATAGAACAACTCCGGTAAGTCCTCATATGCAAATTTCGAAATTGTTCCAGATCTGAATAAACCTTATGTTCAAGTTGTTAAACAGCAAGTTAAGATGCACCACGATGATCTACACGAAATTCTAGTCAAGTTACATATAAAGTTCATTAGATTCGGAGCTACGGCTTAGAAGATATGAGCAAAACAAGATAAGCATGGCATTGATGCAAAATGCAAACAAACATCAAGCAAACACCTCAAAACAAGGATGCAACATGATAATATGAGACAACATGCAAAATCAAGCAAGTTTCATATAGAGCACACTCAAAACGGAGCAACGGTTCAACACATACACCCTATACAAGTTATGACAACAATCTGTCCAAAACAGCAACTAGGCATATTGCAAACATCAAAACATCATGCTACAGCATCTCAACGTAATAACAAAAGGCATGGGCATGATGTACAGGTAAAGCATTACAAAACATGAACACTGAGCTAACTCCAGAAACAACTAGAACATGCTTAAAATGACATGGCAAGATTGCAAATAATAACAGTTTCAGGCATTGGCAGAATTAACATCAGGTTGCAATGTTTAGAGCTATCAAACAACATGTTACAGGAACTTATCATGGCAAACAAAGGCATGGAATGAATCTACTCAAAGCATATAACAAAAGTCCCTTACTGACCATAAGCCAAAAATGATCAGAAAATATGATGGAACCCATGTAAACATGGCAAGTTATATTACAGATTCATACATGGCAGAAACAACGATAAGTAGGCATGTTGGTGAGCTTGAACCACTCACCACAGAGCAATACATGGCATGGCAAGGCAACCAACAGCAAGAAGACATGACATAGAAGCTATACATGGCAAGAACAACATCATAGGATGCAAGGATCAACTACAACAACCTTGGCAAAATTGAATAACATGTAAACAATCTGCCAGGAAACATTTTATAGCAAAAGTAGAGCTCGATTGACTCAAGCTATGGCACTCCATAATTGCAAACAAGGGCATGGATGGATAGATCAAGACATGTAGAACAAAACATCCTTACTGAAGTATCTCAAAATATGCATGTATCTCTCGGTAGCAACAGGTAAACATGGCATCAAAATATCAGCAAAACAGGGCTGAAATCAGCAACATCAGGAAGCCTACTTTGCATGCTTGTGCTAGTCACCACATAGATCACAAAAATACATGGCATACACCCCTGGAAAGATGGCATGGCATATTACAAAACACATGTAGGACTCAAGTCCATAGGATGCACACATCAATCATGGCAAAAATGACAAAAGTGCAAGTTCTGTTAAGAAACAGAAACTAACATCACATAGCACTCTTCTAACAGCATTTCGGGCATCAAGATTAGCTCAAATGAAAATGATGCAATGAGATGAAATGATCTACTCTTCGAGGCGAACATTTTGACATATTACACGCACGAAACGGAGCAACGATGACAGAGATATGATGCGATGAAAATGCAATAAAATATTGACAGAATCGGGACTTAGTGAAATTTTGGGGAGGGGAAAGAAGTCAACCATGGCGCGAATTTGAGGATCGCGGATTCGCGGAGCAGAGGCGGGTCGGAGAGGGGCGGGGGCGGCGCGCGGATCAGGGCGGATCTCGCGGATCCGGCCGAATCCCGCGAGGGAGGCGAGGCCAGCCCAGCGCCCCGGCGCGAGGCGAGGCCGGCAGGCGGCGGCCACGCGGGAGCCGGCCGGGCGGCTCGGCCAGGGCGGCAGGGACGCGGGCGGCGAGGCCGGGCTGAGGGCGCCAGGGCGAGCGCGAGGAAGACAGGCGGCGGGCGCCGAGGCCGGGCGGGGCCGAGGTGGCCGGCCGGCGAGGCGGCCACGGCGAGGCGCGGAGGGTCGGGCGAGCGGAGGCCGACGACGGAGATGGGCCATGGGGGCAGCGATGGGCCAGGCGGGCGGTCTTGGGCGGTGGGCGCGGCGCCGCCAACGGAGGGCTGCCACGTGGCGCGGCGGAGGGCCAGCGGACATGTCCGGCCAAGGGGGAAAACGTCCGTCGACGCTGGGAGAGAGAGAGCTAGGGTTTGACTGCGAAAATTTCGGGGGAGGACATATATATAGATTCTGGGAGCTAGGAGAGTCCAAATGAGGTGTGGTTTTCGCCCACGCGATCGTGATCGAACGACCGAGAGCATGGAGGGGAGTTTGCTGGGTTTTTGGCCACTTGGAAAGGGGTGTTGGGCTGCAAACAAAAGAGGCTTTGCGGTTACCCGGTTAACCGTTGGAATACCAAACGACCTCCAAATGATCCGAAACTTGACAGGCGGTCTACCGGTGCTATACCAAGGCCGCTTGACAAACCTCGGTCCATTCCGAGACCGTTTAACACCCGCACACGAAAAGAGGTAAAAGGGGGCGCCGGGAGACATAGGAGTGCCGGATTGCAAAACAGACAACGGGGAAAATGCTCGGATGCATGAGACGAACACGTATGCAAATGCGATGCACATGATGACAATATATAAAATGCAGATGATGACATGGCAAAGTGCAACACGCAAGCAAATGACATGGCAAAGACGGTGAATAACTGGCAGACACCTGGCGCATCGAATCCGGGGCGTTACACTCTCTCTCACACACATGGGCTTTTTGCAACAACTAGCAAGATGCCCATGCGTTGCATGGAACGTCAAGATGCATTTGTACGAGTAGTTTATCTTGTGGGAGAAAAGGATGAACGAGGGAAGGCCTTATTTGCAAATGTGGAAAGGGGTGTGGGTATCTTTTTGCAAAATTGCCATAGTTTCCTTCCTATCCGTCAGATATAAATCGGACGACCTATATTGCAGGATGGCAGACACACCATCATCACCAACTCTGTTTTTTATCTTTACTCTTATAAAAAGCATAGTCGGTGATGATGGTGTGCCTGCCATCCTGCAATATAGGCCGTCCGATCTATATCTAACGGATAGGAAGGAAACTATGGCAATTTACCCACACTCCTCTCCACATTTGCAGATAAGGCCTTCCCTCGTTCATCCTTTTCTCCCACAAGATCTTGATGTTCCGTGCAACGCATGGGCATCTTGCTAGTAAGAATAGAAATTAGAGATATACTGAAAGTGCAACTATCCCTAGGTGGTTTTGGTAATTCATAACAACATATAGCTCATTGAGCTAATGCTATTCCAAGACAAATA
Source organism: Aegilops longissima (assembly GCA_021605205.1). NCBI lineage: Eukaryota > Viridiplantae > Streptophyta > Magnoliopsida > Poales > Poaceae > Aegilops > Aegilops longissima. The sequence continues at coordinate 363,055,559 of CM038676.1, forward strand.
TTTCAAGAAAGCTCAATGAATGGCATGGCATGGATGATGAAAGTGGATCCCTCAAAATATTAAGGACAAAGGATTGGCTCAAGCTCAAAATCTCAAGACTCTTCATTTTACATTTTAGTGATCCAAGATCACATTGAGTCCATAGGAAAAGCCAATACTATCAAGGAGGGATGAGGTGTTGCTTAATGAGCCTCTTGCTTCATGTGCTTAGTGATATGCTCCAAAACCCTCAACGACTTTCTCACATCCACATATGACCTAAACCTAAAGTCAAAATCGGTCCTACCGATTCTTTCTATTCGGCGCCACCGAGTTCAAATGTCATAGCCACTGCCACAAACCCTAGGCAAATCGGTTTCACCGAGATGGGATTGTAATCTCTCTGTTTCCCTTCGTAACGTTTCGGTCTAACCGAAGTGAGCGATCGGTCCCACCGAGATTGCAATGTAAACTCTCTGTTTCCCTTTCGTAACATTTCAGTCTCACCGAAAGAGTGAATCGGTCCCACCGAGTTTACCTGACCAACTCTCTGGTTAGCTAATTACCAAAATCGGTCTCACCGACTTTGTGTAATCGGTCTCACCGAGATTACGTTATGCCCTAACCCTAACCATATCGGTCCTACCGAGTTGCATGTCGGTCCCACCGAAAATCCTAACGGTCACTAGATTTGCTGAATCGGTCCGACCGAGTTTATCAATTCGGTCCCACCGAGTTTGGCAAGTTGTGTGTAACGGTTAGATTTTGTGTGGAGGCTATAAATACCCCTCCACCTCCTATTCATTCATGGAGAGAGCCATCAGAACGAACCTATACTTCCAACCTACATTTTCTGAGAGAGAACCACCTACACTTGTGTTGAGGCCAAGATATTCCATTCCTACCATATGAATCTTGATCTCTAGCCTTCCCCAAGTTGCTTTCCACTCAAATCTTCTTTCCACCAAATCCAAATCCCGTGAGAGAGAGTTGAGTGTTGGGGAGACTATCATTTGAAGCACAAGAGCAAGGAGTTCATCATCAACACGTCATTTGTTACTTCTTGGAGAGTGGTGTCTCCTAGATTGGCTAGGTGTCACTTGGGAGCCTCCAACAAGATTGTGGAGTTGAACCAAGGAGTTTGTAAGGGCAAGGAGATCGCCTACTTAGTGAAGATCTACCGCTAGTGAGGCAAGTCCTTCGTGGGCGACGGCCATGGTGGGATAGACAAGGTTGCTTCTTCGTGGACCCTTCGTGGGTGGAGCCCTCCGTGGACTCGCGCAACCGTTACCCTTCGTGGGTTGAAGTCTCCATAAACGTGGATGTATGATAGCACCACCTATCGGAACCACGACAAAAACATCCGTGTCTCCAATTGCGTTTGAATCCTCCAAACCCTTCCCTTTACTTTCCTGCAAGTTGCATGCTTTAAATTCCGCTGCTCATATACTCTTTGCATGCTTGCTTGAATTGTGTGAAGTTTGCTTGACTTGTGCAAAGATAGCTAAAATCTGCCAAAGTCTAAAATTGGGAAAAGGTTAAGTTTTTAATTGGTCAAGTAGTCTAATCACCCCCCCCTCTAGACATACTTCAAGGTCCTACAAGTGGTATCAGAGCTTTGATCTCCATTTGCTTTGATTTCCATAGCTTTTGGTGGCATAGCCTCGGTTTCACAACCTAGGAGAGTATGGCGTCTAGCGAGGGAAATTATCACCGTAGAGGTCCTTACTTTGATGGCACTAATTTTGCTAGTTGGAAGCATAAGATGAAAATGCATATTCTCGAACATAACCCCGCTGTTTGGGCTATTGTGTGTATTGGCTTGCAAGGTGAATTCTTTGATGGGAGAGAACCGAACCGTGAAGCTAGCGTAGAAGAGTTGAAGATGTTGCAATAGAATGCTCAAGCTTGTGATATCCTCTTCAATGGCTTGTGCCCCGAAGAATTCAAAAAAATCAGCCATCTTGAGAATGCAAAGGAAATTTGGGATACTTTGATTGATATGCATGAAGGTACCGACTCCGTCAAGGAATCCAAATTGGATGTGCTCCAAAGTCAGCTTGACAAGTTCGAAATGAAGGATGGTGAAGGTGTCACTGAAATGTACTCTAGGCTTGCTCTTATCACAAATGAGATTGCCGGCTTAGGAAGTGAAGAGATGACCGACAGATTCATCATCAAGAAGATCCTAAGAGCATTGGATGGAAAATATGATACCGTGTGCACATTGATCCAAATGATGCCAAATTACAAAGATCTCAAGCCAACGGAAGTCATTGGAAGAATTGTTGCTCATGAGATGTCACTCAAGGATAAGGAGGAACTTCACAACAAGTCAAGTGGTGCGTACAAAGCCTCATGTGAAGCCCCCACATCATCAAGTGAGAAACAAACCTTCAATGAAGAATTGAGCTTAATGGTGAAGAGCTTCAACAAATTCTACAAGAGTAGAAGCAAAGACAGAAGCTCTAAGTCAAGGTCCTACAATGACAAAAGATCTTCTAGTCGAGAGCGAAATTGCTACAATTATGGGAGACCCGGACACTATTTCAATGAGTGTACGACACCCTACAAAAGAAGAGAAGATTCTCCAAAGAGAAGAAGTAGAAGAGAAGAATCACCACCAAGAGAAAGAAGGAGTAGAGATGATCGTTATGAACGAAGACCCTCACGAAGAAGCAAGGATTCGGAAAGGAAGGACAAGTCATCAAAGAGCTACACAAAAGAAGACATCAAGCTCATGTTGGTGAATGGGTATCCGCTCGACTCGACAATCACTCCGAGAGAAGCTATCACTCCGACTCCGAATACACTCAAGATGAAGGTGTTGCCGGTCTAGCACTTGTGTCAACCAACTCCTCGACATATTTGATTCACCAAATGAAGGAATTGGAAGATGCTTCATGGCCAAAGGTCCTAAGGTAACACACCCAGTATGTTGATTTTAATAGTGATGAAGATGACTTGTTAGGTGATGATGATTTACTTGTTGACAACTCTAGTGATGAATACTATGATGAAACGTCAATTAATCATGCTAATCAAGATGAAACAAATGACAATGATAAGGAGAAGATTGAGCTTCTAACTAAAGAACTAAAAACTCGTAAGTTAGCTCAAGAAACTATCTTCGAAGATCATCGAGAACTTTTAAGGGCTCATGGGAAGTTACGCTTTGAAAAGCTCAATCTTGAGCAAGAGCATGAGTTCCTAAAAGCAATCAATGATGATCTCCGTAAGAAAAGTTCTTCTTACATTGCCAAGCGTTTACTCTTATCTACTTACTTGCCTCAAGTCAAGTCTAGTAACAAGAACAAGAAAGATTCTTCCTCTAGTAGTAACAATAACAATGCCAAATCCAATATTGTTGCTTCTAGTAGCTCTCTTGATTCCACTAATGATTCTCTTAGCCAAGTTACACTTGAGCAAGAAAACAGCTTATTGAAGGAATTATAGAGAAAGGTGTATACAAGAGCCTTGCCAGGAGTAAGCAATTCGAGGAAATTGTACGCAAGCAAGGAAAGCACCGGAAGAATCAAGGTGTTGGTTTTGAACGAAAGTTCAATGCCAATGGAGTAGAGTGGGAAGAAGATCAATAATCCAAGACGAAGTTTGTTCCTCAACAAGAGAAGTATCACCCTACTTCCTTCAATGGAACACAAGCACAAGATGATCTTCCACCACAAGACCACAAGAACAAAGGCAAGTACAAGCTTCAAGAGGAGATTGATGCATTTGAAGAAGCACCTAAGGCCTTGGTCAAGTGGGTTCCCAATACTACGTCAAGTTCTAATTCATCAAGTACAACTACAACACCAAGGATTCCCATCAAGATGATGTGGATTCTGAAGAAGAAGAACTAGAATGTTCTTGAGCGTGACTCCGCCAACATTATTCACTCATATCATTATGGCAAGGACAAGTGCAATCATCTTCCATATCTTACACGAGTTCAAGGAGTCACAAACCCTCATGTTGGTAAGGCAAGGGACAAGGTAACCTAATGTTTTCATGGACATCATTTTGTGTGTGCATCACTCTATGTCTATGGATATTCTTGTTTGTTCCTTGTGGGACTAACCCATGTAGGTATTGAAAGTGCAAATCACTCCAAAGGATTGCTCCAAAAATCTACATCAACATTGAGCATCCACATCTTCAACGCCTACATGAAGTCATCATTAACAAAACCCAAGGTTAGTTCATCCCTCTAAGGGGGGATCTCACATCTAGGGGGAGCTTAACTCTAAGAATTGAGTCAAAGCAACTCTAATGATGTGAACACATAAATGCTTTATGTAAAAGTGGTAACCCCACTTGAGCTTAAACGATGAGTATGACCTATGATCAAATGTACTCATTTGACTCCTAAGTCAATATACTCATATATAGATGACCTAGTCATTGGCAATTGTTTGATAGATGCTAGAATTGGTTGTGCATTCTTTGTCACATATTTCATTTGTCATTTTATTGTGTGAGCATGTTGGTTGCATATTTTACTCATTCGAGGACATCCACTTGTTGTTTTGATTGATTGGTTTCTTTTTCTTTGGCCAAGTGGATGGACAAGAATGCCTAAGAACCTTCTCTAGCTATCTATGCTTTTCTCGTCTCAAACTCTATTCATGCTACATCACAAAATTTGATCAAGTCAGATTGAACCACTCAGTGTGAGGAGCACTTTCGAGTCCCGATTAATCATAGACTTAAACTTCCAAAACTTCTTTATGCTTTTCGGCTGACCGATTCCTCCATTTGGTCATACCAAGATCACTAAGTCGATCTAGGTTTTCATCTCGGTGCAACCGATTTGAACTTCGGTCACACCGAGTTCTGTAACTGATATCAGTTATGCATCTCGGTGCCACCGAAGTTGTTCCAATCATCACACACCGGCAATGTGTCGAGCTATATATTCTCATGGGCAAAATTTTGGAAAACTTTCTCCAAACCTCTCGCCAGCGCATAGCTCGCTCTGCCTTCTAGGTCTCCGGATCGTCGACTTAAATGCCCCCGCCTCCCCGTCGCTGGTCTCCGCCGCCGTCAATGGATTTCATCTCCGCCGTTGCCGCCGTAGCGAGTTCACCGCCGAACTAGGGTATGAACTCGATCACAGTGCTATCCTCGTCTGATTCTCAGCACATTGTGTTCATTATGCTTCTTGCCACGATTGAAACACCTCTATCCAGTCAAAACAATCCTTAGAATAGATGTGATTCGAAAATTTTGGGTTAGGTTTCCGCCGAAACCATCTCGGACCCACCGAGTTGAAAAACTCGGTCCCACCGATTCGGCTAACGTCATTGCACTAGTAACTCTCGGTCTGACCGAGAATTGCTAATCGGTGTGACCGATTTTAGAACTTTGTGAAACCCTAGCAGTCTCGGTGCCACGAGCGTGACTCGATCGACCGAGTTCACTAGTTTAGGTTCCAAAACTGCTTCGGTATCACCGAGTTTGAAAATCAGTTGATCCAAAATGCTTTCTTTGGAAAACTAAAACTAAGTTTTTTGAATCATTCTTTTGCAAAAATCTCTGCATTTTGTGATGCTCATCCACTCTATCTCATCTATAACTATTCACAGGGTCAGCAGTCAGTGTGTGCAGCATGTCAGACCAAAGTGACAGCCAGAACAAGTCAAAGGAGCAGATACAGATGAGTGAGGGCACTAGTCCCTCTAGCAGCTCATATGAGGGAAGCAGAAGCACTCCCAGCAATTTGCCCAAAGCTGCCACTAGGACAAGGAAGAAGAGAACCTCAGAATCTGAGGATGAGGATTATGTGGCAATCGAAGATGGGGCTATTTCAAAGAAGAAAGTACTCAAGAAGGAGTATAGCTCAACTGCAGTAAAGCCAGGAATGAAGATCAAAAGGCCTGCAGGAAGACTACCAATGTCTAAAGCCAGAGTCTCCACTCAAGCTTCTTTGGAATCCCAACCCAAAGAGCCTGCTGCAGAAGGAAAGAAAAGGAAGGAAAGGGTCAAGAAGATCATGGCCAGAGTGATTGGAAAGCCTTCCATGATGGAAGAAGAGGAAGAAGAAGAGGTTGCTGCACCAGCACCCAAGGCACAAAAGCTTGTGGGTGATGCTATAAAGTTAGGGGCTGCAACTTAAAAGCCCAAAGAAGCACCCAAAGCTGCCTCCAAGCCCAAGAGTGCACCTAAGAGGAATACCAGGAGTATACCGGCTGCTGAAAAGAACAAGACCCCAGTGCCTGATGTTGCTGCTGAGGAAGATGATGAAGGACAAGTCCTAAGGAAGCTCAACCCCAAGATTCTAGACCACAATGATGCTCATCCTATGGCTGAGAACATGAAGATCAGGAGAGACTTAGGGTTGAGGCTATGGAGAGAGTCAGATCCATATGCCACCAGGAGAAGGACTGCTGTTGATTACAGGTTCCACACAAAGGAGCAGCAGGACTTCTATGAGACAATCTTGTTGGACAAGAAGCCCATAGTGTGTGATATGAGGTGGGTCGACTGGAACTACATACAGGAAAATGAAGAACACTATCCTGGAGTGTATGACAACTTCAGTGCGCGTGGAGTTGCAGACTTTGTTGGGTAGAAGCTCACAAACTGGAATGATGAGCTCATGATGCAATTCAACTCCACAACACATTTCTATCCAGATGGCAGGATAGTTTGGATGTCTGAAGGAACGAGATACCAATCAACCATTAAGGAATGGGCAAGTCTGATCAATGCCCCAAAGGAGAGTGAAGATGACTTGGATGTTTATGCCAAGAAGAAGATGGATCACAACTCTATGTCACAGATGTACAAGGAGATCCCAGACAAAGCTCTTGAGACTTTCAAGCTTGGGTCAGTTCATTTTCTTCTGTTAGGGCTGCCAACGATCAATTGGATCCTAAGGCACACTCTGTTGCCCAAGTCAGGTGACCACAACATGATCAGAGGGCATGCAATTAATTTGCTACACATATTTGATGTGCCACAGAAATTCAAGGTCATGAGCCTCATGGTTGAGACTATCAAGAGGACAGCAGCAGACCAAAAGAGAAGCTGTGGATATGCCCCACAAATTCAGGAGTTGATTAACTCAAAGATGGGCACAGGGAAGTATCTGTTGGATAAGGAACAGTTTGTTCTCTATCCTGACTTTGAGGACAATCAAGTTGTCATGACTGAGAATGAACCATCATCAGTACAAGCTCAAGAGAAGAAGGAGAAAGCAAGGAAAGAGAAGGCTGCCAAGATGCCAACACAAGAGGAGGCATCTGAGTACTTTTTGAAGAGCAAGCAGGACCAGCTTAGTTACTTGATAGCATCATCACCGAGGATTGAGAAAGGATTGGCCACCTAACTCAAAACCAGGAGAGCACGGAAAGAATGATGGAACAAAAATTCTATGATCTTGATGTCAAAGTGGCGAGATTGATCGGTTGTGGAGCAGCTACAGGATGACATGCAGGAGAGGAAGGCGGGACAACAAGCGATGCATTTGCCAGAGTGCCTCGAGCTCGAGAGATCAGCTGCAGAGCGATGCAGACACGAGTCACTTCATCTGCTCCAGCTACAGCTCCAGCGCAACCAGCTCCAAACCAACTCCTTGAGCTCCTTCCACATCAAGCTGAAGTCTTAGTCCAAGGAGCCATCTCGCCACCAACTGAAGACCAAGCGTGAGAGATGATATAGTACTATGCATTTTCTAGGAACTTTTGGTAACTTGTTGCCAAAGGGGAGAAAATGTATAGATCATAAACTTCGAGAGAGAGAGAGTTTGCTTTTGTTCTCTCTTGTCTTCTTGGTTGAACTTTGTTTGCTTTTGATTGCTTGAGGTACTATGCTATTATCTGTGAGACATTGATGATCATGTGTTTGATCATAAGCTACACTTATGCTTGTTTGATGATATTATCTTACTTATCCTTATATGATCATTCACTTTGCTTGGTGATGAGTGCATGTATTCAATCTTTAGTATTTTGAGCGCTCCACCAAGATGTATGTGACATGGAAGAGTAACCCATGAGCCTAATTCCTTGTGCATTTGCAGTCCAAAGCAAATCTTAAAATATGCACAAATTTAGGGGGAGCTCTTGCTTATCAGATACTTCTCAAAGCGACGATGTTTTTCAATCTTATTATCATTTGTTGAAGCTTTGGTCTATATGTTGTCATCAATTACCAATGATTGAAAGTGCAACTATCCCTAGGTGGTTTTGGTAATTCATAACAACATATAGCTCATTGAGCTAATGCTATTCCAAGACAAATATTTCAGGAAAGCTCAATGAATGGCATGGCATGGATGATGAAAGTGGATCCCTCAAAATATTAAGGACAAAGGATTGGCTGAAGCTCAAAAGCTCAAGACTCTTCATTTTACATTTTAGTGATCCAAGATCACATTGAGTCTATAGGAAAAGCCAATACTATCAAGGAGGGATGAGGTGTTGCTTAATGAGCCTCTTGCTTCATGTGCTTAGTGATATGCTCCAAAACCCTCAACTACTTTCTCACATCCACATATGACCTAAAACTAAAGTCAAAATCGGTCCTACCGATTCTTTCTATCCGGCGAGTTCAAATGTCATAGCCACTGCCACAAACCCTAGGAAAATCGGTTTCACCGATAGGGATCTCGGTCTCACCGAGATGGGATTGTAATCTCTCTGTTTCCCTTCATAACGTTTCGGTCTAACGGAAGTGAGCGACCGGTCCCACCGAGATTGCAATGTAAACTCTCTGTTTCCCTTTCGTAACATTTTGGTCTCACCGAAAGAGCGAATCGGTCCCACCGAGTTTACCTGACCAACTCTCTAGTTAGCTAATTACCAAAATCGGTCTCACCGAGTTTGTGTAATCGGTCTCACCGAGATTATGTTATGCCCTAACCCTAACCATATCGGTCCTACCGAGTTGCATGTCAGTCCACGAAAACCCTAACGGTCACTAGGTTTACTTGAATCGGTCCGACCGAGTTTGTTGATTCGGTCCCACGAGTTTGGTAAATTGTGTGTAACAGTTAGATTTTGTGTGGGCGCTATATATACCCCTCCACCTCCTCTTCATTCGTGGAGAGAGCCATCAGAACAAACCTACACTTCCAACTTACCAGTTCTGAGAGAGAACCACCTACTCATGTGTTGAGGCCAAGATATTCCATTCCAACCACATGAATCTTGATCTCTAGCCTTCCCCAAGTTGCTTTCCACTCAAACCTTCTTTCCACCAAATCAAAATCCTGTGAGAGAGAGTTGAGTGTTGGGGAGACTATCATTTGAAGCACAATAGCAAGGAGTTCATCATCAACACACCATTTGTTACTTCTTGGAGAGTGGTGTCTCCTAGATTGGCTAGGTGTCACTTGGGAGCCTTCGACAAGATTGTGGAGTTGAACCAAGGAGTTTGTAAGGGCAAGGAGATCGCCTATTTCGTGAAGATCTACCGCTAGTGAGGCAAGTCCTTCGTGGGCGACGGCCTTGGTGGGATAGACAAGGTTGCTTCTTCGCGGACCCTTCGTGGGTAGAGCCCTCCGTGGACTCGCGCAACCGTTACCCTTCGTGGGTTGAAGTCTCCATCAACGTGGATGTACGATAGCACCACCTATCGAAACCACGACAAAAACATCCGTGTCTCCAATTGCGTTTGAATCCTCCAATCCCTTCCCTTTACTTTCTTGCAAGTTGCATGCTTTAAATTCCGCTGCTCATATACTCTTTGCATGCTTGCTTGAGTTGTGTGAATATTGCTTGACTTGTGCAAACATAGCTAAAATCTGCCAATGTCTAAAATTGGGAAAAGTTTAAGTTTTTAATTGGTCTAGTAATCTAATCACCCCCCCTCTAGACATACTTCAAGGTCCTACATATACCACTTCTCGAATCTTGAAACCAACAACATTCCTCCCTTATCTCATCAAAACCGCCAAAGGAATATATTTTGAGTGAAACAAAAGATATTTTTAGTGATACACATATTTCAAAACTAGACTCTTTTTTCTATCAAATCGGTGAATATGTATTCATCTACTTTGATCGTGTGGCAACGCATTGGCACATTGCTAGTAGTTATTACTACTGTATAATTTTTTGGACACCAGACAAACGATGGAGTACATATACGAAGAGAAGAGGCGCATACACGCAGACGGTCTCTCGCTGTCTCGCACACATGAGAGTTACGTAAAGGCACCGTTAACAAATAAACCCTAAAACCCTAGGTGCACGATTGCTGCATGCGCGGGTACCAGGTACGTGGTGGAGCGCACCTTTGTAGGAATAGTCAGCTCGCGAAATATTTTGATCTATGGAGTTGATGGTCGGGACCACAGGTGAACGACTTGGAGGCGGTGGCTCGCCAGTTGCCTCATATCGAGTAGCCACATTTAAAATATCATTTTTTAGCGGGATAAGAGTTCGGATTTTCAAGGGCGCGTTATAAGTACTTAAGTAGTTTTTAGAATGATTGGTATGGAGCGAAAATGGAATTTGATAACTACTACCTCCTTGGCATATGGTTGTATGGGTTTATGTTGCGAGATGTTGAACTTGGTAGTTCTAGGGCAAATACTAAGGTTTAGATGTTGGTTTTCAGTAATGAAAATCAGAAGGGGGAAACCCTTCTTTGATAAAAAAACTACTACCTCCGTCCTTGTTTACTAGTCCCCATCGTATTTTGGGTCATGGTTTGTCCACAAAATACTTGTAAAATGTGAATGGAAAACGAGATTTTGTTATACCCAAACAAAAAAGGACTGGAGGGAGTGATTGCTCTGACACAGACGCGACCTCTCATAGCACATGCATTGAACCGGCGCGCCGGCTAAGACGGCCCCACTCGCTGCAGGCCCTGCTGAACACGCCTCCTCGCCGCATGCAACCGGCTTCAGACTGCCCCGCGTGCCTCCATTGAATCCGCTCGTGTGCCGGCAACACGTCCTTCCGCGAGCCGGCCGGCATTTTAGAACACAAAAATGATCAAAATATAATTAATTATGCATGGTCTTGACTTGTTGTGCTCGCACTGGTAGCAGGAACTAGAGGTTTTTCTTTATTTATAACTCTCCTCACATTTTTTTGGCTTTGAAGTGAATCATGGTTGTGGACATTATATGAATGTGCAGATATTTGTGAACATGAGTTTGATGTGGAAGTTGAACTTGGAATGCTGGGCTTGCGCGTGAACTATACCATGTCCAATGCTTAAATCATTATTGTTTGGAAAGTAATTGCTGTTATTACATGACTCTAAAAAAATTATTTTGTGCCACATGAGTAGATGCGCGGACATCACAATAGGCATGCTGACTGGATAAACATTTGAACCTAGCTATTATGAAGGAAATTTTGTATTGACAATAGTTTTAGATAGCAGGAGATGCCTAGCCTGCTCTGCCTCTACTAGCTTCTTTGTGGCTTCTTCCATCTCTTCTTTGGCTTGGGTGAAGAGAGCATCTGATTGCTCTTTTCACTTCTTCAGGAACTCAGACACATTCTCATGGGCTGCTGCATGCTTTCTTTCAGCCTTTACTAGAGCCATGAGCACACGAACAGTTGACGACTCCACCTGGCTTGTGTGTAATCCAGCATCATCTGGGAATTTGCACCTTGTGTCTAATCCAGCATCATTAGGGAACTGGCACCTTCTGTGTAATCTAGCCTCATTTTGGAAACATGATCTCGCAGGAACTGCATCCCGACATGAAGTTATGTAACATCCCAAATTTTCAATTTGGAATGTTATACATAGGTCATCCATGCATATCATATTTTATTGCATTTTCGTTTGCAATCCTCGAAATCCTAAGCAACTCAAGGACCCTCGGAGAGAGTTGGGGATTTTCCGATTTTCATATTTGATTTTTATCAAATACTAAAGACGAGGATTTTTTATTTTAATTATTTTCTCTCCAGAAAATATTTCATTTTAAAATAATAAATGAGGGGAGATAATATGACTTCTCCAAAATAATTGAAATATCGGAGGAAAAATGTTAAAATCATTATTTGGTTTTTATTTGATTTTTTGGAATTTTATTCGTCCTAGAAAAATTTGCATGTTTTAGAAAATTGCATTTTAGGGGCCAAGAAAAGTTCATCCTGTCCTAAATATTTTATTTAGACGGAGAAAACTTATTTTGGATTTTTCAGATTTTTATTTTTATTTTTCTAGGATTTTTCTTAGTCGGTGGAACGTTAAAAAAAGAGGACCAGCGCCGACTTGGCGAAGCCAGTAGAGCAGCCAGCCGGCCCGCCGCCCGCCGCTTCCCCGTCGTGTCGCCGGGACTTGGAGAGTCCGTGTCGCCGCCGCCTCCCGCCCGACCCCTCCCAAGTCGGAGCCCCCAACCTATATAGCCGCCCCCCTCTAGCCGCCACCACCACCGCCGAGTCGCCTCGCCTCGCCCGCCGAGCCGAACCCGCCGCCCGCCGCGCCTCGCCGCGTCGCCGCCGCCCGTGGTCGCCGCCCGCCGCCTCCCGCCGCCCGCGCCCTCGCCGCCACCCGCCGCCCCTCGCCAAGCCTGCGAGCCGCCCGCCCGCCGGACGACCTCGCCGGAGGTAGCCGCCGCCGCCGGATTTTTTTAGAAAACCCCTTCGGTTTTTTTAAAAACCCTAGTTCGTTTTTTTATAGATCGGTTTTATTCTCCGGTTTATTTGTTTAGCGAGCGTTTGCTCGTTCGTTCGTTCTAACGAACGTGTTCGTCGTTTAGTTTCTGCTAACGAACGTTTGTTCGTTTAGCCGTTCATCGTTTTCTTTTTATCGGATTTATTCCACGATTTTTCCGATCGTGATTTCTGATCCGATGTTCGAACTAGTTTAACTTTTCGCTCGTTTATCGGAATCAGGCGATTCAAGCGCCTGGAGTTTCATCTCAAAACCCTCTTTCCGAATAGCCAACTCAAATAAGTTTTTGCCTCTATAAAATTTGACCCTAGTTAAGATTAGTAAACGGATCTTGTTTCTTTTGCCGTTTGAGTTTCGTTGCTCGTTTGGTTTGATTCTTCTTGTGAACCGGAGTTCTTAAGTTGAACTCTCCGGTCAACCTCTTTCAGTTGAAGTTTCGTCTGTGCATCTTTGCTTGTTGCTTATGTGTGTATTGTTTGTTTGCGATAGAATTCCCGGAGTGCGAAGCGTGTTACTACGAGTCTCTAGGATTCCTAGACCGTCAGCAAGGCAAGTAACACTTTGCTCATACTCTTTTCATACCCAGTTTTTATGCATTAGTTTCAACCCTCAAACATTGCATGGTTAGGATGTCATTAATTTGTGGGTTGGGAAGTAGATGATGAGGTAGGAACCTATTGCCCTGTTACTGTCAAACCCTTGGGAGTTACTTCTATGTTATGCTTATATTGCCATGCTATGCTCGTAGATGTGGATTGGGTTTGAGTGTATCCATGACAGTTGTGAGATTTTTAATTAATGGTCTACTTTAAGGTGGCAACTTTAATACACATCTGGTGGATTGAGGCACACAGAACCCAGTGTTGTCTGTTTTATTTTGGAAATCCCGGGTACCGTGTGATCTTCCTATGGACCGCCACCAGGCTCAAAGGGAACTGAGATTATTCTTGCTAGAAACTTCCGTGTGCAGCCACAAGCTATTATGGGCTCTAGCATAGTTGAGTAAGTTACATGAAGCTCTTGAAGAGGTAGATCAACAGGTAGTGGGTTTTGTAGGTTTGGTATGGTCTACCCGGAGTAAAGAGTTAATGTTTCTAAAAGACTGTGTCTCGGTCATCCGTTTCTCAAACACCATGCAGTGCGAGAAATCAACGGAGGCGATCGAGTCTTGTGGGGAAAAGTGCGCAAACCTCTGCAGAGTGTACAATCTAATCATGGTTAGCGTGTCCCCGGTTATGGACAATTATGAGTATCTAGTACTTGGGTATTCACATGTATCTCATCACTCTAAATTAATATTGCTGGGATGTTAATTACCTTAATTGGGATTGAGTTGGGGTTATACCTTCTCAATGATGTTTCAACCACCATGATAGTTAAATTAAAATTTATTCCTTTGTTGTAGGGAAAATTTGGCTTTCCGCAAAACTGTAACCGTAGAGCTTTCCACTAGCCAAATATGCATGTAGTGGTAGCATTATTCTGTTATTGCTCTATTGTGTTACATTGCCAGCATATTCCATGTGCTGACCCGTTCTCGGGCTGCAACGTATTATGTTGCATACTTTTCAGACGAGGAGTAAGGTTCGATAGGTCGTTGCCGTGCAGCTCAGCTATGCCGTTGGAGTTGATGGACTCACTTTATCTTCCAAGCCTTCCGCTGTTATCGTATTAGATGGCCTTAAGCCACATTATTGTAATAAGTTCTCTTTTGAGACATTCGATGTAATAAGTGTGTGATTGCTACTCTGTTATAAATCCTTTGAGTACTGTGTGTGTCAGCATTACCGATCCAGGGATGACACGGAAGCACAGAGACTTGACCATCTGAGGTCGGGTCGCTACAAGATGGTATCAGAGCCAGGTTGAGTGTAGGACACGACCACTAAGATAAAACCATAGGTCACTCTTCTCTACTCATTTCTGACTCCTCTCCATTTTTCCACTCTTTAGGATGACGGAGATGAAGAACAAGTTTGCACAACCGGATGAAGACACACCTTTTGGACGCCACTTGAAGGAAGTCACTAGGTACCTGAATATTGGAATACCAAGCTTCACCGGGACGTACAAAGCCACTTTACCAGAAGAAGAGCGCTGGATGATTCAAGTACAAGTTCCAGGAAGGACGTTCTCGCCAACTTCCGAGCCCATAGAGTTTTCTTTTGAAGCACCCACCTGGAGCCTTGGCAGGAGTATGGCAGCTCACATTACCATGGGACGCATTGGTGAAGTCTACAATAGGGAGCTTAAAGACACCATATATCAAATATGTGGGCGTCGAGACGAGCAATGGGAAGTAATCAGCACCAAGAAGGATAGATCCATTGCAGCATACATCCAGGAGCTAAACCAGCACATTCGACGTCGGAGAACCATGTCTTGTGACATGATGGAGATGAAGAAGGCGAAAACTAGGATCATCGAGCTGGAGGAAGAACTCAAGTTTACACGCGATGGATATGAGGAAGAAATCAAGACCCTACTGGAGAAGAATGACGACCTAGTCAAGAAGATCGGAGTCTTCATGGGAGGACCAGCACCGGAAGAAGAGGAAGAAGATCCCACTTGTCCGGACAACTACATCATCATCGACGACACCGACTCTGACCCAAGTGATGATGACTACGAAGATGAAGCTGGAGCAGACATTATGGAGTCTTCCACCGATCAAAATTTCTAGATGACCACCATATAATAGTAGTATTTCCCCCATGTAATTAATAGTAGTTGAGCACTTATGCGATAGTCCTAGACCGTTTTGTATGCCCTTGCTTGATTGATTGAATGAATGTGTGTGTTTGCCTCATATGCATATGGGTAGTGTTTCCCCGCTAGATATTTTTCTATTCTAATCTCTTCCATCTAAAACCCTCAGATGCCTCCGAGACGTGACCCCGGTTTTGTTTTCCCACCGGAGCTCACCCAGTTGATCCAGCAGCAGAATGCCTTGATGCAATTGCTAGTTCAGAACCAGGGAAACAACAACAACAACAATGCCAACAACAACCCGCCGCCAGTGGACAATTTAACCCGTTTTCTAAGGCTACAACCACCGGTGTTTTCCAGTAGCACCGAGCCAATAGTTGCTGATGATTGGCTACACCGAATTGGAAGGGAGTTAACCACCGCAGGATGCACGGATGCTGAAAGGGTGCGCTTTGCCGCACATCAATTGGATGGACCAGCAGCCGCATGGTGGGAGAATTACACGGCTAATTTTCCTATAGCCAATGTCACTTGGGACCAGTTCCAACAAGCTTTCCGCACGGCCCATGTCTCAACTGGAGCCATGCAGATAAAGAAGCGTGAGTTTCGCAACTTACGCCAGGAAACCGTCTTGTGGCCCGATCGTGGATGAGTTTAGCAAGTTATCACGCTATGCCCACGATGATGTGGCCACGATGCCGCAGCGGAGAAGTTTATGGAAGGGCTGAATGATGAGATGAGTATGCAATTGATGGTGGCAACTTTGAACAACTACCAAGAGTTGGTAGATAAGTCCCTAATGATTGAAGGGAAGCAACAACAGATTGAGAACCGTAAGAGGAAGTATGGACAAGGGAAGTATAACTCAGGAACTCACCAGAAGCCTCGCTTAACCCCGAACTCAGGAGGACTTGTTCATAACCATGGAGGTCATAACCATACTGGAGGAGGATCGCATAATCAAAATGGTGCGAAGAACGGGAATGGGAATGGAGGAAACAATAATCAGAATCGCTCTAACCCAGCTACACCCGCCAAGAGGGACTTAAGCCAAGTTATTTGCTTCAAGTGCGGGAAGACAGGGCACTATGCCAATGACTGCCCTGAAGGAAAGAATGGAAACAGAAATGGAAGCGCTGGGAAGAAGCCCAATCCATTCAACAAAGGACAAGTGAACCACGTTAACGTGGAGGAAGTTGAAGAGCAGCCGGACGCGGTAATAGGTAAGTTTTTGGTTCAGTCATTAACCGCTATTGTTCTTTTCAATACTGGTGCATCGCATTCATACATATCAAGGGGATTTGTGGAAAAGTTTAAGTTACCAACCCAAACCCTTAGGACCCCTCTTCTAGTGAGCTCGCCTGGAGCAGAGTACATGGCTAGCAGATGGTGCACCCGGATACCCCTAATCATTGGCACGCATGTTTTTCCGTCTGACCTAATTATCTTGGAGTCGCAAGGATTGGATGTCAAAGTATGGAGGAAGTATTGACTGTGCTAGCAAGTCAATTTATCTTACCACCCCAGAGGGAAAAAGGATTAAGTATGTATCTAGGCATGTGCCTAGGAGGAGCCAAGTGAATGCCCTCACGGAGTTATGCAGGGAGGAAGTACCAGTAGTAAAGGATTACCCGGATGTTTTCCCGGAGGAGTTACCGGGCATGCCACCGGATCGAGACATCGAGTTTCGATAGAGCTATTGCAGTGCAGGGCCAATATCCAAGAGACCCTATCGGATGCCCGCAAATGATCCGGAGGAAATTAAGAAGCGATCAAGGAGCTATTGGAGAAAGGTTACATTCAGTAGAAGTTCATCACCTTGGGGAGCCCCAAGATTTTGGTGGAGAAGAAGGATAAATCCACGAGGATGGTTGTTGATTACCGAGCTCGAATGAAGTAACGATAAAGAACAAGTATCCCTTACCGATGATTAATGATCTGTTTGATCGATTGCAAGGAGCTAAGGTGTTTTGAAGATTGATCTCGATCGAGGATACCATCGATTGAAGATCCGAGAGAAGGATATACCAAAGACATCATTTACCACACGGTATGGATTATATGAGTATACGGTCATGTCATTTGGACTGACTAACGCCCCTGCCTATTTCTTGAGTATGATGAACAAGGTGTTCATGGAGTATTTGGACAAGTTTGTTGTGGTGTTTATTGATGATATTATGGTATACTCGAAGAACAAAGAGGAGCACGCGGAACATCTGCGTTTGGTTCTCGAGAAACTCAGGGAACACCAGTTATACGCCAAATTCAGCAAGTGCGAGTTTTGGTTGAAAGAAGTTGGATTTCTTGGGCATGTTATATCAGGAAAGGGTATAGCAGTAGATCCCAGTAAGGTTCAGTCAGTCACTAAATGGTTGGCACCCACTTCAGTTGGTGAGATCCGCAGTTTCCTCGGACTGGCTATATTATCGGAGATTCGTTGAGAATTTTTCCAAGATTGCTAAGCCAATGACTGAATTGCTAAAGAAGGATACTAAGTTCAAATGGACGGAGGATTGCGAGACAAGCTTTGGGAGTTGAAGAAGCGGTTGACTACAGCCCAGTCTTGACATTGCGGATATACATAAGGAGTTTCAAGTGTATTGTGACGCCTCTCGCTTGGGACTTGGATGTGTTCTTATGCAGGACGGAAAAGATGTTTCGTATGCTTCACGACAACTGAAGCCACATGAGTTGAACTATGCCACGCATGATTTGGAGTTAGCAGCTTTAGACATTATCTTATTGGAAACCGTTGCGATGTGTACACGGATCATAAGAGTTTGAAGTACATTTTCACACAGAAGGAGTTAAACCTCAGACAGAGGAGATGGCTGGAACTTATAAAGAATTACGACATGAAGCTACACTATCATCCAGGAAAGGCCAACGTCATAGCAGACGCTTTGAGCCGGAGGAGTTATGCTAATATCCTTGAAAGCAAAGGATTGCCTGCGGAGATCATGGAACTTCGATTGGAGATTGTTCCAAGAGGTTTTCTTGCAACAATGGAGGTTCAGTCGACGTTATTGAACAAGATTCGAGAAGCTCAGAAGGAGGACAAAGAGATTGCTGGGATAAGAGAGAAGATGGGCGAAGGAAAAGCCAAAGGTTTTCGTGAAGATGAGCACGATACCTTGTGGTTTGAGGACCGGATTTATGTGCCCAACAATCCGGAGATCAGGAAGTTAATACTTCAGGAGGCCCATGACTCACCATACTCGATTCACCCCGGAAACACCAAGATGTATTTGGACTTGAAGGGCGTTTACGGTGGACTGGTATGAAGAAGGATATTGCGAGTATGTAGCCGTATGTGATGTATGTCGAGAGTGAAGGCGAGCATCGAAGCTAGCAGGATCATTACAGCCTATGCCAATACCGAATGGAAGTGGGACAAACTTGGCATGGACTTTATTACCGGATTACCCAGAACCAAGGCAGGATATGATTCAATATGGGTAGTTGTGGATCGTTTGACCAAAGTAGCCCATTTCATCCCAGTGAAAACAACCTATACAAGTGCTAAGTTGGCCAAGATATATATGTCCAGGATCGTATGTTTGCATGGAGTTCCGAGGAGCATCGTATCAGATAGAGGAACGCAGTTTACTTCAAAGTTTTGGCATCAGCTACACAGACTTTGGGTACCAGATTGGAGTTCAGTCTTGCTTTTCACCCATGATGTCGGTGTACTAGAGTAGGGTACCCTAGTATCCCGAACTTCGTGCCGGGCAGGCGATTCTGACACCAGCGGCAAGGCTTGCCGGTGATCGCTAAGGTCCTCCATGGTTCCTTTGGAGCCATTCAAGAACAAAGTATTCAAGCAAAGTAGACAAGGCCCGGCAAGAGGAGCTTGCCGGAAGGCCACCCAAGGCATCTAGGAGACAAGGCCCCAAAGAAGAGGAGCTTGCGGAAGGCCAACCAAGGCATCTCAAGGAACTTGCCGCGACCGCCACGCGTCCGGCAAGGCCCGGCGAGCGACAAGCTTCCGGACGCGACAAGACAATGACCATGGCAAGGCGCTTGCATGATAAACTACCACTCAGACTGCGCTCCAAAGACATCCACCAATGTGTCGCCACAGGACCTTTCGGTAGCGTGTGGCAAGAGGTCTTGGCCAGCGGAGCGCTGATGTGGCAAGCGGCGCACGACAAGATTGCCATCGTGGCAAGCGGTGGCGCCCTGACGGTCCCTGTTTGCCTTGTTTGGGCGGCGTGAGCGGGCATTTAATGCCTTTGTCCCTGCCGTCGGGGTTAGGTATGATACATCGCATGTAGCTGTACCAACCGCAACTCCTTTTCCATTTTGCCCTTGTCTCGTTGCCACCGTCGGAGACCCTTGAGCATATAAAAGGAGGCCCATGCATAGCGTGGGGGGGGTTCAAACCGAGAAAACACTCACGCTAGGTCTCGTTAGCAGCTGGTGGGTCTTGTAGCACTCAGCGCTCCCTAGCAAGAACACAATATACTCAGACATGCAGCGGTAGGAGTGTTATCTCTCGGAGAGCTCGAAGCTGGGTAAACTGCTCGTGTTTCCGCCTCGATCTGCTCTTCGTGCGATCTCCGCCCCACCTTGAACCGAAGGGGCTCGGTCCGCCGCCCCATAGGTGTTCGTGGGTCAGATCAGCTTCCCCGACACAGACGGATGGACAGACCGAGAGAGTCAATCAGATTCTGGAAGACATGTTGAGAGCCTGTGCGCTAGATTATGGATCTAGTTGGGATGACAATTTGTCGTACGCAGAGTTCTCATACAACAACAGCTACCAGGCTAGTTTGAAGATGACACTGTTCGAAGCCCTATATGGACGCAGATGTAGAACACCATTGATGTAGGATGAGGTTGGAGACCGTCAGTTGTTTGGACCAGATTTGATTAAAGAATCAGAAGAGAAGGTTAAACTGATCAGAGACAGACTAAAGATTGCTCAGTCTAGACAGAAGAGTTATGCAGATTCAAAACGCAAGGAAGTAACCTATGAAATTAGAGACAGAGCCTATCTGCGAGTATCACCCTTGAGGGGAGTGAAACGTTTTGGAGTTAAGGGAAAGTTAGCCCCAAGATTTGTAGGACCGTATCGTGTTTTAGAACGGATGGGAGAAGTTGCCTACAAGCTGGAGTTACCTGAAGGATTGTCAGGAGTTCACGATGTGTTTCACGTATCACAGCTGAAGAAGTGCCACGCTGAGATGGCCGATATACCTTTAAATGATACAGTGCCTTTGGAGGCGATTCAGCTGGATAGTAATCTGACCTATGAGGAAAAGCCAATAAAGATTCTTGATTTCGACAGTCGAGTCACTCGCAGGAAGGTTATCAAGTTTTGCAAAGTTCAGTGGAGCCACCATACCGAGGAGGAAGCCACCTGGGAGCGAGAAGAGGATATTCGCAAGGACCACCCGCACCTATTTTCTAGCCAACCCAAATCTCGAGGGCGAGATTCATCTTAAGGGGGGTAGGTTTGTAACATCCCAAATTTTCAATTTGGAATGTTATACATAGGTCATCCATGCATATCATATTTTATTGCATTTTAGTTTTCAATCCTCGAAATCCTAAGAAACTCAAGGACCCTCGGAGAGAGTTGGGGATTTCCCGATTTTCATATTTGATTTTTATCAAATACTGAAGACGAGGATTTTTTAT
This sequence comes from Aegilops longissima, assembly GCA_021605205.1. Lineage (NCBI taxonomy): Eukaryota > Viridiplantae > Streptophyta > Magnoliopsida > Poales > Poaceae > Aegilops > Aegilops longissima. Next base: position 363,076,493 of record CM038676.1, read on the forward strand.
TTTACTTATTTTCTCTCCGGAAAATATTTCATTTTAAAATAATAAATGAGGGGAGATAATATGACTTCTCCAAAATAATTGAAATATCGGAGGAAAAATGTTAAAATCATTATATGGTTTTTATTTGATTTTTATTTGATTTTTTGGAATTTTATTTGCCCTAGAAAAATTTGCATGTTTTAAAAAATTGCATTTTAGGGGCCAAGAAAAGTTCATCCTGTCCTAAATATTTCATTTAGACGGAGAAAAGTTATTTTGGAATTTTCAGATTTTTATTTTTATTTTTCTAGGATTTTTCTTAGTCGGCGGAACGTTAAAAAAAAGAGGACCAGCGCTGGACCGGGCCGGCCCAGCCAAGCCAGGCCGGCCCGCCCGCGCCGCCGCCTCCACCGCCGTGCCGCCGCCGGACGGAGAGTCAGGTCGCCGCCGCCTCCCGCCGCCTCCCCTCCCAAGTCGGAGCCCCCAACCTATATAAGCCGCCGCCCCCCTCTAGCCGCCACCACCGCCGTTGGAGTCGCCTCGCCTCGCCCGAGCGAACCCGCCGCCCGCCCGCGCCTCGCCCGAGTCGTCGCCGTCGCCTCCCGCGCCGCCAGCGCCCTCGCCGCCACCCCGCGCCCCTCGCCGAGCCCCGCCGGAGCCGCCCGCCCGCCGGACGACCTCGCCGGAGGTAGCCGCCGCCGCCCGTTTTTTTTAGAAAACCCCTTCGATTTTTTTAAAAACCCTAGTTCGTTTTTTTATAGATCGGTTTTATTCTCCGGTTTATTTGTTTAGCGAGCGTTCGCTCGTTCGTTCGTTCTAACGAACGTGTTCGTCGTTTAGTTTCTGCTAACGAACGTTTGTTCGTTTAGCCGTTCGTCGTTTTCTTTTTATTGGATTTATTCCACGATTTTTCCGATCGCGATTTCTGATCCGATGTTCGAACTAGTTTAACTTTTCGCTCGTTTATCGGAATCAGGCGATTCAAGCGCCTGGAGTTTCATCTCGAAACCCTCTTTCTGAATAGCCAACTCAAATAAGTTTTTGCCTGTGTAAAATTTGACCCTAGTTCAGATTAGTAAACGGATCTTGTTTCTTTCGCCGTTTGAGTTTCGTTCCTCCGTTTGGTTTGATTCTTCTTGTGAACCGGAGTTCTTAAGTTGAACTCTCCGGTCAACCTCTTTCAGTTGAAGTTTCTTCTGTGCATCTCTGCTTGTTGCTTATGTGTGTATTGTTTATTTGCGATAGAATTCCCGGAGTGCGAAGCGTGTTACTACGAGTCTCTAGGATTCCCGGACCGTCAGCAAGGCAAGTAACACTTTGATCATACTCTTTTCATACCCAGTTTTTATGCATTAGTTTCAACCCTCAAACATTGCATGGTTAGGATGTCATTAATTTGTGGGTTGGGAAGTAGATGATGAGGTAGGAACCTATTGCCCTGTTATTGTCAAACCCTTGGGAGTTACTTCTACGTTATGCTTATATTACCATGCTATGCTCATAGACGTGGATTGGGTTTGAGTGTATCCATGACAGTTGTGAGATTTTTAATTAATGGTCTACTTTAAGGTGGCAACTTTAATACACATCTGGGTGGATTGAGGCACCTGGGGAACCCAGTGTTGTCTGTTTTATTTTTGGAAATCCCGGGGTACCCGTGTGATCTTCCTATGGACCGCCACCCAGGCTCAAAGGGAACTGAGATTATTCATGCTAGAAACTTCCGTGTGCAGGCACAAGCTATTATGGGCTCTAGCATAGTTGAGTAAGTTATGTGAAGCTCTTGAAGAGGTAGATCAGCAGGTAGTGGGTTTTGTAGGTTTGGTATGGTCTACCGGAGTAAAGAGTTAATGTTTACGAAAGACGTGTCTCGGTCATCCGTTTCTCGAACACCATGCGGTCACGAGAAATCAGCGGAGGCGATCGAGTCTTGTGGGGAAAAGTGCGCAAACCTCTGCAGAGTGTACAATCTAATCATGGTTAGCCGTGTCCCCGGTTATGGACAATTCTGAGTATCTAGTACTTGAGTATTCACATGTATCTCATCACTCTAAATTAATATTGCTGGGATGTTAATTACCTTAATTGGGATTGAGTTGGGGTTATACCTTCTCAATGATGTTTCAACCACCATGATAGTTAAATTAAAATTTATTCCTTTGTTGTAGGGAAAAATTGGCTTTCCGCAAAACTGTAACCGTAGAGCTTTCCACCAGCCAAATATGCATGTAGTGGTAGCATTATTCTGTTATTGCTCTATTGTGCTACATTGCCAGCATATTCCATGTGCTGACCCGTTCTCGGGCTGCAACGTATTATGTTGCAGACTTTTCAGACGAGGAGTAAGGTTCGATAGGTCGTTGCCGTGCAGCTCAGCTATGCCGTTGAGTTGATGGACTCACTTTATCTTCCAAGCCTTCCGCTGTTATCGTATTAGATGGCCTTAAGCCATATTATTGTAATAAGTTCTCTTTTGAGACATTCGATGTAATAAGTGTGTGATTGCTACTCTGTTATAAATCCTTCGAGTACTGTGTGTGTCAGCATTACCGATCCAGGGATGACACGGAAGCACAGAGACTTGACCATCTGAGGTCGGGTCGCTACAAGTTACTTCTTTTTTAGATCAATACTCAGAGCAACCCAGATCCACTTAGTAGAAGCCAGATAAACAGGACTCGGAGAAGTGAATTCAAAAGGAAAATATAATAACAGACTATAAGGTGAGAACACCCACTTCCTACATCAAGCCAAAAATGAAAGCACTAGGACAATTAAGACTCTTCTTATTACACATGAAGAACACGGGGCTAAGAGAAACCGAAACTACAACATATACACATCGAAGAACATGAGGCTAAATGAAAGTAATTGAAAGGGTGTTACTTACCAAAGCTCGTTTTACAAGTTCGGTGCAACTCCTCTTTAACTTGCCACACTCCTTGAAGATGTCCCCAATGAAGTAAATATGCCCTAGAGGCAATAATAAAGTTGTTATTTATATTTCCTTATATCATGATAAAAGTTTATTATTCATGCTAGAATTGTATTAACCGGAAACTTAGTACATGTGTGAATACATAGACAAAACAGAGTGTCACTAGTATGCATCTACTTGATTAGCTCGTTAATCAAGGATGGTTAAGTTTCCTAGCCATAGACATGAGTTGTCATTTGATGAACGGGATCACATCATTAGAGAATGATGTGATTGACTTGACCCATCCGTTAGCTTAGCACTATGATCGTTTAGTTTATTGCTATTGTTTTCTTCATAATTTATACATGTTCCTACAACTATGAGATTATGCAACTCCCGAATACTGGAGGAACACTTAGTGTGCTAACAAACGTCACAACATAACTGGGTGATTATAAAGATGCTCTATAGGTGTCTCCGATGGTGTTTGTTGAGTTGGAATAGATAGAGAGTAGGATTTGTCACTCCGATTGTCAGAGAGGTATCTCTGGGCCCTCTCGGCAATGCACATCACTATAAGCCTTGCAAGCAATGTGACTAATGTGTTAGTTATGGGATGATGCATTACTAAACGAGTAAAGAGACTTGCCGATAAACATATTGGACTAGGTATGATGATACTGACGATCGAATCTCGGGCTAGTAACATACCGATGACAAAGGGAACAACGTATGTTGTTATGCAGTTTGACCGATAATGATATTCGTAGAATATGTAGGAACCAATATGAGCATCCAGGTTCCGCAATTGGTCATTGACCGGAGATGAGTCTCGGTCATGTCTACATAGTTCTCGGACCCGTAGGGTCCGCACGCTTAACATTCGATGATGATCAGTATTATGAGTTTATGTGTTTTGATGTACCGAAGGAAGTTCGGAGTCCCGGATGTGATCACGGACATGACGAGGAGTCTCGAAATGGTCGGGACATGAAGATTGATATATTGGAAGGTTATGTTTGGACACTGGAATGGTTTCGGATGAGTTTGGGCATTTACCGGAGTACCGGGGGGTTACCGGAACCCCCCGGGGGCTTAATAGGCCTACATGGGCTTTAGTGGAAGAGAGAGGAAGCGGCCAAGAGGAGGGCGCCCCCAAGCCCAATCCGAATTGGGAGGTGGGCCGACCCCCTTTCCTTCCTCTCCTCTTCCCCTTCCTTCCCCCTCCTAGTTGGACTAGGAAAGGGGGGAAACCTACTCCTAGTAGGAGTAGGAATCGCCCCCTTGGGGGTGCACCATGAGGCCGGCCGGCCCCCTCCTCCCCTCCTTTATATACGGGGGAGGGGGCACCCCATAGACACACAAGTTGATTCTTAGCCATGTGCGGTGCCCCCCTCCACATATTTCCACCTCCATCATATTGTCGTAGTGCTTAGGCGAAGCCCTGTGTCGGTAACTTCATCATCACCGTCAACACGCCGTCGTGCTGACGAAACTCTCCCTCGACCTCAGCTGGATCTAGAAGTTTGAGGGATGTCACCGAGCTGAACGTGTGCAGATCGCGGAGGTGCCGTGCGTTCGGACTTGATCGGTTGGATCGCGAAGACGTTCGACTACATCAACCGCGTTACTTAACGCTTCCGCTTTCGGTCTACGAGGGTACGTGGACACACTCTCCCCGCTCATTGCTATGCTTCTCCTAGATAGATCTTACGTGATCGTAGCAAAAGTTTTGAAATACTATGTTCCCCAACAGTGGCATCCGAGCCAGGTCTATGCGTAGATGTTATATGCACGAGTAGAACACAAAGAGTTGTGGGCGATAATAGTCATACTGCTTACCAGCATGTCATACTTTGATTCTGCGGTATTGTTGGATGAAGCGGACCAGGCCGACATTACATGACCGCATTCATGAGACTGGTTCTACCGCTGTGCTTCACACATAGGTGGCTAGTGGGTGTCTGTTTCTCCAACTTTAGTTGAATCGAGTGTGACTACGCCCGATCCTTGTTGAAGGTTAAAACAACAAACTTGACGAAAAATCGTTGTGGTTTTGATGCGTAGGAAAGAACGGTTCTTGCTAAGCCCGCAGCAGCCACGTAAAACTTGCAACAACAAAGTAGAGGACGTCTAACTTGTTTTTGCAGGGCTTGCTATGACGTGATGTGGTCAAGACGTGATGATATATAAATTGTTGTATGAGATGATCATGTTTTGTAACAGTTATCGGCAACTGGCAGGAGCCTTATGGTTGTCGCTTTATTGTATGAAATGCAATCGCCATGTAATTGCTTTACTTTATCACTAAGCGGTAGCGATAGTCGTAGAAGCAATAGTTGGCAAGACGACAATGATGCTTCGATGGAGATCAAGGTGTCAAGCCGGTGAAGATGGTGATCATGATGGTGCTTTGGAGATGGAGATCAAAGGCACAAGATGATGATGGCCATACATATCACTTATATTGATTGCATGTGATGTTTATCCTTTATGCATCTTATTTTGCTTAGTACGGCGGTAGCATTATAAGATGACCTCTGACTAAATTTCAAGGTACAAGTGTTCTCCCTGAGTATGCACCGTTGCTACAGTTCGTCGTGTCGAGACACCACATGATGATCGGGTGTGATAAGCTCTATGTTCACATACAACGGGTGCAAGCCAGTTTTGCACAAGCAGAATACTCGGGTTAAACTTGACGAGCCTAGCATATGCAGATATGGCCTTGGAACACTGAGAACGAAAGGTCGAGCGTGAATCATATAGTAGATATGATCAACATAGTGATATTCACCATTGAAAACTACTCCATCTCACGTGATGATCGGACATGGTTTAGTTGATATGGGATCACGTGATCGCTTAGATGATTAGAGGGATGTCTATCTTAGTGTGAGTGCTTAAGTAATATGATTAATTGAACTTTAATTTATCATGAACTTAGTACCTGATAGTATTTCGCATGTCTATGTTGTTGTAGATAAATGGCCCGTGCTGTTGTTCCGTTGAATTTTAATGCGTTCCTAGAGAAAGCTAAGTTGAAAGATGATGGTTGCAACTACACGGACTGGGTCTGTAACTTGAGGATTATCCTCATTGCTGCACATAAGAATTACGTCCTGGAAGCACCGCTAGGTGCCAAACCCGCTGTAGGAACAACTCCAGATGTTATGAACACCTGGCAGAGCAAAGCTGACGACTACTCGATAGTTCAGTGTGCCATGCTTTACGACTTAAAATCGGGACTTCAACGACGTTTTGAACGTCATGGAGCATATGAGATGTTCCAGGAGTTGAAGTTAATATTTCAAGCAAATGCCCGGATTGAGAGATATGAAGTCTCCAATAAGTTCTACAGCTGCAAAATGGAGGAGAACAGTTCTGTCAGTAAGCATATACTCAGAATGTCTGGGTACCACAATCACTTGACTCAGCTGGGAGTTGATCTTCCGGTTGATAGTGTCATTGAGAGAGTTCTTCAATCACTGCCACCAAGCTACAAGAGCTTCGTTATGAACTATAATATGCAAGGGATGGATAAGACAATTCCCGAGCTCTTCGCAATGCTAAAGGCTGCAGAGGTAGAAATCAAGAAGGAGCATCAAGTGTTGATGGTTAACAAGACCACTAGTTTCAAGAAAAAGGGTAAAGGGAAGAAGGGGAACTTCAAGAAGAACGGCAAGCAAGTTGCTGCTCAAGTGAAGAAGCCCAAGTCTGTACCCTAAGCCTGAGACTGAGTGCTTCTACTGCAAAGGGACTGGTCACTGGAAGCGGAACTACCCCAAGTATTTGGCGGAGAAGACGGATGGCAAAGTGAAAGGTATATTTGATATACATGTTATTAATTTGTACCTTACTAATGCTCGTAGTAGCGCCTGGGTATTTGATACTAGTTCTGTTGCTAATATTTGCAACTCGAAACAGGGGCTACGGATTAAGCGGATATTGGCTAAGGACGAGGTGACGATACGCATGGGAAATGGTTTCAAAGTCGATGTGATCGCCGTCGGCACGCTACCTCTACATCTACCTTCGAGATTAGTTTTAGACCTGAATAATTGTTATTTGGTGCTAGCGTTAAGCATGAACATTATATCTGGATCTTGTTTGATGCGAGACGGTTATTCATTTAAATCAGAGAATAATGGTTGTTCTATTTATATGAATAATATCTTTTATGGTCATGCACCCTTGATGAGTGGTCTATTTTTACTAAATCTTGATAGTAGTGATATACATGTTCATAGTATTGATGCCAAAAGATATAAGTATATAAGTTTAATAATGATAGTGCAACTTATTTGTGGCACTGCCATTTAGGACATATTGGTGTAAAGCGCATGAAGAAACTCCATGCTGATGGGCTTTTGGAATCACTTGATTATGAATCACTTGATGCTTGTGAACCATGCCTCATGGGCAAGATGACTAAGACTCCGTTCTCCAGAACAATGGAGCGATGAGTGTTGATGCTCGCGGCGGGTATCGTTATTTTCTAACCTTCATAGATGATTTGAGCAGATATGGGTATATCTACCTGATGAAGCATAAATCTGAAACATTTGAAAAGTTCAAAGAATTTCAGAGTGAAGTGGAAAATCATCGTAATAAGAAAATAAGTTTCTACGATCTGATCGTGGAGGAGAATATTTGAGTTACAATGTGGAATAGTTTCGCAACTCACGCCACCCGGAACACCACAGCGTAATGGTGTGTCTGAACGTTGTAATCGTACTTTATTAGATATGGTGCGATCTATGATGTCTCTTGCTGATTTACCGCTATCGTTTTGGGGTTATGCTTTAGAGACGGCTGCATTCACGTTAAATAGGGCACCATCTAAATCCGTTGAGACGACACCATATGAACTGTGGTTTGGCAAGAAACCCAAGTTGTCTTTTCTTAAAGTTTGGGGCTGTGATGCTTATGTGAAAAAGCTTCAACCTGATAAGCTCGATCCCAAATCGGAGAAATGTTTCTTCATAGGAAACCCAAAGGAGACTGTTGGGTACACCTTCTATCACAGATCCGAAGGCAAGATATTCGTTGCTAAGAATGGATCCTTTTTAGAGAAGGAGTTTCTCTTGAAAGAAGTGAGTGGGAGGAAAGTAGAACTTGATGAGGTAACTGTACCTACTCCCTTATTGGAAAGTAGTTCATAACTGAAATCAGTTCCAGTGATTCCTACACTAGTAAGTGAGGAGGCTAATGATAATGATCATGAAACTTCTAATCAAGTTACTACCAAACCTCGTAGGTCAACTAGAGTAAGATCCACACCAGAGTGGTATGGTAATCCTGTTCTGGAGGTCATTTTACTTGACCATGACGAACCTACGAACTATGAGGAAGCGATGATGAGCCCAGACTCCGTGAAATGGCTTGAGGCCATGAAATCTGAGATGGGATCCATGTATGAGAACAAATTACGGACTTTGGTTGACTTGCCCGATGATCGGCAAGCCATAGAGAATAAATGGATCTTCAAGAAGAAGACTGACGCTGACGGTAATGTTACTGTCTACGAAGCTCGACTTGTTGCGAAAGGTTTTCGACAAGTTCAAGGAGTTGAATACGATGAGACCTTCTCACCCGTAGCGATGCTTAAGTCCGTCTGAATCATGTTAGCAATTGCCGCATTTTATGATTATGAAATTTGGCAAATGGATGTCAAAATTGCATTCCTTAATGGATATCTTAAAGAAGAGTTGTATATGATGCAACCAGAAGGTTTTGTCGATCCAATAGGTGCTAACAAAGTGTGCAAGCTCCAGCGATCCATTTATGGACTGGTGCAAGCCTCTCGGAGTTGAAATATACGCTTTGATAGTGTGATCAAAGCATATGGATTTATCTGAGACTTTTGGAGAAGCTTTGTATTTACAAGAAAGTGAGTGGGAGCTCTGTAGCATTTACGATATTATATGTGGATGACATATTGTTGATCGAAATGATCTTGAATTTCTTAATAGCATAAAGGACACTTGAATAAGAATTTTTCAATGAAAGACCTCGGTGAAGCTGCTTATATATTGGGCATCAAGATCTATAGAGATAGATCAAGGCGCTTAATTGGACTTTCACAAAGCACATACCTTGACAAAGTTTTGAAGAAGTTCAAAATGGATTAAGCAAAGAAAGGGTTCTTGCACGTGTTACAAGGTGTGAAGTTGAGTCGGACTCAATGCCCGACCACTACGAAGATAGAGAAAATGAAAGATGTTCCTATGCTTCACCATTGGCTCTATCATGTATGCAATCTTGTGTACCGGACCTGATGTGTGCCTTGCTATTAGTTTAGCGGGGAGGTACCAAAGTAATCAAGGAGGATCATTGGACAGCGGTCAAGAACATCCTGAAATACCTGAAAAGTACTAAGGATATGTTTCTTGTTTATGGAGGTGACAAAGAGCTTTGACAGTGATTCGGACGATTCTAAATCGCAAACTGGATACGTGTTTTTATTGAATGGTGGAGCTGTTAGTTGGTGCAGTTCTAAACAAAGCGTCGTAGCGGGATCTACATGTGAAGCAGAGTACATAGCTGCTTCAGAAGCAGCAAATGAAGGAGTCTGGAAGAAGGAGTTCATATCCGATCTAGGTGTCATACCTAGTGCATCGGGTCCAATGAAAATATTTTGTGACAATACTGGTGCAATTGCCTTGGCAAACGAATCCAGATTTCACAAGAGAACCAATCACATCAAGAGACGCTTCAATTCCATCTGCGATCAAGTCAAGGAGGGAGACATAGAGATTTGCAAGATACATACGGATCTGAATGTTGCAGACCCATTGACTAAGCCTCTCTCACGAGCAATACATGATCAGCACCAAGACTCCATGGGTGTTAGAATCATTACAATGTAATCTAGATTATTGACTCTAGTGCAAGTGGGAGACTGAAGGAAATATGCCCAAGAGGCAATAATAAAGTTGTTATTTATATTTCTGATACGTCTGCGTCGTATCTACTTTTCCAAACACTTTTGCCCTTGTTTTGGACTCTAACTTGCATGATTTGAATGGAACTAACCCAGACTGACGCTGTTTTCAGCAGAATTGCCATGGTGTTATCTTTGTGCAGAAACAAAAGTTCTCGGAATGACCTGAAACTTCACAGAGATTTTTTTAGAAATAATAAAAAATACTGGCGAAAGAATCAAGGCCAGGGGGCCCACACCCTGTCCACGAGGGTGGGAGGCGCGCCTGCCCCCCAGGGCGCGCCCCCTGCCTCGTGGGCCCCCTGGTGCTCCACCGACCTCAACTCCAACTCCATATATTCACGTTCGGGGAGAAAAAAGTTAGAGAGAAGGATTCATCGCGTTTTACGATACGGAGCCGCCGCCAAGCCCTAAACTCTCTCGGGAGGGCTGATCTGGAGTCCGTTCGGGGCTCCGGAGAGGGGAATCCGTCACCATTGTCATCATCAACCATCCTCCATCACCAATTTCATGATGCTCACCACCGTGTGTGAGTAATTCCATCGTAGGCTTGCTGGACGGTGATGGGTTGGATGAGATCTATCATGTAATCGAGTTAGTTTTGTTAGGGTTTGATCCTAGTATCCACTATGTTACGAGATTGATGTTGCTATGACTTTGCTATGCTTAATGCTTGTCACTAGGGCCCAAGTGCCATGATTTCAGATCTGAACCTATTATGTTTTCATGAATATATGTGAGTTCTTGATCCTATCTTGCAAGTCTATAGTCACCTACTATGTGTTATGATCCGGCAACCCCGAAGTGACAATAATCGGGACCACTCCCGGTGATGACCGTAGTTTGAGGAGTTCATGTATTCACTATGTGTTAATGCTTTGGTCTGGTACTCTCTTAAAAGGAGGCCTTAATATCCCTTTGTTTCCAATAGGACCCCGCTGCCACGGGAGGGCAGGACAAAAGATGTCATACAACTTCTTTTCCATAAGCACGTATGACTATATTCGAAATACATGCCTACATTACATTGATGAATTGGAGCTAGTTCTGTGTCACCCTATGTTATGACTGTTACATGATGAACGCATCCGGCATAATTCTCCATCACCGATCCAATGCCTACAAGCTTTTCATATATTGTTCTCCGCTTATTTACTTTACCATTGCTACTGTTACAATCACTACAAAACCCAAAAATATTACTTTTGCTACTGTTACCGTTACTATCATACTACTTTGCTACTAAATACTTTGCTACAGATATTAAGTTATCCAGGTGTGGTTGAATTGACAACTCAACTGCTAATACATGAGAATATTCTTTGGCTCCCCTTGTGTCGAATCAATAAATTCGGGTTGAATACTCTACCCTTGAAACCTGTTGCGATCCCCTATATTTGTGGGTTATCAAGACTATTTTCTGGCGCCGTTGCCGGGGAGCATAGCTCTATTCTTTGAGTCACTTGGGATTTATATCTGCTGGTCACTATGAAGAACTTAAAAGACGCGAAAACAAAAATTTATCCCTCAACTACGAGGGGAGGTAAGGAACTGCCATCTAGCTCTGCACTTGATTCACCTTCTGTTTTGAGTAAGATTGCGACACCTAAACCTCCTTCTGCTATTAATTCTGATATTTCACATGTTATTGATGATGCCACATTTGCTATGCATGATACTTATGATGAAACTACTTCTATGCTTGATACTACTGTGCCACTTGGTGAATTTCTTGATGAACAACTTGCTAGGGCTAGAGAGAATGAAATTATTGAAACTGATAATATTGATGAAAGTGATGATGAAGATTCTCCCCCTAGATATGAATTGCCTATTGTGCCTGAGGGTTACGTTATGGATGAAGAAACTGCTAGAGACTTTCTTGCTTGCAATGATAGAAGTGATCTTAAGAAATTATTAGCTAAGCTGAAACAAAAATCTCTGAATGCTAGAATGAAATATGTTCCTGCTTATGCTACTTCACATATCTTTGTTACTGATAAGGATTATGAATTCTCTGTCGACCCATGAGATAATTACTTTGGTTGAATCTGATCCTTTTTATGGCTATGAATCTGAAACTGTTGTGGCACATCTTACTAAATTAAATGATATAGCCACCCTGTTCGCTAATGATGATAAAACTCGCTACTATTACATCCTTAAAATATTTCCGTTCTCATTAAAGGGTGATGCTAAGATATGGTTTAATTCTCTTGATCCTGGTTGTGTGTGTAGTCCCGGATATGATTTATTACTTCTCGCTAAATATTTCCTGCTCATAAGAAACAAGCTACTTTAAGGAAATATATAATTTTGTGCAAATTGAAGAAGAGAGTCTCCCACAAGCTTGGGGAGGCTTCTCCAATTACTAATGCTTTGCTGATCATCCTCTTAAGAAAAATGAAATACTTGATATCTTTTATAATGGACTAACCAATGCTTCTAGAGACCACCTGGATATTTGTGCTGGTTGTGTTTTCAGGGAAACAACTGTCGATCAAGCTGAAATTCTATTGAAAATGTTGACCAATGAAAATAATTGGACACTTCCTGAACCAACTCCTAAGCCAACTCCGAAGAAAAGGGGTGTTCTATTTCTCAGTCCTGAAGATATGCAAGAGGCAAAGAAATCTATGAAAGAAAAAGGTATAAAAGCTGAAGATGTTAAGAATTTACCTCCCGTTGAAGAAATATATGGTCTTAATTCATCACCTATTGAAGAAGTACACGGTCTTGATAACCCGACACAGGTTGTAAAGGTAAATTCTCTCTATAGATATGATAAAGCTGAAATCCCTCCTACTAAGTTTGCTAGCCAATGCTTAGATGAGTTTGATGGTTTTGTTAAGCAAGAAGATTTCAATGCTTATTTTGGTAGACAATTAAAATACAATGCTTATATGATTGAACACTTGAGTGATTATATGTCTAGAGTTAAAGGTGAACTTAAACTCATTAGTAAACATGCTTCTATGGTTACCACTCAAGTAGAACAAGTACTTAAAGCTCAGAATGATTTGCTCAATGAATTAAATAGTAAGAATAATGACTTTGCTGTTAGAGTTGCAACTAGAGGGGGTAAAATGACTCAGGAACCTTTGTATCCTGAGGGCCACCCTAAGATAATTGAACCTTAGTTGAATTAAATAATTTAGATGCACCTAGTCCTTCTAAGAAGAAGAAAAAGAAAAATGATAGGACTTTGCATGCTTCTAGTGAACCTGTTGTTGACACACCTGAGAATCCCAATGATATTTCTATTTACGATCTTTGAAACACAATCGGTAATGAACATGAACCTAGTGATAATGTTAATGATGATGTTCATGTTGATGCTCAACCTAGTAATGATAATGATGTAGAAATTGAACCTGCTGTTGATCTTGATAACCCACAATCAAAGAATCAACGTTATGATAAGAGAGACTTTGTTGCTAGGAAGCACGGTAAGGAAAGAGAGCCATGGGTTCAGAAACCCATGCCTTTTCCTCCCAAACCATCCAAGAAAAAGGATGGTGTGGATTTTGAGCGCTTTGCTGAAATGATTAGACCTATCTTTTTGCGTATGCGTTTAACTAATATGCTCAAAATGAATCCTTATGCTAAATACATGAAAGAAATTGTAACTAATAAAAGAAAGATACCGGAAGCTGAAATTTCCACCATGCTTGCTAATTATACTTTTAAGGGTGGAATACCAAAGAAGTTAGGAGATCCAGGAGTACCAACTATACCATGCTCCATTAAAAGAAACTATGTTAAAACTGCTTTATGTGATCTTGGAGCCAGTGTTAGTGTTATGCCTCTCTCTTTATATCGTAGACTTGATTTGAATAAGTTGACACCTACTGAAATATCTTTGCAAATGGCTAATAAATCAACTGCTATACATGTCGGTATTTGTGAGGATGTGCCTGTTGTGGTTGCAAACGTTACTATTTTAACGGACTTTGTTATTCTTGATATCCCCGAGGACGATAGTATGTATATTATTCTTGGAAGACCCTTTTTGAATACTGCAGGGGCTGTTATTGATTGCAACAAAGGCAATGTCACTTTTCATGTTAATGGAAATGAGCATACAGTACACTTTCCGAGGAAACAACCTCAAGTATAGAGTATCAATTCTATTGGAAAAATTCCATCGATTATTTGTGGAGGTTTTGAATTTCCTCTTCGTACTGTCAAGAAGAAATATGATATTCTTATTATTGGGGACGTCCATATCCCGGTTGAGGTAACATAGTGTTATTCGAAATTTCTCCGGTTCCATGTTATTCGGAATGAGTTTGTTAACAAGACTTGATCAACATTGTTAGTGGATTCCTTTCGATGAGCATGAGATGGATGAAGTTAGAAAGCACAACCTTCTGTACCCTCATTTTACTTTCTGTTGTTTAGTTGAAATAAAGTAAACATATTATTTTCTGTCTCTTTTGTGATTTATCCGTGCAATAAAAAAATACCCCGAAAATAAAAGTTCTCCAAATGCCCCGAAATTGAAATATGATTTTTTCTGGAATATTTGAGAATATCTGGCACTGAGAACATAGCAGGGGGAGCAAGCACCTAGCCACGAGGGTCCAAGGCGCGCCCACCTACCTCGTGGGCCCATGGTGGCTCCCCTCCACTTATTCCTGCACCCACACACTTTTTCTTCCTCCCAAAAAAAATCACCAACCAGCTCAAGCACGAGTTCTAGCTCATTTTGCTGCGATTTTCGATCTCCTTGCTCAAAGCACCTCTCACAAAACTGCTTTGGGGATTGCTCCTTGGTATGTGACTCCTGCAATGGTCCAATTAGTTTTTGTTCTAGTGCCTTATTCATTGCAAATTTTTGCTGCCTAGGTGACCATGTTCTTGAGCTTGCATGTCAAATTTATATGGTTCCAAGTAGTTCTAATGCATGATATAGTCTCTAGGCACTTGTAGGAGTAGTTGCTATCAATTTTGTTGATTTTGGTTCACTTTTATTTGAAGTTACTAAAAATTTCAGAAATTTTCAGAAAATGATGAAGAGATTTTTGAGGGGTTCTTCGAGCCAAAGCTCGAAGGATAAGCAAAGTGAAGAAGAAGAGAGGCCCAAATATAATCTGCCTCGCACCGCGGAGGTTCGACCGTGTGAATGGCCTTATGATGATTTCTTGAGAGCAGACAGGATTTATGATGATTTTTATGAGTTGGCTGAGAATGCAGGCCTCACCGACTTCCTCCGCGACCAACGCGAACAGTATCTCTTACTCACCAATATCTTTGTGCAAAATTTTCATTTCCATTCTAGGAGGTCACCACCTACGGTGGATTTTTATTTATATAATGAGTATAAGGAGATGACCCTTCGTGAATTTTGTGAGATTTGCAAGTTGCCCTTTCCGGGAATCATAGAGGAACCACATCGTGACGATGTGGAGGGATTTATTGATACAATTGCTGTAGGGGAAACGAGGAAGGTTTCCGATGCATGAATCACTAGCATACACTTTCATGTTCTATGTTACTTTGCTATATTTGCTAGTAGATGCTTAATTGGTCGCGGAAACTGTGGAAACCTGAGTGCCCCTGATATTGTTATTTTATGCTATGCCTTGTTTCGTGATGAAACATTTAGTATGGGCGCTATTGTTGCAAAGTGGTTAAACCTTAACCGTACTAAGGGCCCCATCTTGGGAGGCATCTTCGCCTCGCGCCTCGCTGCATACTATAATATACCTATTAGGCATTATGAGAAAGAAGAAAAATTGCTGCCTCCTGCTTTTCTAGACTATAAGAGTATGGTAGCACATGATTTTATTGTTAAGAATAGGGAAAGGGCGCTTAAGTACAAATTAATGTTTGGTAAAAATCACCCTGAGACTATTACTCTGCCTGATCCTTCCTTGTTTGATTTGTCTGCAGGTAAGTACCTTGTTCCGCGGACACTATTTGCGCCTACCTAAATCCTACATCAGCTCCAGAGCCAGAGCCGGGACCACAATTTGATCCCCCACGACAGTCTGATTACCAGTGGGATCCGGAGGTGATTGCCAACCAGTGGCAATCCGAGGCTTCTTCTCAGTACGACCCCAACTACAACTTTGGATATCCGCCAGGATAGCCGTGGCAATATACCAACTTAGGCCAAAAGCCTAAGCTTGGGGATTACGTATTTCTCACTGACATTACATTCATGTTTACACACTCATTCCTAGATGTCGGTGCTCATACTCTTTCACTGTAATATCCATGCTAGTTTATTTTCCTTTTTTTATGCTTTCTTCTTGTGTGTTTGAAAAACCTTAAGAAAACCAAAAAAAATTAGTTGTAGCGTTTAGCTAGTTTACTTTTTTGCTTGTAGTAGTAGTAATTAAAAAGAAAACCCAAAAAGATTTCCTGTTCTTCTTTTGCTTGTTGGGAGCTTTCCCGTGTAAATAGTTTTATTTCTTTTGTTGTTCTTTGGGGGTCGATAGGAGAAGACCATAATGAAAATGTTGAAGTGGCCCTTATATGCATTTTTGTTGATTTAACCAAGATCCCATATTGCCTTGTCTTCTCCTGTTTATTGAATGCTCGCAGATTCCAGCTTAGTCCAATGCACGTGCACTATTATTATTATTCACATCGTTCGGTCATGCAAGTGAAAGGCAATTATGACAATATATGATGGACTGATTGAGATGAGAGAAGCTGGTATGAACTCGACCTCTCTTGTTTTTGTGAATATGATTAGTTCATCGTTCCTGATTCAGCTTATTATGAATAAACATGTTTGCAATGACAATTAGAGATTATAGTTACTTATGCCATGCTAAATTAGCTAGGAGTTTATAAAGGTTTACCTTGCGTGCCAACATGCTATTAAAATGATTGTGATGTGGTATAATAGGGTGGTATCCTCCTTTGAATGATTCGAGGGACTTGACTTGGCACATGTTCACGCATGTAGTTGAAACAAATCAACATAGCCTTCACGATATTTATGTTCATGGTGGATTATATCCTACTCATGCTTGCACTCAATGTTCATTAATTTTAATGAATGTTCATGACTGTTGCCGCTCTCTAGTTGGTTGCTTCCCGATCTTTTGCTAGCCTTCATTTGTACTAAGCAGGAATACTGCTTGTGCATCCAATCCCTTAAACCCCAAAGTTATTCCATATGAGTCCACCATACCTTCCTATATGAGGTATCTACCTGCCGTTTCAAGTAAATTTTTATGTGCCAAACTCTAAACCTTCAAATGAAATTCTGTTTTGTATGCTCGAATAGCTCATGTATCAACTAGGGCTGTCTGTATCTTCCATGTTAGGCAGGTTATTCTCAAGAAGAGTGGACTCCGCTCCTCACTCACGAGAAAATGGCTGGTCACCGGGATGCCCAGTCCCATGCTTTATGCAAATCAAATCAAAATAATTGCAAACAAAATTCCCCCGGGACTCTTGTTAGTTGGAGGCACTCGTTGTTTCGAGCAAGCCATGGATTGATGCTTGTTGGTGGAGGGGGAGTATAAACTTTACCATTCTTTTTGGGAACCGCCTATAATGTGTGTAGCATGGAAGATATCGCCTTCTCTTGGTTGTTATGTCGACAATGAAAGTATACCGCTCAAAATATTATTTATCTCTATTTTAAAACCGAGCTCTGGCACCTCTACAAATCCCTGCTTCCCTCTGCGAAGGGCCTATCTATTTACTTTTATGTTGAGTCATCACCCTCTTATTAAAAAGCACCAGCTGGAGAGCACCGCTGTCATTTGCATTCATTACTGTTAATTTATATTGGGTATGACTATGATTGGATCTCTTTTACCATGAATTACAATGTCTAGTCAGTCCTTGATCTTTAAAGGTGCTCTACATTTATGTTTTGCGGTCACAGAAAGGGCTAGCGAGATACCATCTTGTTATATCATATCATGATTGTTTTGAGAAAGTGTTATCATCCGAGATTTATTATTATTGCTCGCTAGTTGATTATGCCATTGATATGAGTAAACATGAGACCTGAGTGTTATTGTGAATATGGTTAGTTCATAATCATTACTGAAAACTTGAATGCTGGCTTTACATATTTACAACAACAAAAGCAAACAGAGTTTGTAAAAGTTTTTCTTTATCACTTTCAGTTTATCAACTGAATTGCTTGAGGACAAGCAAAGGTGAAGGATAGAGAAGAGGTGTTTACAAGGGGGGGGGGGGTGATTAGACACTAAGTACCAAAAGTTGCAGTTTTTAAATTCTTTATGTTAAAGTGGAGTTTTGGCACAAGTTTAACAAACACAATACATATCAAGCAAGCATGCAAAGAGTATATGAGCAGCGGAAAGTAAAGCATGCAACTTGCAAGAACGTAAATGGAAGGGTTTGGAGGATTCAAACGCAATTGGAGACACAGATGTTTTTGTCGTGGTTCCAATAGGTGGTGCTATCGTACATCCACGCTAATGGAGACTTCAACCCACGAAGGGTAACGGTTGCACGAGTCCATGGAGGGATCCACCCACGAAGGGTACACGAAGAAGCAACCTTTTCTATCCCACCATGGCCATCGCCCACGAAGGACTTGCCTCACTAGCGGTAGATCTTCATGAAGTAGGCGATCTCCTTGCCCTTACAAACTCCTTGGTTCAACTCCACAATCTTGTCGGAGGCTCCCAAATGACACCTAGCCAATCTAGGAGACACCAGTCTCTAAGAAGTAACAAATGGTGTGTTGATGATGAACTCCTTGCTCTTGTGCTTCAAATGATAGTCTCCCCAACACTCAACTCTCTCTCATAGGATTTGGATTTGGTGGAAAGAAGATTTGAGTGGAAAGCAACTTGGGGAAGGCTAGAGATCAAGATTCATATGGTAGGAATGGAATATCTTGGCCTCAACACAAGTGTATGTGGTTCTCTCTCAGAAAATGTAGGTTGGAAGTGTAGGTTCGTTCTGATGGCTCTCTCCACGAATGAAGAGGAGGTGGAGGGGTATTTATAGCCTCCACACAAAATCTAACTGTTACACACAACTTGCCAAACTCGGTGGGACCGAATTGATAAACTCTGTCAGACCGATTCAGCAAATCTAGTGACAGTTAGGATTTTCGGTGGGACTGACATGCAACTCGGTAGGACCGATATGGTTATGGTTAGGGCATAACGTAATCTTGGTGAGACCGATTTTGGTAATAAGCTAACCAGAGAGTTGGTCAGTAAACTCGGTGAGATCGATTCGCTCATTTCGGTGAGACCGAAATGTCACGAAAAGGAAACAGAGAGTTTACATTGCAATCTCGGTGGGACCGAAATGTTACAAAGGAAAACAGAGAGATTACAATCCCATCTCGGTGAGACCGAGATCCCTATCGGTGAGACCGATTTGCCTAGGGTTTGTGGCAGTGGCTATGACATCTGAACTCGGTGGCGCCGGATAGAAAGAATCGGTGGTCCGAGTTTGACTTTTTGTTTAGGTCATATGAGGATGTGAGAAAGTAGTTGAGGGCTTTGGAGCATATCACTAAGCATTTTGAGCAAGAGCCTCATTAAGCAACACCTCATCCCTCCTTGATAGTATTGGCTTTTCCTATAGACTCAATGTGATCTTGCATCACTAAAATAGAAAATGTAGAGTCTTGAGCTTTGAGCTTGAGCCAAGCCTTTTGTCCTTAGCATCTTGAAGGGGTTCCACATCCTCTAGTCCATGCCACTTCATTGTTGAACTTGTCTGAAACATACTAGGTAAAAGTGTTAGTCCAACAAGAGATATGTTGACATTAATTACCAAAATCACCTAGGGAGCACTTGTGCTTTCAATCTCCCCCTTTTTGGTAATTCATGCCAACATACATCAAAGCTTTAAATTAAGATATAGAGAATAGCAAGTAATGCTTTGGAAAGACATGTAACATGCATAGGCTCCCCCTACATGTATGCAATCATGTGAATATGGAATATAGGAGCATGTGAATGCATAAACATGAAAGAGTAAGCAATGTGTTACATGTATCTTGGCTATATGCATCAGAGCAAATGATGTGAGTATGAGAAATGTACCTTCATGCTCATGAGTCCTTCTTGCAAACAGTATGTACATCAGCAAGAATTTCTCATTCACATGACTGTGATGCATATACTTACCTTGTGGTCTTGGTTTGGCTTAGGATGGGATGAACCTGCGTAAACAAGGTTAGATAACACAGATACACCTACTGTCCAGAGCAAACGAAAGAAACCACAAGAGTACCAAGACTGGGATGACATGTAGAGTGAGTACTAGGTACCAGATTGGATATAGACATGTCCCCAAAGGTAAAGATGTGCAATAAATTCAAGGATTTCCTTCCCTTAGATGCCTTGCTCCCCCTGAATTTAGCATGGGACACAGGGAGAAGATAGGGAACAGAAAATCAGAGCAAAAACAGAGCTCAAAGGAAATAAACAGAGCTAATGCAAACAAGCAAGTACGAACATGTCTCTCCCCTCTTGAAGACATGTGACTTCTCTCCTCTTGAACACCAAGCATCTGGGGTCCTTGATGATTACTCTTTCTCCCCTTGAGTATTCTCTCCCCCTATAGATATGATTAAGCTTTGATGTGATCTCTCTCTCCCCCTTTGACATCAATTTCCAAGAAGGATTCTTCTGGATTTTTGTCATGATGGGTTTGGTCCTTGAGTCACAGAACAAAGCAACAAGTTGAATGGGATGCTGGTTGAGGACAAGATTCATTGAGTGGAGTTGGATCAAAATGAATGCAGAAACAAGTGGCAAGATGTCTTTCCTGTAGTGAAATCGGTGACACCGAGTTGTATGATTCGGTTGGACCGAGAACATCAGACCGGTGAGACCAAGTTCATCACAGAGAAAACATTTGTCACCTCAGCTCACTAGACAAGTAAGATCTCACAAGGATTTGCAGGGAATTAACTGATAGATTTGCAATGAATTGGATGCAGAAAATGCAGAACAGAAAATAAAAGAGAAGAAACTAGAAGACCTAGATGACGTTTTTTTTGAAAGGGAAAAAATATGCATGAGAGAAATGCAAGATCATAGAAAAGAACACAAGAGAACTTCATCTAGAATTGGGCGGTGACAAAGTCACCTATGTTAGAGTATATTGACTTAGGAGTCAAGTGAGATCACTTGATCTTTGGTCATACTCATCGTTTAAGCTCAAAATGGGGTTACCATTTTTCGTTTAAGCTTCTTGATGTATTCACATCTTGTTGAGTTGCGTTATCCCATGACTTGGAGTAAAGCTTCTCTAAGATGGAATAACATACCTTGGGTGGTGGTGTTGATCATGATCATGTAGTCGAACTTGTGTGGGTTGCTCAAGGTTGATGTAGCTCATCAAGAGTTGGGAGCACCACTTGGAGTTTAAGTTCATCTACATACATGGGTTAGTTTTTGCAAGGAAGAGCACTTGTGTATCCAAAATGACAATCATGAAAATCAACACAGAATTTGTCAAAGGATATGTTTGAATGGTTGCGTGCTTCCTTGTCTTCATCCACCATTGTGTAGAGACTTGGTGATGTAGAAATTGCTCAAGATGTGAGTGAGTTGCAATCTCATAGATGTAGATTCATCCAAGTACCTACACGGGTTAGATAACATGCAAGGTGCAAATATGTCCAAGACATAAGATAGTCAACATAAGAGAAATATCAAGTATTAGTCATAGGCTCATGCCTTGCATGTATCAAATGGAGTTCCTACTCCAAGTTTGAAGCATCAATGATGTTCAATTCACCTATTAACCCACAAAACACTTTCTCATCAAGTGGTTTGGTAAATATATCCGCTAATTACTTATCGGTGTGAACATGCTTAAGATTAATGTCCCCTTTGGCAACATGGTATTGAATGAAATGATGAGAACTTCAATATGTTTAGTTCGAGAATGTTGCACGGGATTGTGAGCAATCTTAATAACACTTTCATTGTCACATAGAAATGGAACATGTTTCACATATATCCCATAATATTTAAGAGTTTGGGTCATCCAAAGTAATTGAGCACAACATGAACCAGCGGCAATGTATTCCGCTTCGGCGGTGGATAAGGATACCGAGTTTTGTTTCTTGGAGGACCAAGACACAAGAGATCTACCAAGAAATTGACAAGTACCCGAAGTGGACTTTCTATCAACCTTGTCTCCGGCATAGTCCGAGTCGGAGTAGCCAACAAGATCAAAGGAGGCCCTTTTTGGATACCAAATGCCAAAATTTGGTGTATGGATTAAGTATCTCACTATCCTTTTCACGGCCTTAAGATGACATTATTTAGGTGCAGCTTGATATCGTGCACACATGTACACACTTAGCATAATATCGGGACGTGAAGCACATAGATATAACAATGAACCAATCATAGAGCGGTAAACTTTTTGATCAACCGGTTCACCATCTTTGGTCAAATCAAGATGTCCACTAGTAGGCATGGGTGTAGTCATACCTTTGCATTCTTGCATATTGAACTTCTTGAATAAGTCCTTGGTGTACTTCGTTTGAGAGACAAAGGTGCCTTCCTTAGTTTGCTTGATTTGCAAACCAAGAAAGAATTTGAGTTCACTCATCATCGACATCTCAAACATCTCCGACATTAGGTTTCCAAACTTTTCACTAAAATGAGGGTTAGTTGAACCAAATATAATATCATCAACATAAATTTGGCACACAAATAGTTCTCCATTAACCCTTTTAGTAAAAAGAGTAGAATCTATTTTTCCAATTTCAAAGCCTTTTTCAATAAGGAACTTGGTCAAGCATTTATACCACGCTCTAGTAGCTTGTTTAAGACCATAAAGAGCTTTGTGAAGTTTGTAGACATGATTAGGTTTCTTAGGATTGACAAAGCCGGGAGGTTGCTTAACATAAACTTCCTCCTCAATTTCACCATTTAGAAAAGCACTTTTAATGTCCATTTGGTACAAGGTGATATCATGATGATTAGCATAGGCAAGTAAGATGCGAATGGACTCAAGTCTAGCAACGGGAGCATATGTCTCACCATAGTCCATACCTTCGACTTGAGTGTAGCCTTGGGCGACTAGGCGTGCTTTGTTGCGGACGACTTGACCATGTTCATCTTGCTTGTTGCGAAACATCCACTTGGTACCGATGATGTTGTGGTTGTTGTCGGGCTTCTCAACCAATGTCCACACTTGATTTATCTCAAAGTTGTGTAGCTCTTCATGCATAGCATTTATCCAATCCGGATCTTCCAATGCTTCTTCAACCTTCATAGGTTCAATGCTAGAGATGAATGAGTAATGTTCACAAAAGTTAGCTAAACGAGTTTTAGAGCGAGTGATTCTCCCGGTTTGGATATCATTGTAGATTTGCTCGACGGGATGATCTTTGGCGATTCTTGCTCGAACTCGTGGTAGCTTTGGCTTGGCTCGGGGTGGAACATATTCTTCATCTTGTTCTTCTTCTTGGCCTTCTTCATTGTTGACATTGTCATTATCTTGTCGTGGTGGAGAAGGAGGTTGTTGATGTTCATCTTGGTGTGCTTCCTCATTTTCTTCGTCTTGGTGTGTCCCACTTGTGGATGCTTCCATATCAATCTTGGTTCACCTTGTCGTGAGGTAGAAGCTTCCACTTGGACGGACGAGGTACTCTCCTTCACCTCCGTTGGACGAATCTTGCCAATAGACAAGTCTTGGATTACTTCTGAAGGGTCTTTGTCTCCTACATCAATTGGCAATTGCTCTACTTGCGAGCCGTTAGATTCATCAAACTTCACATTACCGTCTCTTCAACCTTTCGGGTGAAATTATTGTAGACACGGTAAGTGTGAGAGTTTGAGCCATAACCAAGTAGGAAACCTTCATGAGATTTAGGAGCAAATTTAGAACGACGATGCTTATCAAGAACGTAGCATTTTGAGCCAAATACTCGAAAGTATCCAACTTGGGGTTTGTTACCGGTGAGGAGCTCGTATGCCATCTTGCCGAGTAGCTTGTGAAGATACAAGCGATTTGTTGCATGACAAGCTGTCTCAACCGCTTCCGCCCAAAAGTGTTTTGGCGTCTTGTACTCATCAAGCATCGTTCTTGCCATCTCAATAAGAGTCCGGTTCTTCCTATAAACGACTCCATTTTGTTGAGGTGTGTACGTAGCCGAGAACTCATGTGAAATTCCTTCTTCGTCAAGAAAGGTATCCACATTTGCGTTCTTGAACTCCGTTCCATTGTCGCTTTGAACCTTCTTGATCTTCACGTCAAATTGATTTTGGGCCTTCCTAGTGAAGTTTTTGAAGATCTTTTGGACCTGCGATTTGTCATCAAGAAAGAACACCCACATAAATCTTGAAAAATCATCAACTCTGACTAGTCCAAATGAGTTACCACCAAGACTCTTGTAGGCATTTGGACCAAAGAGATCCATGTGAAGTAGCTCGAGTGGTCTTCTCGTGGTCATGATGTTCTTCACACGATGACTTCCTCCAACTTGTTTCCCTGCCCGACAAGCACTACAAAGTCTATCCTTGTCAAATATAACATCTTTTAATCCAAGGATATGATCACCTTTAATAAGCTTGTCAAGGTTTCGCATACCAACATGACCTAATCGTCTATGCCATAACCAACCTTTAGAAGATTTAGCAATTAAGCAAGTTCTAGGTTGAGCCTTTTTAGTGAAATCAACAATGTAAAGATCACCTCTACGTATTCCGGTAAAGACCATTTTACGATTGTCTCTACGAAACACTTGGCAATCTACTTCAGTGAATAGGACATTGAAACCGAAATCAGCAAGTCTAGAAACTGAAAGTAAATTGTGCCCAAGAGATTCAACGAGCATGACATTTTGTATGGAGCTATCATGTGAGATGGCTACCTTACCGAGGCCAACCACCTTACCCTTTGAGTTATCACCAAAGGTGACATATTTTTGAGGGCCATCATTTTCAGCAAGCTCACGAAACATGTCTTTATCTCCGGTCATGTGATCGGTACATCCACTATCAAGAACCCATTCCTTTCCTCCGGCCATGTAGCCGCGAAGGTTTGCCATAAGACCAAAGTGTCTCATCGCATCATCAAGATCATAGTCACTATCATCATCCTCATCATAGTATCCATGTTCAACATCATCTTGTGATTGATCAATCCCTAGAGAGGGTAATTCATTAGACAAATGATCATTTCTATGATTGTCTTTATGGATTCTAATAGCTTCGGAAATGATATTGCTAATGATCCCAACATCTCCTATGGCACGCATGAGATTGGTAAGCTCAAATAAACAATCACCAAAGCTAGGTTCACTAGAGTTCATCTTACTCAAGGCAATAGACTTATGGAGACTTTCGTCTAAATTTTTCAAGGAATAATCTGGAAATCGTTCCTCAAGAACTCTCCATATAGTATAGGCACAATCAAGAGTAGGCAAACTAGCAATCAAATTTTTGGGCAACCCTCTTATGATAAGATTGATAGTTCTAAGATTGCAAATCATGTCAATATCCTCTTCGGGTGTGGGATGCAAGGGATCAATATGAGGTGCACAAGGGCTAGTAATGTACTTGTTCAATTGATATTCATTGAAAATCTCAAGCATTTCACTTTTCCACTCATGAAAATATTCTCCATCAAGAATAGGCACTCTATGTCTAAGACTCCCCAAAGTAGACTCATCCATCTTCCTCCAATGGTGTTTAAACCAAAGCAATGGAGACCAAAGCTCTGATACCAATTGAAAGGATCGAGAAGAGGTGTCTAGAGGGGGGGGGGGTGATTAGAAACTAAGTACCAAAAGTTCTAGTTTTTAAATTCTTTATGTTAAAGTGGAGTTTTGGCACAAGTTTAACAAACACAATACATATCAAGCAAGCATGCAAAGAGTATATGAGCAGCGGAAAGTAAAGCATGCAACTTGTAAGAATGTAAATGGAAGGGTTTGGAGGATTCAAACGCAATTGGAGACACGGATGTACTTGTCGTGGTTCCGATAGGTGGTGCTATCGTACATCCACGTTGATGGAGACTTCAACCCACGAAGGGTAACGGTTGCGCGAGTCCACGGAGGGATCCACCCACGAAGGGTCCACGAAGAAGCAACCTTGTCTATCCCACCGTGGCCATCGCCCACGAAGGACTTGCCTCACTAGTGGTAGATCTTCACGAAGTAGGCGATCTCCTTGCCCTTACAAACTCCTTGGTTCAACTCCACAATCTTGTCGGAGGCTCCCAAGTGACACCTAGCCAATCTAGGAGACACCACTCTCCAAGAAGTAACAAATGGTGTGTTGATGATGAACTCCTTGCTCTTGTGCTTCAAATGGTAGTCTCCCCAACACTCAACTCTCTCTCACAGGATTTGGATTTGGTGGAAAGAATATTTGAGTGGAAAGCAACTTGGGGAAGGCTAGAGATCAAGATTCATATGGTAGGAATGGAAAATCTTGGCCTCAACACAAGTGTAGGTGGTTCTCTCTCAGAAAATGTAGGTTGGAAGTGTAGGTTCGTTCTGATGGCTCTCTCCACGAATGAAGAGGAGGTGGAGGGGTATTTATAGCCTCCACACAAATTCTAACCGTTACACACAACTTACCAAACTCGGTGGGACCGAATTGATAAACTCGGTCGGACAGATTCAACAAATCTAGTGACCGGTAGGATTTTCGGTGGGACCGACATGCAACTCGGTAGGACCGATATGGTTAGAGTTAGGGCATAACGTAATCTCGGTGAGACCGATTACACTAACTCGGTGAGACCGATTTTGGTAATAAGCTAACCAGAGAGTTGGTCAGGTAAAATCGGTGGGATCGATTCGCTCGTTTCGGTGAGACCGAAATGTCATGAAAAGGAAACAGAGAGTTTACATTGTAATCTCGATGGGACCGATCGCTTATCTCGGTGGGACCGAAACGTTACGAAGGGAAACAAAGAGATTACAATCCCATCTCGGTGAGACCGAGATCCCTATCGGTGAGACCGATTTGCCTAGGGTTAGTGGCAGTGGCTATGACATCTGAACTCGTTGGCGCCGGATAGAAAGAATCGGTGGGGCCGAGTTTGACTTTTGGTTTAGGTCATATGAGGATGTGAGAAAGTAGTTGAGGGCTTTGGAGCATATCATTAAGCATTTTGACCAAGAGCCTCATTAAGCAACACCTCATCCCTCCGTGATAGTATTGGCTTTTCCTATAGACTCAATGTGATCTTGGATCACTAAAATAGAAAATGTAGAGTCTTGAGCTTTAAGCTTGAGCCAATCCTTTTGTCCTTAGCATCTTGGAGGGGTTTCGCATCCTCTAGTCCATGCCACTTCATTGTTGAACTTGTCTGAAACATACTAGGTAAAAGTGTTAGTCCAACAAGAGATATGTTGACATTAATTACCAAAACCACCTAGGGAGCACTTGTGCTTTCAAAAGGTTTAAGCTTGGGGGAGTTGATACGTCTCCATCGTATCTACTTTTCCAAACACTTTTGCCCTTGTTTTGGACTCTAACTTGCATGATTTGAATGGAACTAACCCGGACCGACGCTGTTTTCAGCAGAATTGCCATGGTGTTATCTTTGTGCAGAAACAAAAGTTCTCGGAATGACCTGAAACTTCACAGAGATTATTTTTGGAAATAATAAAAAATACTGGCGAAAGAATCAAGGCCATGGGGCCCACACCCTATCCACGAGGGTGGGAGGCGCGCCTGCCCCCACGGCGCGCCCCCTGCCTCATGGCCCCCCTGGTGCTCCACCGACCTCAACTCCAACTCCATATATTCACGTTCGGGGAGAAAAAATCAGAGAGATGGATTCATCGTGTTTTACGATACGGAGCCGCGCCAAGCCCTAAACTCTCTCGGGAGGGCTGATCTGGAGTCCGTTCGGGGCTCCGGAGAGGGGAATCCGTCGCCATCATCATCATCAACCATCCTCCATCACCAATTTCATGATGCTCACCACCGTGCGTGAGTAATTCCATCGTATGCTTGCTGGACGGTGATGGGTTGGATGAGATTTATCATGTAATCGAGTTAGTTTTGTTAGGGTTTGATCCCTAGTATCCACTATGTTCTGAGATTGATGTTGCTATGACTTTGCTATGCTTAATGCTTGTCACTAGGGCCCGAGTGCCATGATTTCAGATCTGAACCTATTATGTTTTCATGAATATATGTGAGTTCTTGATCCTATCTTGCAAGTCTATAGTCACCTACTATGTGTTATGATCCGGCAACCCCGAAGTGACAATAATCGGGACCACTCCCGGTGATGACCGTAGTTTGAGGAGTTCGTGTATTCACCGTGTGTTAAAGCTTTGGTCCGGTACTCTATTAAAAGGAGGCCTTAATATCCCTTAGTTTCCAATAGGACCCCGCTGCCACGGGAGGGTAGGACAAAAGATGTCATGCAAGTTCTTTTCCATAAGCATGTATGACTATATTCGGAATACATGCCTACATTACATTGATGAATTGGAGCTAGTTCTGTGTCACCCTATGTTATGACTGTTACATGATGAACGCATCCGGTATAATTATCCATCACCGATCCAATGCCTACAAGCTTCTCATATATCTTTCTCCGCTTATTTACTTTACCGTTGCTACTGTTACAATCACTACAAAACCCAAAAATATTACTTTTGCTACTGTTATCGTTACTATCGTACTACTTTGCTACTAAATACTTTGCTGGAGATATTAAGTTATCCAGGTGTGGTTGAATTGACAACTCAACTACTAATACTTGAAAATATTCTTTGGCTCCCCTTGTGTCGAATCAATAAATTTGGGTTGAATACTCTACCCTTGAAAACTGTTGCCATCCCCTATACTTGTGGGTTATCAATTTCCTTATATCATGATAAATGTATATAATTAATGCTAGAATTGTATTAACCGGAAACTTAGTACATGTGTGAATACATAGACAAAACAAAGTGTCACTAGTATGCGTCTACTTCACTAGCTCGTTAATCAAAGACGGTTAAGTTTCCTAGCCATAGACATGACTTGTCATTTGATGAACGGGATCACATCATTAGGGAATGATGTGATTGACTTGACCCATCCGTTAGCTTAGCACTATGATAGTTTAGTTTATTGCTATTGCTTTCTTCATAACTTATACATGTTCCTATGACTATGAGATTGTGCAACTCCCGAATACCACAGGAACACTTAGTGTGCTATCAAACGTCACAACATAACTGGGTGATTATAAAGATGCTCTACATGTGTCTCCGATGGTGTTTGTTGAGTTGGCATAGATCAAGATAGGATTTGTCACTCTGATGGTCGGAGAGGTATCTCTGGGCCCTCTCAGTAATGCACATCACTATAAGCCTTGCAAGCAATGTGACTAATGTGTTAGTTACGGGATGATCCATTACGAAACGAGTAAAGAGACTTGCCGATAAAGAGATTGAACTAGTTATGATGATACCGACAATCGAATCTCGGGCTAGTAACATACCGATGACAAAGGGAACAACGTATGTTGTTATGCAGTTTGACCGATAAAGATCTTCGTAGAATATGTAGGAACCAATATGAGCATCCAGGTTCCGCTATTGGTTATTGACCGGAGATGAGTCTCGGTCATGTCTACATAGTTCTCGAACCCGTAGGGTCCGCACGCTTAATGTTCTATGACGATCGATATTATGAGTTTATGTGTTTTGATGTACCGAAGGTAGTTCGGAGTCCCGGATGTGATCACAGACATGGCGAGGAGTCTCAAAATGGTCAAGACATGAAGATTGATATATTGGAAGGTTATGTTTGGACATCGGAATTGTTTCGGATGAGTTCGGGCATTTACCGGAGTACCGGGGGGTTACCAGAACCCCCCGGGGGCTTAATGGGCCTACATGGGCTTTAGTGGAAGAGAGAGGAGGCGGCCAAGAGGAGGGGCGCGCCCCCCAAGCCCAATCCGAATTGGGAGGGGGGCGGGCCCCCTTTCCTTCCTCTCCTCTCATCTTCCCCTTCCTTCCCCCTCCTAGTTGGACAAGGAAAGGGGGGAAACCTATTCCTAGTAGGAGTAGGAATCCCCCCCTTGGGGGCGCACCATGAGGCCGGCTGGGCCCCTCCTCCCCTCCTTTATATACGAGGGAGGGGGGCACCCCATAGACACATAAGTTGATTCTTAGCCGTGTGTTGTGCCCCCCTCCACATATTCCCAACTCGGTCATATTGTCGTAGTTCTTAGGCGAAGCCCTGCGTCGGTAACTTCGTCATCACCGTCAACACGCCGTCGTGCTGACGAAACTCTCCCTCGACCTCAGTTGTATCTAGAAGTTCGAGGGACATCACCGAGCTGAACATGTGCAGATCGCGGAGATGCCGTGCGTTCAGTACTTGATCGGTTGTATTGCGAAGACGTTCGACTACATCGACCGCGTTACTTAACGCTTCCTCTTTTGGTCTACGAGGGTACGTGGACACACTCTCCCTGCTCGTTGCTATGCTTCTCCTAGATAGATCTTACGTGATCGTAGGAATTTTTTTGAAATACTATGTTCCCCAACACCCAATATCCCGTGTTTGGTCTTCATTGCTCCTCTGCATGTTCGCACTCGTGGTTTAAAATCTCAACATGGCAAGAAAAATATACTAGTAATACTCACGCATCTTGTGGGCAACATTAAAGCACTCGTCTGCCATGTTAGAGCATCTCCAACAGAAGCGCAACGCGCGGCGCTTTAAAAAAGCGTTTATAGTGCTGAGATCGAGAAGTAGAGATAGAGAGCAGAGACTAGAGAGTAGAGACATGGATAGTTCTCAGCATAGATATAGCATATATACATAAAAAAAGATAGTTCAACTACTCCTCGTCGTCCGACTCCTCGGTGATGTCCTCCTCCGACGTCTCAATGTAGGCGTGAAGATACCGATCGTCGTCGGATTCCCAGGGCGATGCTGATCCTAGCCTCATGTTGAATTGAGCGTCCGCTTTTCGCGTACGCTTGTCCTTGCGATAGGCAGCTCGCTCCTCCATCCTCTTCTCCCTCTCCGCCCTCCTTTGCGCGTAGAACTCGTGCTCGTTGATGATGTCCTATGGGAAGCGTTGGCGCCACAGCGCCATGGCTTCTCGTCCATCTCGGCGATGCCGAGACGATGCTCCCGCCTCTGGTTGTCGCAACGATCCTCGTCAATGATAAGCCGTGGAAGAGGTGTGAGCTTCCGCGTCGGCACGTTGGGAAAGTTCAATGTTCTATCAGGCCACCAAAGCTGCCATGCCGCCGCGTCGTACGCGCGGGCGGCCTTGTTGGCGGTGTCGAAATTGCCGATGCCGAGGCGCATCCCGTGGAACCGGATCTCGGCGGAGAAGCCGCCGGAGGGGCGCACACGGACGCCACGGTATCCCCAAGTTTCCGGGCGACGCAACGGCACGGTGGCGCGGCGGCGACGAGGCGAGAAAGAGCTGGGAGAGAGAGGTGGCGAGGGGCAGAGTGGGGAGAGAGCGGTGGCGAGGCGCAGAGCGGGGAGAGAGCGGTGGCGAGGCGCAGAGCGGGGAGACAGCAGTGGAAAGGCACAGAGCGGTGGGAGGGCGTTGGATTTTATAAAGCGCGTCGGACGCCGCGTGCGAAAACTAGTGCGTGCCCGGCCGCTTTTTCCCACGGGCGCGCGATCCTTTCCCGACGTCCCCGCTATCTCTACTCTCTTCTCTACTGTTATATTTATTTTATATTTAATATTTATCTCTACTCTCTTCTCTACTGTTATATTTATTTAATATTTAATATTTATCTCTACTTCTCTACTCTCTACTCTTTTTTTCTACTTTTTTTCTTAAAAAAAACAGAGTTGGTGATGATGGTGTGCGTGCCATCCTGCAATATAGGCCGTCCGATTTATATCCGATGGATAGGAAGGAAACAATGGCAATTTTGCAGAAAGATACCCACACCCCTCTACAGATTTGCAAATAAGGCCTTCCCTCGTTCATCCTTTTCTCCTAGATAAACTACTCATACAAATGCCTCTTGATGTTCCGTGCAACGCATGGGCATCTTGCTAGTTCTAAAAAACTTTCCATCATTTGCCACATTACTGGTTGCAGATGAAGAACCTACCCAAGCATAGCGCGACACAGGAGCGACGCACAATTACAAGCTGATATTCTGTTGGACAATGGAGGCTATAACCAATTACTTTTACGGGAACAATAGCAACCAGGAAATTAGAAGGGTAGGTATGAACAAAATTGGAACTGCACATGTACTGCTAAGTGATTCAATACACACATTACCAATTGAGGAGGAGAATGATGCTCGCGGCGGCCTCTGTGCATCATGGTCGGCAACGGGAGTCAGTTCATTGTCCACGACGGTGGTGCTCTACGCTTGGTGTCGGTTTCCGGGAAGTAGATCTGAGACCGTGGAAGATGGTGCCGGGGAAGAGGCTCCGTGTACGACAACAACAGTAGACCGGCTCCAGTGCGGCGTAGGAGGTCGTCGATGAGGCAGATGCGCTGCGGTGGACGAGTGCGCCGATGGAGAAGGGGAGGATCACGAAGGCTGCGGTGCCGTGGAGAAGCCTATTTTGGTGTGGGGATAGAAAATGGGGAGTATTCAGGTGTAGTACTCTGGGTGTGATGACCCACAAGTATAGGGGATCTATCGTAGTCCTTTCGATAAGTAAGAGTGTCAAACCCAACGAGGAGTAGAAGGAAATGATAAGCGGTTTTCAGCAAGGTATTCTCTGCAAGTACAGAAATAAGTGGTAACAGATAGTTTTGTGATAAGGTAAATTGTAACGAGCAATAAGTAACAAGAGTAAATAAAGTGCAGCAAGGTGGCCCAATCCTTTTTGTAGCAAAGGACAAGCCTGGACAAACTCTTATAATAGGAAAACTGCTCCCGAGGACACATGGGAATATCGTCAAGCTAGTTTTCATCACGTTCATATGATTCGCGTTCTATACTTTGATAATTTGATATGTGGGTGGACCAGTGCTTGGGTGCTGTTCTTACTTGAACAAGCATCCCACTTATGATTAACCTCTATTGCAAGCATCCGCAACTACAACAAAAGTATTAAGGTAAACCTAACCATAGCATGAAACATATGGATCGAAAACAACCCCTTACGAAGCAACGCATAAACTAGGGTTTAAGCTTCTGTCACTCTAGCAACCCATCATCTACTTATTACTTCCCAATGCCTTCCTCTAGGCCCAAATAATGGTGAAGTGTTATGTAGTCGACGTTCACATAACACCACTAGAGGCTAGACAACATACATCTCATCAAAATACCGAACGAATACCAAATTCACATGACTACTAATAGCAAGACTTCTCCCTTTTCCTCAGGAAAAAACATAATTACTCACAAAGCATATTCATGTCCAAAATCAGAGGGGTAATAATATGCATAAAGGATCTGAACACATGATCTTCCACCAAGTAAACCAACTAGCATCAACTACAAGGAGTAATCAACACTACTAGCAACCTACTAGCACCAATCCCGGACTTGGAGACAAGAATTGGATACAAGAGATGAACTAGGGTTTGGAGATGAGATGGTGCTGGTGAAGATGTTGATGGAGATTGCCCTCTCCCGATGAGAGGAGCGTTGGTGATGATGATGGCGATGATTTCCCCCTCCCGGAGGGAAGTGTCCCCGGCAGAACAGCTCCGCCGGAGCCCTAGAATGGTTCCGCCAAGGTTCCGCCTCGTGGAAGCGGAGTCTCGTCCCGAAAGGTTTCTTAATGTTTTTTCTCATCGAAAGACTTCATATAGGAGAAGATGGGCATCGGAGAGCCACCAGGGGGCCCACGAGGTAGGGGGGCGCCCCCACCCTCGTGAGCAGGGTGTGGGCCCCCTGGCCTTCATATTTGGCGACGATTTTTATTTATTTATTTTAAGATATTCCTTGGAGTTTCAGGACTTTTGGAGTTGCACAGAATAGGTCTCCAATATTTGCTCCTTTTCCAGGCCAGAATTCCAGCTGCCAGCATTCTCCCTCTTCATGTAAACCTTGTAAAATAAGAGATAATAGCCATAAGTATTGTGACATAACGTGAAATAACAGCCCATAATGCGATAAATATCTATATAAAAGCATGATGCAAAATGGACGTATCAACTCCCCCAAGCTTAGACCTTGCTTGTCCTCAAGCGAAAAGCCGATAACAATAAATATGTCCTCATGTTTAGAGGTAGAGGCGTCGATAAAAAATAAACTACGAACATGAAGGCATCATGATTATTCTCAAAACAGCAACATATATAGATTTTGTCATATGATTACTTACGTTCAAGTGATGATCTTTTCACAATGCAAAAGTATGAATCAGAAACCTTATTGGGCACCAACAAATTATAACCTCAGTCATTGAAGCAATTGCAATTTATCATAACATCGGAAAGAGTCTATGTCAGAGCTTAAAAGCAAGTCCACATACTCAACTATCACTTAGTCCTTCATAATTGCTAGCACTTACGCAATACTTGTGGTTACGGAGTTTTAATCGGACACAGAGAAAGATAGGGGCTTATAGTTTTGCCCCACAACCTTTTACCTCAAGGTTAATGTCAACAATAACAATTCATGCTCCCCTACATCCAATTAGATATATATATATCATGTTCTTTCCAACATGCTGAGCTTGCCAAAGGATAAAATGAAAAAGGAAAGGTGAAGATCACCGTGACTCTTGCATAAGGTAGAAGATAATAATAAAAGATAGGCCCTTCGCAGAGGGAAGCAGAGGTTGCCATGCGCTTTTTATGGTTGGATGCACAAAATCTTAATGCAAAAGAACGTCACTTTATATTGCCCCTTGTATGTGGAACTTTATTATGCAGTCCATCGCTTTTATTACTTCCACAACAAGTTCGTACAAAGCTTATTTTCTCTGCACTAATAAGTCATGCATATTTAGAGAGAAATTTTTATTGCTTGCACCGATGACAACTTACTTGAAGGATCTTACTCAAACCATAGGTAGATATGGTGGACTCTCATGGCTAAACTGGTTTAGGGGTATTTGGAAGCACAAGTAGTATCTCTACTTGGTGCTGAGAATTTGGCTAGCATGAGGGGGAAAGGCAAGCTCAACATGTTAGAGGATCCGTGACAGCATACTTTATCTTAGATATAAGAAAACATAACTCACTATGTTGTCTTCCTTGTCCAACATCAACTCTTTAGCATGTTATATTTTAATGAATGCTCCCAATCATAAAAGATGTCAATGATAATATATCTATATGTGAAACCTCTCTTTCCTTATTACTTCCTATTAATTGCAACGATGACCAAAGCTATATTTGCCAACTCCCAACAACTTTTAATCATCATACTCTTTCTATGTGAAGTCATTACTTTCAATAAGATCAATATGAACTCTTTGTTTCTTTTTATTCTTTTTCTTTTATTCACCCAAGATCATGGAAAAATAATCAAGCCCTTGACTCAACACTAATCTTTATTATATATAGATCACGGACTCGATTACATAGAGGGATCATAAAGCAAAACTTCAAAGCTAGATCATGCTATGACTTTATTCTACTAAATCAAGATGCTACTAATAGGATCGAACTAAGAAAAACTGTAAAGATAGGAGTTGTGATGGTGATACGATACCGGGGCACCTCCCCCAAGCTTGGCAGTTGCCAAGGGGAGTGCCCATACCCATGTGATTATATTATATCTCCTTCTTTGTTGTTGGTGTAATATTCTTGGCGATGATTCCCCTCAAGATACGGTTCTCCTCCTCGAGCTTATTGACTTGCTGCTTGAGGTCCATTATTTCCTTGTGAAGCTTTCCTGTAACGGCTAAAGCTCCTTGCACCCAAGGGTGTTGCATAGCTGCGGGAGAACAAGAGACACTCCTCCTCATATTTTCATAAGAAAGAAATCTAACATTGGAAGGGATAACCGAGTTTGGAATAGCTGAGCTCTATAGTTCCCCCATCGTAAACCCAGCTCGGAGGCGAGAGGTGACTTCTTGATCCTCCATGGCATCTACCCTCATCAAGTCGGCCTCCATCTCTTCCTCCGTTGCTGGCCCAAAGTGGTCAGCATCGCTGTGTGCCCTTGGTTTCGGTGCCTAATTAGATACCCGGCTCTCCCCGACTGACTCTTGAGAAGACATCTTGCTCTAATCTGCAGCAGCAACAGCTCAAAACAAGAACATAGGATATTTGCGTGGTACGTGAGTCAAAACCTTCGGGAGAATATATAATGAATTTTTACCGACCAAAATACGTATCGTGCAAGAAAACGGAGTCCAGAGGGCACATGAGGTGCTCACGAGGTAGGGGGGCGCGCCTAGGGGGGTAGGGCGCGCCCACCACCCTCGTGGAGGCCTCGTGTCCTTCCCGGACTGCCACTTATTTTTCTATTTTTCTAAATATTCCAAAACGGAGAAATATTGCCTTAAAAATTGTTTTGGAGTCGGTTTACTTACCGTACC
This sequence comes from Aegilops longissima, assembly GCA_021605205.1. NCBI lineage: Eukaryota > Viridiplantae > Streptophyta > Magnoliopsida > Poales > Poaceae > Aegilops > Aegilops longissima. The sequence goes on from CM038676.1 coordinate 363,112,704, forward strand.
ACATACCTATTCCTTTTCGGAGTCTGAAACGGTCTGGAAAGTGTCCCTTATGTATTCCTCCGGGGTAACAGTTTCAATAATATTGGTTTCAACATTTATGGGATTACCTGAGATATAATGTTTGATTCTTTGACCGTTTACCACCTTCGGATTTGTGCCTTCGAAGTTGTTGATTTTTATGGCACCGGAACGATAGACCTCCTCGATAACGTAGGGACCTTCCCATTTAGAGAGAAGTTTTCCTGCAAAAGATCTTAAACGAGAGTTGTATAGCAATACATAATCACCTACATTAAACTCACGCTTTTGTATCCTTTTGTCATTCCATCTTTTAACTTTTTCTTTAAATAACTTGGCATTTTCATAAGCTTGGGTTCTCCATTCATCAAGTGAGCTAATATCAAATAACCACTTCTCACCGGCAAGTTTGAAATCATAGTTGAGCTCTTTAATAGCCCAATATGCCTTATGTTCTAGTTCGAGAGGTAAGTGACATGGTTTTCCATAAACCATTTTATACGGAGACATACCCATAGGATTTTTATATGCAGTTCTATAGGCCCATAATGCATCACCAAGTTTCTTGGACCAATTCTTTCTAGACCTATTAACAGTCTTTTGCAAAATTAATTTAAGCTCTCTATTACTCAATTCTACTTGACCACTAGACTGTGGGTGATAAGGAGATGCAATTCTATGATTAATGTCATATTTAGCAAGCATTTTATGGAAAGCACCATGAATAAAGTGTGAACCACCATCAGTCATTAAATATCTAGGGACTCCAAACCTCGGAAAAATAACTTACTTAAGCATTTTAATAGAAGTGTTATGATCAGCACTACTAGTTGGAATAGCTTCTACCCACTTAGTAACGTAATCAACAACAACTAAAATATGTGTATATCCATTAGAGGCAGGAAAAGGTCCCATATAATCAAAGCCCCAAACATCAAATGGTTCAATAACAAGTGAACAATTCATAGGCATTTCTTGACGTCTACTAATATTACCAATTCTTTGACATTCATCACAACACAAAACAAACTTACGGGCATCCTTGAAGAGAGTAGGCCAATAAAATCCGGATTGCAATACCTTATGCGCAGTTCTATCTCCAGCATGGTGCCCTCCATAAGCTTCGGAGTGACACTTGCGTAGGATCTGTTCCTGTTCATGCTCAGGCACACAACGTCTAATAACACCATCTACTCCTTCTTTATAAAGATGTGGGTCATCCCAAAAGTAATGTCGCAAATCATAAAAGAACTTTTTCTTTGTTGGTATGTGATGCTAGGTGGTATAAATTTGGCAACAATATAATTAGCATAATCAGCATACCATGGAGTGCTACGAGAAGTGCTTATGACATTTAATTGTTCATCAAGAAAGCTATCATCAATAAGTAGTGGGTCATCAAGAACATTCTCTAACCTAGATAAGTTGTCTGCAATGGGGTTCTCAGCTCCTTTTCTATCGACAATATGCAAATCAAATTCTTGCAGCAAGAGAACCCATCTAATAAGTCTAGGTTTAGCATCTTTCTTTTCCATAAGATATTTAATAGCAGCATGATCAGTGTGAATAGTTACTTTAGAATCAACAATATAGGGTCTGAATTTATCACAAGCAAAACAACTGCTAAAAGTTCCTTTTCGGTAGTAGCATAGTTTCTTTGAGCATTGTCTAGAGTCTTACTAGCATAATGGATAACATTTAATTTCTTATCAACTCTTTGCCCTAGAATAGCACCTACAGCCATAATCACTAGCATCACACATAATTTCAAAGGGTAAATTCCAATCGGTGGCTGAACAATAGGTGCGAGAGACTAATGCTTTCTTAAGTATTTCAAATGCTTCTACACAATCATCATCAAAGACAAATGGTACATCTTTTGTAATAAATTAGTCGAGGTCGAGAAATTTTGAGAAGTCCTTAATGAACCTCCTATAAAATCCGGCGTGACCAAGGAAACTTCTTATACCTTTGATGTCCTTGGGACATGGCATCTTTTCAATAGCATCAACTTTGGCTTTATCAACTTCAATACCTCTTTCAGAAACTTTGTGCCCCAAGATAATACCTTCATTAACCATAAAGTGGCACTTTTCCCACCCAATTCAAGACAAGATTAGTTTCTTCACATATCTGCAAAAATCGATCAAGATTGCTCAAGCAATCGTCAAAAGAGGAACCATAGACGGAAAAATCGTCCATGAAAACCTCACAAATCTTTTCACAATAGTCAGAAAATATAGCCATCATGCATCTTTGAAAGGTAGTAGGTGCATTACATAGACCAAAAGGCATACGTCTATAAGCAAAAGTACCAGAAGGGCATGTAAAAGTAGTCTTTGATTGATCTCTAGCCGACACAGGTATTTGAGAGAAACCAGAATAACCATCTAGAAAGCAATAATGTGTATGTTTGCATAATATTTCTAGCATTTGATCAATAAAAGGTAAGGGGTAATGATCTTTCTTAGTAGCTTTATTTAATTTGCGGAAATCTCTTACCATCCTATAATCTATGATAATTCTTTGCGGAATCAATTCATCTTTATCATTAGGGACAACGGTAATACCTCCCTTCTTAGGGACACAATGGACAGGACTTACCCACTGACTATCAGCAACGGGATAAATTATACCTGCCTCCAGAAGCTTAAGTATTTCTTTTCTTACCACTTCTTTCATTTTAGGATTCAAACGTCGTTGAGGATCACAAACTGGTTTGGCATCCGCTTCCAAATTTATTTTATGTTGATATAGAGTGGGACTAATGCCCTTAAGATCATCAAGAGTATACCCAATAGCAGCACGGTGCTTCTTCAGAGTTTTCAATAATCTTTCTTCTTCATGCTCTGAAAGTTTATCACTAATAATAACAGGATATATTTTCTTTTCATCAAGATAAGCATATTTAAGATTAACAGGCAACGGTTTAAGCTCAAACACGGGATCACCCTTGGGTGGTGGAGGATCCCCTAGGATTTCAACAGGCAAATTATGTTGCAGAATAGGTTCCTGTTTAAAGAATACTTCATCTATTTCCCTTCTTTCATTCATGAACAAATCATTTTCATGGTCTAGCAAATAGTGTTCTAAAGGACCACTAGGAGGTGCGGCAATAGAAGAAAGACCAATAATTTCATCCTTACTAGGCAATTCTTTCTCACGATGTTGTTTACTAAATTAGAGAAATTAAACTCATGAACCATATCATCCAAGCCAATAGTAACAACATTCTTTTTGCAGTCTATCTTAGCATTAACAGTATTCAAGAAGGGTCTACCTAATATAATGGGACAAAAGCAATCTTGTGGAGAACCAAGAACAAGAAAATCAGCGGGGTATTTGTTTTTTCCACACAAGACTTCAACATCTCTAACAATTCCCATTGCAGATATAGTATCTCTATTGGCAAGTTTATATGTAACGTCAATATCTTCTAACTCAGCAGGTGCAATATCATGCATAATTTCTTTGTATAAGTCAATGGGTATAACACTAGCACTAGCACCCATATCACATAAGCCATGATAGCAATGATCTCCTATTTTAACAGAAATAACAGGCATGCCTACCACGGGTCTATGTTTATCTTTAGCACAAGGTTTAGCAATTCTAGCAGTTTCACCACAGAATTGAATAACATGCCCATCAATATTATCAGACAAGTGATCTTTAACAATATCAATATTAGGTTCTACTTTGACTTGCTCAGTAGGTGTATAAGTTCTAATATTTCTTTTACGAACAACAGTTGAAGTTTTAGCATGATCCTTTACTCTAACAGGGAAAGGTGGTTTCTCAACATAAGAGGTAGGAACAATAGGATCATTATAAGTGACAATCTTTTCTTCAACTTTAATAGGTGCAACTACTTTTACTTCTATGGGAGGATGATATTTAAACCACTTCTCCTTAGGGAGATCAACATAAGTAGCAAAAGATTCACAGAAAGAAGCTACTATCTCAGAGTCAAGTCCATATTTAGTGCTAAACTTACGGAAAGTATCGGTATCCATAAAAGATTTAACACAATCAAACTTAGGCGTCATACCTGACTCCTTACCTTCGTCGAGGTCCCAATCTTCAGAGTTGCGTTTAATTCTATCCAATAAATTCCATTTAAATTCAATAGTCTTCATCATAAAAGAGCCAGACAAAAGAAGTATCGAGCATGGTGCGATTGTTATCAAAAGCCGAGCATAAAATTCTGAAGAATTGTCACTCTTGAGAGCTCATGATTGGGGCATGAATATAACATTGATTTAAGCCTCCCCAAGCTTGAGCGATGCTTTCTCCTTGAGGCCAAAATTATATATATAATTGCGATCACGATGAACAAGATGCATAGGGTAATATTTTTGATGAAATTCCAATTTCAATCTTTTATAGTTCCATGATCTCGTATCATCAGATAGCCTATACCATGTCAATGCATCTTCCTTCAAAGATAAAGGGAAAACCTTCTTCTTAACAACATCATCGGGTATAACTGCAAGCTTAAATAATCCACAAATTTCATCTACATAGAGTAGATGTTCATCAGGATGCTTTGTTCCATCTCCTGTAAAAGTATTAGCCAGCAGTTTTTCCATCATACTCGAAGGAACTTCAAAAGGAGTTTCATTTTCAATAGGTTCAGTAGGTTGAGGAGCAACTCTTTGCTCTACTGGACGAGGTAAAGATACCCCGAACAAGCCCCTCAGAGAATTACTTTCCATAGTAACAAGTGACAGAAAATTTCAGCACACTATATAAATTTTTCCTTACCAAAGGCGCTACACTCCCCGGCAACGGCGCCAGAAAAGAGTCTTGATGACCCACAAGTATAGGGGATCTATCATAGTCCTTTCGATAAGTAAGAGTGTCGAACCCAACGAGGAGTAGAAGGAAATGATAAGCTGTTTTCAGTAAGGTATTCTCTGCAAGTACTGAAATAAGTGGTAACAGATAGTTTTGTGATAAGGTAAATTGTAATGAGCAATAAGTAACAAGAGTAAATAAAGTGCAGCAAGGTGGCCCAATCCTTTTTGTAGCAAAGGACAAGCCTGGACAAACTCTTATAATAGGAAAAGCGCTCCCGAGGACACATGGGAATATCGACAAGCTAGTTTTCATCACGTTCATATGATTCGCGTTTGGTACTTTGATAATTTGATATGTGAGTGGACCAGTGCTTGGGTGCTGTTCTTACTTGAACAAGCATCCCACTTATGATTAACCTCTATTGCAAGCATCTGCAACTACAACAAAAGTATTAAGGTAAACCTAACCATAGCATGAAACATATGGATCCAAAACAGCCCCTTACGAAGCAACGCATAAACTAGGGTTTAAGCTTCTATCACTCTAGCAACCCATCATCTACTTATTACTTCCCAATGCCTTCCTCTAGGCGCAAATAATGGTGAAGTGTTATGTAGTCGACGTTCACATAACACCACTAGAGGCTAGACAACATACATCTCATCAAAATATCGAACGAATACCAAATTCACATGACTACTAATAGCAAGACTTCTCCCTTGTCCTCAGGAACAAACGTAATTACTCACAAAGCATATTCATGTTCATAATCAGAGGGGTAATAATATGCATAAAGGATCTGAACATATGATCTTCCACCAAGTAAACCAACTAGCATCAACTACAAGGAGTAATCAACACTACTAGCAACCTACTAGCACCAATCCCAGACTTGGAGACAAGAATTGGATACAAGAGATGAACTAGGGTTTGGAGATGAGATGGTGCTGGTGAAGATGTTGATGGAGATTGCCCTCTCCCGATGAGAGGAGCGTTGGTGATGATGATGGCGATGATTTGCCCTCCCGAGGGAAGTGTCCCTGCGAACAGCTCACGGAGCCCTAGATTGGTTCCGCCTCGTGGCGGCGGAGTCTCGTCCCGAAAGGTTTCTTAATGTTTTTTTCTCATCGAAAGAATTCATATAGGAGAAGATGGGCATCGGAGAGCCACCAGGTGGCCCACGAGGTAGGGGGGCGCGCCCCAGGGGGGGCGCCCCCCACCCTCGTGAGCAAGGTATGGGCCCCCTGACCTTCATCTTTGGAGATGATTTTTCTTTATTTATTTTAAGATATTCCGTGGAGTTTCAGGACTTTTGGAGTTGCACAGAATAGGTCTCCAATATTTGCTCCTTTTCCAGCCCAGAATTCCAGCTGCCGGCATTCTCCCTCTTCATGTAAACCTTGTAAAATAAAAGAGAATAGCCATAAGTATTGTGACATAACGTGAAATAACAGCCCATAATGCGATAAATATTGATATAAAAGCATGATGCAAAATGGACGTATCTGGGTGCCGGGGTGGGGTTGGCTAGGTAGGGTGATCCCGAAGTTACGAAAACAGGCCCCTACCAAGCGTAATCCGTAGACCTTTCCGAAGGTTATGATGGTAACTTCGCACTGCTCGAATCAGGGTCGCGGGAGATTTTCCCGCCGACCTCAAAACTTTGTGACACTGAACTCCCCGTATGGCGTGTTGGGTAATTGGGCTAAGCAACTAGCGAGTAGTACTAGTAACTACTAGTACTCCCTCCGGTTTTATTAACTCTGCATATTAGGTTTGACCGAAGTTAAACTTCCTAAAGTTTGACCAAGTTTATAGAAAAATATAGACATTTACCATAACAAATATGTATGATGTGAAAGTACATTCAATAATGAATCTAATGGTATTTATTTGTTATTGTATATGTTAATATTTTTTGTTATAAACTTTCTGAGAGTTTACAAAACTTGACTTTGACCAATGCTAATACGTGGATTAAATAAAAACGTGGGGAGTACTTGTTTTCTTAGTTTGTAGTGAATTAATTATTTGTTGTAATTATGAAATAAATATATTAGGCTGCCGACTTTGAATGTAATGGTCTATACAATTCAATAGTTACAATCATTGTTGAATTCCAAGATGTATACGAGGTCTATAGTACTTCATAATATGCTCAAACTCACATAATCCCAATCAAATGAGAATCGAAATGAATTTCATAGGTATTACTTTGTAGGATGCAACAAAACCAACCATAACTCTACATCATCCATTATAAAAGCAACATTTTGAACACATCCCAATGTGTGAATGAAACGTGTAAAGAGAGCTTGCAAAGATGGAGCAGATAGGGCGGTAAAGATTGTGTGTACGTGGACAAGAGAGTAGGAGACAAACCTAACGAGAGAGAGAGAGAGAAAGAGAGAGGAAGAAGTTAGGTCTGTGAGATAGATGGAGACATCTAATATACGTGAGACGTGTGTGCATCCGGATTCTGTAGACGTGGAAGGAGAAGAGACAATAGGTTTGATGAGATAGCTTGAAAAACATGGACGAGAGGGGAAGGATCTCGTGGGTTGAGGGATTGATAATTTTGCAGGGGAGAGAGAGGGATTGGTAATTTTGTGCGGGAGAGAGGGGGGGGGGGGAGGAGTCAGTCAGCCCTCGTCACAATGATACATCTCCAACGTATCTACTTTTTCTCACGCTTTTCCTCTTATTTTGGACTCTAATTTGCATGATTTGAATGAAACTAACCCCGGACTGACGCAGTTTTCAGCAGAACTACCATGGTGTTGTTTTTGTGCAGAAATAAAATTTCTCGGAATGCAATGAAACTTTGCGAGAATTTTTTATGGAACAAATAAGGATTTTTGGAGCCAAGGCCCACTAGAGAGGGGCCCCTAGTTGGGCACAAACCACCAGGGCGCGCCCCCTCTCCTGGCGCGCCCAGGTGGGTTGTACCCACATGGTGGCCCCGCTGATGACCCCCCCCCCCTGATACTATAAACTCACATATTTCTAGAAAAAATAGGGGAGAGAGAATTATCGCGATCCACGAGACGGAGCTGCCGCCAAGCCCTGTTCTTCCTCGGGAGGGCAGATCTGGAGTCCGTTTAGGGCTCCGGAGAGGGGGATCTTCGTTCTTCGTCATCACCAACCCTTCTCCATTTCCAATTCCATGATGCTCCCCACCAAGAGTGAGTAATTCCTTCGTAGGCTTGCTGGTCGGTGAGGAGTTGGATGAGATTCATCATGTAGTGTCGAGTTAGTTTTGTTATGGCCCGATCCATAGTATCCACTATGTTCTTAGATTGATGTTGCTATGACTTTTCTATGCTTAATGCTTGTCACTTTGGGCCCGGGTGCCATGAACTCAGTTTTGAACCATTTATGAATTCATCATTATATCCATGCTTTAGATCTGATCTTGCAAGTTATAGTCACCTACTACGGTTATGATCCGACAACCCTGGAGTGACAACAACCGGGCCCACTCTCGGTGATGACCGTAGTTTGAGGACTTCATGTATTCACTATGTGTTAATGCTTTGTTCCGGTTCTCTATTAAAATGAGGCCTTAATATCCCTTAGTTTCCAATATGGACCCCGCTACCACGGGAGGGTTGGACAAAAGATGTCATGCAAGTTATTTTAATAAAGCATGTATGACTATTTATGGAATACATGCCTACATTATATCTATGAACTAGAGCTAGTGCCGTATCGCCCTAGGTTATAACTGTCACATGATGAATATCATCCAACAAGTCACCGATCCAATGCCTACGAATTTATTTATATTGATCTTGTTGCGTTACTATTGCTATCATCACTGTTACACTTGCTACAAACTACTGCTATCACTGTTACTGTTACCGTTGCTGCTGTGACTACTATCAAAACTATCAAACTACTTTGCTACCGATCACTTTGCTGCAGATAATTAATCTCCAGGTGTGGTTGAATTGACAACTCAGCTACTAATACCTTCAAATATTCTTTGGCTCCCCTTGTGTTGAATCTATAAATTTGGGTTAAATACTTACCCTCAAAAATTGTTGCTGTCCCCTATACTTGTGGGTTATCAAGACCTTTTTCAGGCGCCGTTGCCCGGAAGCATAGCTATATTTGTTGAGTAACTTGGGATTATTATCGTATTATCACTAGGAAGAATCTGAAGGGTCCTAAACTGAAGATATTTCCCTCAAGTACGAGGGGAGGTAAGAAACGCCATCCAGTTCTGCTTTAGATTCACCTTCTGTTATGAGTAAACATGCAACACCACCACATGCTATGAATTCGGATATGTTGCAAGTTATTGATGGTGCTGCGTCTAGTATGAATGATTCTTATGATGATGCTAGTACCTTGCTTGATAATGATGATGTGCCACTTGGTGATTTTCTTGATAAACAAATTGCTAGAGTTATACAACATGATGTTGTTGAATCTGATGATGATCTTGAAACTGAAACTCCTGAAACACCTGATAGAACTAGCCTTCCTAGATATGAATTGCCTAAGGTACCGGAAGGTTATGTTATGAATGAAGAAGCAACTAGAGATATTCTTGCTTGCAATGATATAGATGATCTAGAGAAATTATTATGCAAGTATAAAGAAAATCTCTGAATGCTAGAATGAAATGTGATCCTAAGTTTGCTACTTCACCTATCTGTATAGCTGATAAGGATTATGAATTCTCTGTCGACCCAGAGTTAATTACTTTGGTTGAATCTGATCCTTTCCATGGTTATGAAACTGAAACTATTGTGGCACATCTTACTAAGTTGAATGATATAGCCACCCTTTTTACTCATGATGAGAAAAATCGCTATTACTTTATTAACAAATTATTTCCTTTCTCATTAAAGGGTGATGCTAAAGCTTGGTACAATACTCTTGCTCCTGGTTGTGTGCGTAGTCCCCAGGATATGATTTATTACTTCTCTGAAAAATATTTTCCTGCTCATATGAAACTGCCTTACAGGAAATATTTAACTTTGTGCAGACTAAAGAAGAAAGTCTCCCACAAGCTTGGGGGAGGCTTTGCCAGTTACTTAATGCTTTACCTGATCATCCTCTTAAGAAAAATGAAATACTTGATATCTTCTATAATGGACTAACCGATGCTTCTAGGGACTTCCTAGACAGTTGTGCTGGTTGTGTTTTCAGGGAATGGACTGTTGCTCAAGCTGAGGAATTATTGAATAACATATTGAAAAATTATGATGATTGGACTATTCCTGAACCACCGGCTAAACCCACCCCGAAGAAGAGGGGTATATTATATCTCAGTCCCGAAGATATGCAAGAGGCAAAGAAATCTATGAAGGAAAAAGGTATTAAAGCTGAGGATGTTAAAAATTTACCTCCTATTGAAGAAATACATGGGCTTAATGCACCACCACTTCCTAAGGTGGTAGAGGTAAATTCTCTTATGAATTTTAATGATAATGATAATCCTCACAATATGCATCCTAGTCAATGCCTTTATGAGTTTGAAAACTACATTGGAAAACAAGATCTTCAATGCAAATGTTATGAAATAGTTGAAATATAATTCTGATATGATTGCTCGCTTGAGAGACTTGTTATTTAGAATATCAAATGATGTTAGAGGTGTTGGAAAACATGCTTATATGGTTCAAACTCAATTAGAACAAGTTGCTAAATCACAAAGATAATTACTTGATGAAATGAATCATAATATGCATGACTTTAGTGTTAGAGTTGCAACTAGAGGAGGTAAAATGACTCAAGAACCACTTTATCCTGAGGGACACCCAAAAAGAATTGAACAAGATTCACAAAGAGCTAACACTAGTGCACCTAGTCCTTCTAAAAAGAAAAAGAAAAAGAAAAATGATAGGACTTTGCACACTTCTAGTGAACCTCAAATAGAAAAACCTCCTGATAAAGATAATGAAACTTCTATCTCTGATGCCGAAACTCAGTCTGGTAATGAACACTCATCTAGTTATAATGAAAAAGATAATGATGAGGTTCATGAAGACTCTCAACCAAACAATGATAACGAACCAGATAATGATGTTGAGATAGAACCACATGTTGATCTTGATAACCCACAACCTAAGAATAAAAGATATGATAAAAGAGACTTTGTGGCTAGGAAACACAGTAAAGAAAGAGAACCGTGGGTTCAAAAACCTATGCCTTTTCCACCCAAGTCAACTAAAAAGAATGATGATGAAGAATTTTAACACTTTGGTGAAATGCTTAGGCCAGTCTTTTTGCGTACTCGCTTGACTGATATCATTAAAATGCCTCCTTATGCAAAGTATATGAAAGACATCATCACAAATAAGAGAAAAATACCAGAAGCTGAAATCTCCACTATGCTTGCTAATTATACTTTTAAAGATGGAGTACCTAAAAAACTTGGAGATCCGTGAATACCAACTATACCTTGCTCTATTAAAAAGAATTATGTGAAAACTGCTTTGTGTGACTTAGGAGCTGGTGTTAGTGTTATGCCTCTCTCTTTATATAAAAGACTTGACTTGAATAAACTCACACCTACTGAAATATCTTTGCAAATGGCTGACAAATCAACTGCCATACCTATCGGTATCTGTGAGGATGTGCCCGTTGTTGTTGCTAATGTTACTATTTTGACTGACTTTGTTATACTTGAGATGCCCGAGGACGACAACATGTTGATTATCCTTGGTAGACCCTTCTTGAATACTGCGGGGGCTATTATTGATTGCAATAGAAGCAAGATCACTTTTCATATTAATGGTAATGAGCATACGGTGCACTTTCCGAAGAAACAATTCCAAGTGAATGGTATTAATGTTATTGAAAAATCTCCGACAATCACTATTGGAAGTTTTCAAATACCTCTACCTACTGTCAAAAAGAAATATGAAACACTTACTGTTGGGGAAATGCATATCCCCATTGAGGTAACTTAGTGATTTACAAAAGTTCTTCGGTTTCATGCTAATCGAAAGTGGTTGTTAATAAGACCTGATCAACCTTATTAATGAATCATTTTTGAGCGGTACGAAGTTGATGAATTTAGTAAGCACTATCTTCTGTCTTACTTTTTATTTTCTGTTTTTATTAGTTAAATAAAATAAAATGCCATGTTTTGTCTGTTTTCTGAATTTCCTGTGCAATAAAAAATGACCCAAAAATAAAAGTTCTCAGAATGCCCTAAAAATTTTATATGATTTTTTCCTGAATATTTAAGAATTTTTGGTGCAAATATTACCAGAGGGAGGTGCACCAGGTGGGCACAACCCACCTGGGCGCGCTAGAGCCCCCAGGCGCGCCCTGGTGGGTTGTGGTCCCCACGTGGGCCCCCTCACTTATCTCTCCGTCCCACATTGTCACCTACCTCCAGAAAAAATCACTCTTGCTCTCTCTCCCGTGTTCTTGAGCTCAAACCCGCGGATTTTGATCTCTTTGCTCGAAGCTCCGTTTCCGAAACTGTTTCGGGGGATTGTTGCTTGGTATGTGACTCCATCATTTGTCCAATTATTTTTTGTTCTAGTGGTTTATACTTTGAATAAATAGCTACTCTTGGTGTTGCTGTAGATGTGCTTGCATGTTCAATTCTTAGTGTTCTAAGTAGTTTGAATGCTTGCTATGGCCTCTATGTATCCCTATGAGTAGTTGCTATTAGTTTTGTGAAGTTTAGTTGGAAAAAATTTGTGAACTAAAAATTCAGATTTTTGTTCATAGGAAAAATTGTACGCGGACATGAATATCTTCAGGAAATTTGGCTCTAGGAAGGGTGTTATTGGGGAGTCTTCTAACAATGATCTCCACCTTAGGAGGTTGGCGGAGGTACGGCCGTGCGAATGGCCGCACGCCCCTTTCCTGCAAGAAGCTGGAATTCAAGAGAAGTTCATGAAATTCATTGCCATTGCCGGTCTCACCGACTTCATCGTAGATGAGTGTGACCAACACCAAATCCTCACAAATGTCTTTGTTCAAAGCTTTACATTTTGTCAAGAAATAATCCTCCTGCAGTGAGCTTTGATTTATATGCTGAAAACCACCAGATACCACTTACTGAATTTTGTGACATATGCATGATCTCGTCTGATGGGAGCTTGGCTGAGCCTAGGCCGACTGAGTTTGAGGATTTCTGTCGCACTTTGACAGTGGGTGATGAGATGAGAGTGTCAGCCATCACTGCCGGTGGCTTACATTTTCCTATTGTTCGTTACTTTGCACTCTTTATTGCCAAATGCTTGCTTGCTAGGGAGAAGGTGGGTGCACTTAGTTCACCAAACCTTGCTGTTTTATGTCAAGCAATAGAGGGCGACAACACTTATAGCTTGGGTGGCTCGTCGCCTCCATCTTAATAAATCCCAGGGAAAAATACATGGTGGGATTTTTGCCACTCCTTTGGCAGATCACTTCGAGGCTGCGATACGCCCTCATGATGTCCCTCTTACCACAGTTTACCTAGACCGTGCAGCCATGCATCACCATCACTTTCTTGCACATGACCGTTCTGATCTTGCCATTCCTTATAACTTGGTTTATAAAATTGACACTCGTGATGTTATCCCCTTGCCTGCACCTGCTTTGTTTGATTCTGTTGCCAGGGGCGGATACCAGATTATGCCTGCAGACATCCTTGCTTACTAGAACGCTCAGGCTGCTGCCGAGGCTGCACAGGCACCTCCGTAGTGGGATGAGTGGATGCCCGCTCCTCAGGATCCCTACTACCCTCCAGGCTACTGATCGATTACCAACTTAGGCCAAAAGCCTAAGCTTGGGGGAGTATGTGTTCTCACCGACTTTATATTCATGTTCACATATAATTCTATTTGTCGGTGCTCACACTTTTCATTGTATCATCCATGTTTAGATTTATTTTCTTGCTTTCTTCTTGTTTGTTTGATAAACTTTAGAAAAACCAAAAAATTAGTTGCAGTAATTTACTTTCTATGCATGCTTAGTAGTAGTATTAAAAATAAAATCCAAAAAGATTTCCTTGTTCTTCTTTTGCTTGTTGGGAGCTTTCCCATGTAAATAGTTTTCCTCGTTTTTGCTTTCTATTTGCTTGTTGAAGAAAACCAAAAACTCCAAAAAATATTTCAGTGTGTTTCTCTGAATTTCTTTTCTTTTTATTCGAATAACCATTGAACTAATAAAGAGCCCATTTTACCTTGTCTTCTCCTGTTGAATAAAATGTTTGCAGATTCCAGCTTAGTCCACAACACTCTTGCACTATTATTATTATTTTCATATCATTCGGTCGTGCAAGTGAAAGGCAATAATGACGACATTCGATGAACTGGTCGTGGCAAAGAAAACGTGGTATGAACTCGACTTGTTCTGTTTATGTAAATATGTTTAACCTAGTATCCAGGCTTCAGCCCATTATGATTAAACATGTTTGCAATGAAAATTAGAGATTGTAGTTTCTCATTCCATGCATAAGTAGCTGGGAGTTGATAATGATTTATCTTGGATACCAACATAGCGTTAAAATGATTGTGATGTAGTATGATGATATGGTATCCTCCTCTGAATGTTCGAGTGGCTTGACTTGGTACATGTTCATGCATGTAGTTGAATCAAAACCAACATAGCCTCTATAATGTTTATGTTCATGGTGTTCATATCCTACTCATGCTAGTGTCCAATGTTGCTTATGCATAATTCCTGGTCATGATCGTTGTTGCTCTCTAGCTGGCCGCTTCCCAATCTTAATTGTTAGCCTTCGCCTGTACTAAGTGGGAATTCTGCTTGTACATCAAAACCTTGAACCCAAAGTTATTCCAGATGAGTCCACCATACCTACCTATATACGGTATTACCCTGCCGTCCTAAGTAATTTGCATGTGCCACCTCTAAAAACTTCTAACAAATTATCCGTTTTGTGTGCCTGGATCGTTCGTGGAACGACAGGAGGTGGCCGATATCTTCCGTGCTAAGCATGTTATCCTCAGGTCGAGTGTTTATTCATTCACCATCGCACGAGGAAATGGGCAGTATTAGGGATGCCCAGTCCCAAATTGCAAATATGAAAAAGAGTTCATCTCTTGAATAATCAAACAAAAACTCCCAATGGAGTCAATACTTTTACTTTCCGCTTGGGGACCGCCACTAGCGTGCTTAGTATGGAAGATGTTGATAACTGATGGTTGTGAAGTGAATGAGAAGGTGGCATGTCTCAAAATTATCATTTATCTCTGTTTCCAAAACTGAGCTCTGCCACCTCTGCAAATCACTGCTTCCCTCTACGAAGGGACTTTCTATTTACTTTTATGTTGTGTCATCACCTTCTAAAAACAAGCGCTAGAAACTGAGTAGAGCACAACTGTCATTATTTATGCATTGTGTGTAGCTAATGTTGGGTGCGTCATGACTAGATCTTTTCTACCATGAATTACAATGTTTAGTCGCTGCTTGAACTTTGGAGGTGCTCTGCATTTATGTTTTGTGGTCTCAGAAAGGGCTAGCGAGATACCACTATTGTCATATTATATCATGGTTGTTTTGACAACATGTTGCTATTTGAGATATCTTATTATTACTCGCTAGCTGATTATGTCATTGATATGAGTCATTATAATCTTTAAGAGTTATTGTTGACATGGTTAGTTATAATGTTGGCTGAAAACCTGGGTGTTGTTTAAGCTTATTTATGCAAACAAGAGCAAAAGAGTTCGTAAAAGTTTTTCTTTCTCACTTTCAGTTTA
Source organism: Aegilops longissima (assembly GCA_021605205.1). Lineage (NCBI taxonomy): Eukaryota > Viridiplantae > Streptophyta > Magnoliopsida > Poales > Poaceae > Aegilops > Aegilops longissima. The sequence continues at coordinate 363,128,210 of CM038676.1, forward strand.
TCAACTGAATTGTTTGAGGACAAGCAAAGGTTTAAGCTTGGGGGAGTTGATACGTCTCCAACGTATCTACTTTTTCTCACGCTTTTCCTCTTGTTTTGGACCCTAATTTGCATGATTTGAATGAAACTAACCCCGGACTGATGTTGTTTTCAGCAGAATTGCCATGGTGTTGTTTTTGTGCAGAAATAGAAGTTCTCGGAATGGAATGAAACTTTGCGTGGATTTTTTTTATGGAATAAATAAGGATTTTTGGAGCCAAGACCCACCAGAGAGGGGCCCTTGGTTGGGCACAACGCACCAGGGTGCGCCCAGGTGGGTTGTAACCACCTGGTGGCCCCGCTGATGACCCTCTGATACTATAAATTCACATATTTCTAGAAAAAATAGGGGAGAAAGAATTATCATGATCCATGAGACAGAGCTGCCGCCAAGCCCTATTCTTCCTCGGGAGGGCAGATCTGGAGTCTGTTTGGGGCTCCGAAGAGGGGGATCTTCGTTCTTCGTCATCACCAACCCTTCTCCATCGCCAATTCCATGATGCTCCCCACCGGGAGTGAGTAATTCCTTCGTAGGCTCACTGGTCGGTGAGGAGTTGGATGAGATTCATCATGTAATCGAGTTAGTTTTGTTAGGGCCCAATCCCTACTATCCACTATGTTCGTAGATTAATGTTGCTATGACTTTGCTATGCTTAAAGCTTGTCACTTTGGGCCCGGGTTCCATGAACTCAGATCTGAACCGTTTATGAATTCAGCATTATATCCATGTTTTAAATCCGATCTTGCAAGTTATAGTCACCTACTATGGTTATGATTCGACAACCCCGGAGTGACAACAACCGGGCCCACTCTCGGTGATGACCGTAGTTTGAGGAGTTCATGTATTCACTATGTGTTAATGCTTTGTTCTGGTTCTCTATTAAAAGGAGGCCTTAATATCCCTTAGTTTCCAATATGGACCCCGCTGCAACGGGAGGGTAGGACAAAAGATGTCATGCAAGTTCTTTTAATAAAGCACGTATGACTATTTACGGAATACATGTCTACATTATATCGATGAACTGGAGCCAGTGTTGTATCGCGCTAGGTTATAACTGTCACATGATGAATATCATCCAACAAGTCACTGATCCAATGCCTAAGAATTTATTTATATTGATCTTGCTGCTTTACTATTGCTATCATCACTGTTACACTTGCTACAAATTACTGGTATCACTATTACTGTTACCGTTGCTGCTGTCACTACTATCAAAACTATCAAATTACTTTGCTATTTATCACTTTGTAACAGATAATTAATCTCTAGGTGTGGTTGAATTGACAACTCAGCTGCTAATACCTTCAAATATTCTTTGGATCCCCTTGTGTTGAATCTATAAATTTGGGTTAAAACTTACCCTCGAAAACTGTTGCGATGCCCTATACTTGTGGGTTATCACACATCATCCTGCTTCCAAATGGCCCCACATTCTCTAGTGCAGTGTGGTCGCCGTCTTCGATCTCCTCGATGCCCTCTTTGAAGGTTGAGGTGTTGTGCATGCTGGGGTGCAGAGAAGCACAAGCGAGAGTGGTTGCCATATAGCCTTGGATGGGGATGAATTGTGTGCTCGGTTGTGACACCCCCGATTTAATCGTACACTAATCATGCACGCAAATGTGTACGATCAAGATCAGGGACTCACGGGAAGATATCACAACACAACTCTACAAATAAAATAAGTCATACAAGCATCATAATACAAGCCAGGGGCCTCGAGGGCTCGAATACAAATGCTCGATCATAGACGAGTCAGCGGAAGCAACAATATCTGAGTACGCATAAGTTAAACAAGTTGCCATAAGATGGCTAGCACAAACCGGGATACAGATCGAAGAGGAGCAGGCCTCCTGCCTCGATCCTCCTAGGCTACTCCCGGTCGCCGCGGCGGGCTGCACGTAGTAGTAGGCACCTCCAGTAGTAGTCGCCATTGACGGTGGCGTCGAGCTCCCGGCTCCATCATCTGGTTGCAGCAAGCGAGTAGAGGTAGGGGAAAAGGGGAACAAGGCAACCGTGAGTACTCATCCAAAGTACTGCAAGCAAGGAGCTACACTACATATGCATGGATATATGTGTAAAGGGCCATATCGGTGGACTGAATCTGCAGAATGCCGTAACAAGAGGGGATAGCTAGTCTTAACGAAGACTACGCTTCGGTCACCGTCTTGCAACAGTAGAGGAGGGTAGGTTGAAGTCCTCCAAGTAACATCACATAGCAATAATCCTACCCGCGATCCCTCCTCATATCCCCGAGAGAGAGCGACCACCGGTTGTATCCGCACTTGAAAGGTGTGTTTTATCAAGTATCCGGTTCTAGTTGTCATAAGCTCAAGGTACAACTCCAAGTCGTCCCTGTTATCAAGATCACGGCTATCCGAATAGATTAACTTCCTGCAGGGTGCACCAACTTACCCAAAGACGCTTGATCCCATTTGGCCGGACACACTTTCTGGGTCATGCCCGCCGCGGAAGATCAACACGCCGCAGCCCCACCTAGGCACAACAGAGAGCCAGCACGCCGGTCTAAACCTAAGCGCCGCAGGGTCCGGGCCCATCGCTTTGAGCACACCACACGCTATGTAGGGCGGCCGAAGCGCACCTAGCCTAGCAGCGTTCAAGTCCAATCCGCGCGCCGCTCCGTCACCGACGTCTGAAGTGCTTGGCCGATACCACGACGCGGGATACCTATAACTACTCCCGCGTAGATGGTTAGTGCGTATAAGCTCGTAGCCAACTCAGATCAAATACCAAGACCTCGTTAAGCGTGTTAAGTATCCGCGAACGCCCGAACAGGCCAGGCCCACCTCTCACCCAGTAGTCTCAACCTGCCTGTTGCTCGCCACAAAGTAACAATCGGGGCCGTCGGGAACCCGGCCCACCTCTACCGGGATGGAGCCACCGTCCTTTCAGCCCCATCTCCTAACAGTACCACGTAATGTAATAGTGTAAAGTATATAGTATATACCGTGATCACCTCCCGAGTGATCACGGCCCGATAGTATAGCATGGCGGACGGACAAGGATGTAGGGCCACAGATGAAAGTACTAGCATCCTATACTAAGCATATAGGATTGCGTAAGGTAACAATGTATAACAAGGACAAAGCTATGCAGCAAAGATAGAGTAATCGAAAGCAGTAACATGCTACACTACTCTAATGCAAGCAGATAGAGAAGAGTAGGCGATATCCGGTGATCAAGGGGGGCTTGCCTGGTTGCTCGAACAAGGAGGGTCGTCGGTGACGTAGTCGACCACAGGGGCATCAGCATCGGTCTCGGAGTCTACCGGAAAAGTAACGGAGGGGGAACATAATAAATAACAGAGCAATCAAATGCATCACAAAGCGTAACAAGACAATACGCGGTGTTCGGTGTGCCCTAACGCGGTATGAGGTGGTACTGGTTAAGGGGGGAAACATCCGGGAAAGTATTCCCGGTGTTTCGTGATTTCGGGCGGAGGAGCCGGAGGGGGAAAGTTGCAGGTTCGATAGGTTAGGGGTGTGTGGCGGACGAACGGACTGCGTATCCGGATTCGTCTCGTCGTTCTGAACAACTTTCATGTAGAAAGTATTTTCATCCGAGTTACGGATTATTTTATATTAATTTTTAAAGTTTTAAATCATTTTCTAATTTATTAATTATTAATTAAGTCAACATTATCCAGAATAGTGTTCACGACGCCAAGATGACGTCAGCAATCAACGCTGACCGTTGACCTGGTCAACCTGACAGGTGGGTCCCATTTGTCATTGTCTGAGTTTAACTAAACAGGTTAATTAGTTTAATTACTTGATTAGGTTAACTAATTCTAATTAATTTAGTTAAACCAAATTAATTAACTTAATTAATTCACTAATTATTTATTTATTTATTTATTTATTTTACTAATTTCATTTTCATTCTCATTTTCATTTTCATTTTCTTTTTAACAGGGGCATGGGGCCCCGGTGTCATAGACCCTAGGGGCCTAGCGGGCGACGGGTGCGGGCGTAAAGGGCAAGGGTGTGCGCCGGGCGCCCGGCCGAACGTAAACGGGCGAGGGGGGGTGCGGTGAGGCTTGCCATGGCATGCTGGCTCGCGGCAAGAATAGGGGTGCGGGCGTGCCTAGGCGCCCACCACGCGAGGGGAGGCGAGGCCGGCCAGGGCTGTGCCCGGCGGCGGCACACCCACGACGGCCAGCTGGGCGCTGGCCGAGCCGGAGGCGGCTGGGGTCACCGCGAACGGGGGGAAGAGGGTAGCAGGGGGGATGGGGTCCTCACATCGAGCGGTAGGGGAGGTTAGTGGCCGCAGCCGGGAAGGCGAGGCCAACACGCGGAGGGGGGAATGCCGAGCGCAGCCATGGTGGCTAACAGCGCGTCGACCACCGACGCACGACGGGACGAGGGGACGAGGGGAAGAGGAGGACGGACGGCGGCTCACCCCGTTCAGGGGGAACGCCGCGAGGCTCGAGGAGCCGCGGTTGAGGAGGAGGTCGAGGACGGCGCAGTGATGAGGACGAGGCGGCGGGGCGACGTCGGGACGAGGTGGCGGGGACCGGCGACGACGCGGCGTCGAGGCTCGGGGCGCCGCGGGGTCGAGCCCCCGATTCAGTCAGCGTCGAGGGGAGGCACCGCACGGGAGGAGGGTGGGGCGTCCGGCGGCGGCGACGGGATGGGCGGCCTTCAGCGAGGTGGCGGGGAAGGTGCGGTCACCGGGAGAGGCAGCGGGCGGGCACCTTGGCATGGCCGTCGACGAGCGAGGGAGCGGGAGGAGGGATCGGGCGAGTGGCGGGTCGGGCCGCCTCGATCCAGATCCCGAATCGGGGGGAGGAGGAGCGAGGGAGTGGGGATCGGGTGAGGGTTAGGGTTTCCCGGTGGGGATAAGGAGGAGGGTGGGGCGGCTGGGCTGCTGGCGGCCGATGGCTCTTGGGCCGTGGCCCAATGAGGGGGGGGGGTCTCTCTTTATTCTTCTTCTTGTTTTCCTTTTCCCTTTTATTTATTTTACCTTTTCTGTTTTAGTTTCCTATTATTTTAGTTTTATTAAAATACACACTTAGCATCTAATTTAGTATTTCAACTTAGTCCATAGTCACAAAAAGTCTAATCCTCAAATAAATTAGTTTGACATTTTATTAATTACAAAAGATATTTAAACAATTTTTTTCACTATTGTTTTAATTGTTTTAGGGCCTTTATACATTTTATCAAAGTTTGGTTTCTCCACCATAATTACCTAGGTATTATTTGGTTCACTCCGAACATTTAAATCTTAATATTTGAAAACTTTTATTGATTGCTCGATTTTGAATTTGAAATTTGAACTAGGTTCCGAACTAACGCGAGTTTATCCACAGTAACCGAGGTGACGTGGCATCATTAGTGGGGATTACTGTAGCTTAATTACCCGGGCGTCACAATTCTCCTCCACTACAAGAAATCTCGTCCCGAGATTTAAGAGGGGAGTAAGGGGAAAGTTCTGGTTACGATATTCTAACGGATCTTCTCGAAGAAGTTAGTTCCTTTCGTTGATGTCTTCAATCCTTTATTCCGATGCATCATGATAAACTTGTCACCATTTCTTCATGAACTCCATCGCACGCATTTAATAGGTAAGGGTAACTCTACAATGAAAGGATGTTATAAGGGAAAATCATCCGGGGTATCCCAAGAATGAACTTATGAGTATCTCTCGAGTTGAACAAATGACACACATCGAGAGCAAAGTAAGACAGTGCGATAAGAAGTTTCAAGCGGATAGGCAATCGTTCATTGCCTAAAGCAGGGGGCAAAAGGGTTCAGAGAAACGGGAATAAGTATTGCGTCCGATGCCAGAATAGATCAACAGGCAAGTGGCCCGTGAATTACATACAAAGTCAAGCGTGAGGAATATCTTTGGAAACGTGGTGTACAGGAGAGTCAGGTTTCGATCCTGTGGAACTGTGGGTTATGGGCCCACCATGTGGGTTAAATGTAGAAAGGGGGCTGACATCTCGTACGATCACGATAGCAAGGCAGGTCAGAGAGTAGCAAGTCAGTTATGTCGGCAACAATGTTGGTACCAAGGGCGAGGGACGAAGAGAACCTTTTTCCTGCTCGTTGAACGAGGCGGACCGTTAGGCAAAGTTCTCGTCCATCGGTGGTTACCGAAATGTCATCAACAAAAGTAACGGGGTCTCATTGTCAGAGTTGTACACCGAGGTGTTTACATAAGAAGTAAATTATTACTGCTTAGGTTATATAGACTACAAGAAAGGTCAAACAGACCAATGGAAAGGTAAATGTGATCATTAGGTTAAACAGAACAATGGAAAGGAAAAATGTGTCTAAACACATATTTCAGGGGTATATCCTTCCCAAGGACAAGCAGAGCAAGATATCCATGACAGGATATAAAGTAGAAAACCATTTAGGAAAGGGGGGAGGAATCTCATGATATTACCCATACACGGTGTTAGGATAGGTGATAAATAAAATTTTGCATTGTGCTTCAAATGTTCCTGTTGAAAATCGGAGTACCATTGACATGCTTCGAGATAGCATTGACATGGTCTTCAGCTGAAGATCAGACTTTGGAATCACGAAGGATCCATCAGAATAACTTGTAGAAACAGATTACAATTTCCTCATGGATGAATGGATAACCCCGCTGAAAAGGAATCTATAATGATAGGTCCTCCACCGGGAGGGTGCTAGGCATGACATCATGCTACCGGTCATCAAAGGATCATCATCATAACTCTTGAAAGTTGTCCCAACCATCATAGCTGACCGAGATTCAGATCCGATTGGTGTCGGGATACCTCGGACTTAGGATACCGAGAAGAAAAGGTGCAACGCAAATTGACGAGATGACATTGTAAGATCCCGGGGAATGAACTTTGAAGTGATTTCCGCTAACAAGAGTCCATCATTAACCCAAGGAGAGGACAAGGAGGTGTCCGTGAACTCAACGGTAATTCATCGAGATCCCCAAAAGATGGACTTCCACAATTAAGTGAACAAGGAGATAACATTTGTCAGATCAAATGATATAAGGAAGTATGCTCGAGGAAAACATACACAAGTAAACATTGGTTGAAAGGTGCGCCCGATGGGTTGGGTTGCACGACCAATGTCAGAATGGTGATTCAATAATCGATAGACTAAGAATGAACCATCGACCATTAACTTCAAAAAAAATAGGGTTGCTAGAAGGAAAGAACCCAAACAGCACCGTTCACGTGTTGGAATTAACACGGGGACCAAGAAAGAATGGTGATGGTGAGAAGTATATATATGTCAAGAATTCTCAACAAGTGGAACAAATCTCAGAACATTCTTGACATAAAGGATGGTAATACTCCAAGGTAAAGAAGAACAATTGCTGGGTAGCAAGGAACTCAAGGTATAACACCAAACATGAACAAGCTCGTGTTGGTGGGAAGGCAATAAAGTGGTCGATGATAATACAATTCATCGAGGGCAAGGATGGTATTTCTCATCATGAATTCAATTGATATCCTGGATGAGCTCAGAATGTTGACGACCACGACACCTTTGTCGCGAGAGTTCATGATGATGTAATCGGTCGGCGACGACATCAAGTCAAAGTAATGATGAAGTGAAAAGGGTATTGGAACCAAGGGTACGACACAAACTCGAAACCAAGCTTGTTGTTCAAGGCGAAATGATATGACGATGAGGATCGACGTAAGGTTAGTTCACCGTCGAAAATTGTGCTCCGAGAAGAAGGACCGGGTAGCACAGTTAAAATCATCACGACAATGATATAGCCAAACAGGCTAGGAATGGCGTGATCGGTTACAAACTCGTACTTAAAGAAGGTTACCAAGTGTCGTTGAACCGTAATGCAGACTCGGTTCAGTTATCGGTGTCTTTGAGTGTTTAATAACTCCGAGCCCTAATCGGTGAGTATGTAGTACTTGATGAAGAACTCATAAGAACTTATGCAGTTCCATGATAATCTCGCGATACCAGGGGGGTAATACTCGACACAAGATCAAAGTAAAGGTTGGACTGGTGTATTGATCCATAGGAGACAATTGTTTTAACTTATCCGAGAAATGAGATCAAAGAAGAACAATCATGGTCGGAACCACGGTTGCAAGGGATCAATTCACAGATACCATATGTTAGTTATCAAGGAAATAGTTATTGTTACAAGAAGCTTTCATGATAGGATATATATCGCGTCCATGGGCATGAACACAAGGTTCAAGGTCGACTCCACTTCTCCAATGCATACCCTTTCATTCACTTCTCGCTTCGATGAAGTTATAGCGTTGAAATTTTATCCGCAAAATACCGTAAGAGTACGACTCATGAAAACTTTCGAGTTCACACATATTAAAGAAGGCATAGGTTCAACCCATCGGGCATCTTAGAATCATATACCAGAATTTTTAGAAGTAATTAACTCAAGCTCAAGGCGAGCATGGTTGAGAAAGCGATTTATACAACTTACCAAAGGCATTATGTATCCGAGAAAAGGCTCACAAGTTTAGTGAATATGAAGGGCGTTGTCGATAAAATCCAACAAAGGATCCGTGGTCCACAAGGAATCTGACGTGAGCATCGGTACTCAACTAGAGGAAGCAGATTATAGAAACAACTGACTAACTCAATTGTCAAATGCAAAGGAATTATGATTCCCAAATCAAGGGATCAGAAGCAATGCTCTGATTAGGGGTGGATAAGTTGAATAGCCTTAGGGTACAATCAAAGACAATTGGATTGGTCGAGAACCAATTTCAGTAAAAGAATGGCAGCTCAGCCGGAAAAGTAATTTATAAGGATCAATGATGATTGCGTGTATTCGCAAACATATTGAGTCAACAGACTCAAAATGATAATGACAAGGAATGTCATTATGACTAAGAGACTTATGGGATTAACCATAATGCAAGCAAGCAAGAATTTCAAGAGCCAAAGGCTCCAGAGGATTTTCGGAAGATCGAATAGTATTTTGAAGACTCCTGTGAAACACATGAACAACTGGGGATGAGCGGATACTCGACAAGTGCGAGGATTTATTTGAAGGGGTATTCATGTGGCAAAGAACTGCTAGGCAGTAGGCACAAAGTATTCTCGGAACAATAGAGAAACTTCGGGTATCTTGTAATAACAAGATCAATGGGGATGATCGTATGAATGGCAAGTGTAAGTAGTTTTCCATACGGATTTATCGGTGGTCGAATAGCAAAAGTGATGGGCACAAAGTCTCGAGAGAACATCGGGAGTATCTTCGAATCTTCCGATTAGCGTATTTATCATCTGAAGTGAGGGGCTCTCCGGGAGAAAGTACTTATGAGAACCTAAAGTTAGTTTTGTTTATAGCAAATTCATTTAACCCGAATAGAAGAGAGTTCGAGTCCCGAGTAAAGGTCGAGGAGTAAAAGATCCTAGTACCACCCGATGGCGACGTGGGCCCGTAAGGCACACAGCCAAGTTAGTAAAAGTTTTGCAATGTTTAGACTCGACTTCGCCAAGGAGTGTGGAAGGGGATTCCTGAGCAATGGCTCGATACCAACTTCAGACGCCTCGATTTAATCGTACACTAATCATGCACGCAAATGTGTACGATCAAGATCGTGGACTCACGGAAGATATCACAACACAACTCTACAAATAAAATAAGTCATACAAGCATCATAATACAAGCCAGGGCCTCGAGGGCTCGAATACAAATGCTCGATCATAGACGAAGTCAGCGAAGCAACAATATCTGAGTACGACATAAGTTAAACAAGTTGCCAAAAGATGGCTAGCACAAACCGATACAGATCGAGAGAGGCGCAGCCTCCGCCTCGATCCTCCTAGGCTACTCCCGGTCGCTGTCGCGGGCTGCACGTAGTAGTAGGCACCTCCGTAGTAGTAGTCGCCATCGACGGTGGCGCCGTGCCCTGGCTCCATCATCTGTTGCAGCAAACGAGTAGAGGTAGGGGAAAGGGGAACAAGGCAACCGTGAGTACTCATCCAAAGTACTGCAAGCAAGGAGCTACACTACATATGCATGGATATATGTGTAAAGGGCCATATCAAGGACTGAATGCAGAATGCCGTAACAAGAGGGGATAGCTAGTCTTAACGAAGACTACGCTTCGTCACCGTCTTGCAACAGTAGAGGAGGGTAGGTTGAAGTCCTCCAAGTAACATCACATAGCAATAATCCTACCCGCAATCCCTCCTCATATCCCCGAGAGAGAGCGACCACCGTTGTATCCGCACTTGAAAGGGTGTGTTTTATCAAGTATCCGGTTCTAGTTGTCATAAGCTCAAGGTACAACTCCAAGTCGCCCTGTTATCAAGATCACGGCTATCCGAATAGATTAACTCCGCCACAAAGTAACAGTCGGGGGCCGTCGGGAACCCAGGCCCACCTCTACCGGGATGGAGCCACCCGCCCTTTCAGCCCCCATCTCCTAACAGTACCACAGTAATGTAATAGTGTAAAGTATATAGATATACCCGTGATCACCTCCCGAGTGATCACGACCCGATAGTATAGCACGGCAGACGGACAAGGATGTAGGGCCACAGATGAAAGTACTAGCATCCTATACTAAGCATATAGGATTGCAGGTAAGGTAACAATGTATAACAAGGACAAGCTATGCAGCAAGATAGGAGTAATCGAAAGCAAGAATATGCTACACTACTCTAATGCAAGCAGTATAGAGAAGAGTAGGCGATATCTGGTGATCAAGGGGGGGCTTGCCTGGTTGCTCAGACAAGGAGGGGTCGTCGGTGACGTAGTCGACCACAGGGGCATCAACATCGGTCTCAGAGTCTACCGGAAAAGTAACGGAGGGGGAACATAATAAATAACAGAGCAATCAAATGCATCACAAAGCGTAACAAGACAATACGCGGTGTTCGGTGTGCCCTAAAGCGGTATGAGGTGGTACTTGGTTATGAAACATCCGGAAGTATTCCTTGTTTCGTGATTTCGGAGGAGCCGGAGGGGAAAGTTGCAGGTTCGATAGGTTAGGTGTGTGGTGGACGAACGGACCGCGTATCCGGATTCGTCTCGTCGTTCTGAGCAACTTTCATGTAGAAAGTATTTTCATCCGAGTTACTGATTATTTTATATTAATTTTTAAAGTTTTAAATCATTTTCTAATTTATTAATTATTAATTAAGTCAACATTATCCAGAATAGTGTTCGCTGATGTCAGCATGACGTCAGCAGTCAACGTTGATCGTTGGCCTGGTCAACCTGACAGGTGGGTCCCATTTGTCATTGTCTGAGTTTAACTAAACAGGTTAATTAGTTTAATTACTTGATTAGGTTAACTAATTCTAATTAATTTAGTTAAACCAAATTAATTAACTTAATTAATTCACTAATTATTTATTTATTTATTTATTTATTTTACTAATTTCATTTTCATTCTCATTTTCATTTTCATTTTCTTTTTAACAGGGGCATGGGGCCCCTGTGTCATAGACCCTAGGGGCCTAGCGGGCGACGGGTGCGGGCGACCAAGGGCGGCGCGCGCGCCCGGCAAACGGAACTGGCGAGGGGGGGGTGGCGCGGTGAGGTTCGCCATGGCGCGGGCTCGCCGGCAGCAATAAGGTGCGGGCGTGCCTAGGCGCCCACCACGCGAGGGGAGGCGAGGCGGCCAGTGGCTGTGCCCGGGCGGCGGGCCACGACGCCCAACATGGGGCGCGGCCGGCGCCGGAGACGGCCAGGGGTCACCGCGGAACGGGGGGAAGAGGGTAGCAGGGGGGATGGGGTCCTCACATCGAGCGGTAGGGGAGGTTAGTGGCCGCAGCCGGGGAAGGCGAGGCCAACACGCGGAGGGGGGGAACTGCCGGAGCGCAGCCATGGTGGCCAATGGCGCGTGCGACCACCGACGACGACGGGGACGAGGGGGACGAGGGGTAAGAGGAGGACGGACGGCGGCTCACCCCCGTTGCAGGGGAACGCCGGCGAGGCTCTGAGGAGCCGCGGTTGAGGAGGAGGTCGAGGACGGCGCAGTGATGAGGACGAGGCGGCGGGCGACGCCGGACGAGGTGGCGGGACCGCGACGACGCCAAGGCCGAGGCTCGGGGCGTCGCGGGGTCGAGCCCCCGATTCGGCCAGCGTCGAGGGAGGCACCACACGGAGGAGGGTGGGGCGTCCGCATGGCGACGGGATGGGAGGCGCCGGGCGAGGTGGCGGGGAAGGCGCGGTCGCCGGGAGAGGCAGCGGGCTGGCACCTTGAGCATGGGCGCGCATGACGAGCGAGGGAGCGGGAGGAGGGGATCGGGGCGAGTGGCGGGGTCGGGCGCCGCCTCGATCCAGATCCCGAATCGGGGGGAGGAGAGGAGCGAGGGGAGGGGGATCGGGTGAGGGTTAGGGTTTCACTGGTGGGGATAAGGAGGAGGGGGTGGGGCGGCTGGGCGGCTCAAGGCGTTCGATGGCCTCTTGGGTCGTGGCCCAATGAGGGGTGGGGGGGGGGGTCTCTCTTTATTCTTCTTCTTGTTTTCCTTTTCCTTTTATTTATTTTACCTTTTCTGCTTTTAGTTTTGTTTCCTATTATTTTAGTTTTATTAAAATACACACTTAGCATCTAATTTAGTATTTCAACTTAGTCCATAGTCACAAAAAGTCTAATCCTCAAATAAATTAGTTTGACATTTTATTAATTACAAAAGGTATTTAAACAATTGTTTTAACTATTGTTTTAATTGTTTTAGGCCTTTATACATTTTATCAAAGTTTGGTTTCTCCACCATAATTACCTAGGTATTATTTGGTTCACTCCTAACATTTAAATCTTAATATTTGAAAACTTTTATTGATTGCTCGATTTTGAATTTGAAATTGAACTAGGTTCAACTAACGCGAGTTTATCCACAGTAACCGAGGTGACGTGGCATCATTAGTGGGGATTACTGTAGCTTAATTACCCGGGCGTCACATCGGTGGAGGGGGAGTGTGTGTGTGCGGTGTGTGTGTGTGTGTGTGTGTGTGTGTGTGTGTGTGTGTGTGTGTGTGTGTGTGTGTGTGTGTGTATCAGGTATTGAGAGAAATCAAACCTATGGAGAGAAATGTGTGGGTATGTGACGGAAAGCTACATGCTAAATAGGGTTTTCATGAAGAGATTGTGCATGCGAGATAGAGAGCGATGTGCGGGCCTTGAGGTGGGCAGGGGTCGGGTGAGGGTGTCAAAATGTGTGCGTTGATGCATGTGTTACATGCGATCGTGCGAGGGACGGACAAATCGAGAGAGATGGTTGTTGTGTTATGGATGCTCCTCTCTCTCTCTCTCTCTCACACACACACAAGTACAAATAGAAGACCGTTCTCTCATGTATACACAATGTATCAGCATCTGTCTATGTCTCACTCATGCATGATCATTTGCACATTCACACCTCTCTATGTCTCTATCACACGCACACTGTCTCCACATTGCCCTTCCGCCACAACACACATATGGACACATACACACGTTCTCTCTCAGTCACACACACAAAATCAGTATTAAAAAAACTAGGGCGCACCTAAAACGTCAAAATCCAAATAAACACAAACTGGAAATATTGTAGCGTCAAGAACTTTTCCAGGAAAAAATGTTGAGTAATATTCGGGGATTGTTTTCACACACACAAAAAGGTTCGGTGGGTGTCCTTCGAGCACGACACAGCGACGCACCGTTCGATCGACCGCGCGGCCGCGGTTCACGCACTTGCACAAGATTCCATATCGTGGCTGTGGTAACTAATATAAGTGATGCCTCAGTCTAATGTTTATGTGTACTAGTACAGTTTTCTTTCAAGTTTGACCAACCCTATATAAAACTAAACTAAGCTCCCATACACGCACTCATCAATATGCCGCTGCCGCCCGCCTGCTCCGGCCAACCATTTCTCACCCATCACCGCCATGTCACTGCCATCCCTACACCATGAAGCCGAAGGCTCACTGAGGGAGTCCCGGACTAGGGGGTGTCCGGATAGCCGGACTATCGTCACGGCCGGACTCCAAGACTATGAAGATACAAGATTGAAGACTTCATCCCGTGTCCGGATGGGACTTTCCTTGGCGTGGAAGGCAAGCTTACGATACGGATATGTAGATCTCCTACCATGTAACCGACTCGTAACCCTAACCTATCCGTGTCTATATAAACCGGAGGGTTTTAGTCCGTGAGGACTAACAACAATCATACCATAGGCTAGCTTCTAGGGTTTAGCCTCCTTGATCTCGTGGTAGATCTACTCTTGTACTACCCATATCATCAATATTAATCAAGCAGGAGTAGGGTATTACCTCCATCGAGAGGGCCCGAACCTGGTAAAAACATCGTGTCCCTTGTCTCCTGTTACCATTCGCCTAGACGCACAGTTTGGGACCCCTACCGAGATCCGCCGGTTTTGACACCGACATTGGTGCTTTCATTGAGAGTTCCTCCGTGTCGCCACCGATAGGCCTGATGGCTCCTTCGATCATCAACAACGACGCGATCCAGTGGTGAGACTTTTCTCCTGGACAGACCTTCAGATTCGGCAGCTTTGCATCATGGGCCAATTCGCAGGCCATCCGGAGCAGATCGAAGCTACGCCCGCCATCAGTCAGATTTGAAAGTGTGAACTATACGGCCGATATCCGCGGGACTTGATCTTCAATGGATTCGAGCCGCAGCCAAGCCGCCGCCAGACTGCTTCGATGGGCATGATCTAGCTCGCAGCCGAACGGTGTCCCGGAGGTCCGCACCAAAGACCCGCCCCGCCCTTGATCCGGAGCCGGATTCCCGATCGAGGACGAGTGGTTGGACACCGCCGGGGCTACGATCTCTACGGCGATTGACCCAAACTCCATCCATGTCCTTTGCGAAGACCTCGACTCCAAGGTGCCGGACTCCTCTCCGCATCTCAACCCCCGCTCCCGCCAATCGAATCCGATTGGGCGCCTGTTATGGAGTTCACTGTCATGACATCTTTCAAAGACTCGCCTTTGGCGATATTCTGAATTCACTAAAGTCTCTCTTTATCCGGAGAGCCCCGGCCGGATTATGGACAGAAGGTTGGGATGCGGACGATGAAGAAATTCAACGCCCACCCACCACCCACTTTGTAGCCACTGTCGATGATTTAACCGACATGCTAGACTACGACTCAAGACATCGACGGTATGGACGATCGATGCCGGAGACGACCAAGACCCAGCGCCTACAAGGGCACTGGAAGGCCACCTCGTCATATGACATATATATGGTGGACATCCCAAAAGATGGGAACGGCGATGGAACAACGGAGGATGACCCCTCCAAGAAACAGCCGAAGCGCCGACGTCAGTGGCCCGCCTAAATCCCGCCACAACAAAAGCGGTGATTCCGCACGGAGATAATAACACCCGGACAAGTGCCGAAGAGAACCCCTCCAGCAGACTCAGCGCAGGAGGAGGGAGAAGCAAGTCCGCACGACAAGGCGGCAGTAAAGAGAGGTCGAGGACGATAATTATGTGCCTCCCTCCAAGATGAGGCAAGCTCGACGACGACGACTTTGTCGTGCCTCGAGGATCCCGCCGAACAGAGCGCTTTCAAACGCAGGCTTATAGCCACGGCAAGCAGCCTCAAGAAAATCAGCAACAACTTAGAGCTGATCAAGACCTGCTAGTGGACAGATGGATCAAGTCCTTGCAGCCAAGAGTATGAACTCGAACGCCTCCAAAAGCTACCCCAAACGCAGGCCATTGCCTCGACTAGAGGAGGAAACACCCAAGTCACCGGCGCACGACATGGCAGATCGGCCACCTCATGGTCATGACAGAAGCCTCTCGCCCTCCGCCAAGCCACACCCCGACGCCGCCAAAAGTACCAAGGCACGGGAAAACGCGCCGGACTTGCGAGATATATTGGAGGATAAGGCAAAACATACAAGATCGATCTACGGATCGCGTGGGCGCCCAGCAATGCGGGATGATTACCGTCGCACCGGATACAGCAAAACCGGCCGGGCCGAACACAGTAGACAAAGCTCATATGAGCTATGTCGTGATATAGCCCAATACAGAGGCGCCGCACACCCACTATGCTTCACAGATGAAGTAATGGATCATCAAATTCCCGAGGGTTCAAGCCCGTAAACATCGAATCATACGATGGTACCACAGATCCTGCGGTCTGGATCGAGGATTATCTCCACCATATCCACATGGCCCGCGGTGATGATCTACATGCCATCAAATACCTCCCACTCAAACTTAATGGACCAGCTCGACATTGGCTCAATGGCTTGCCAGCAGAATCAATTGGTTGTTGGGAGGACCTGGAAGCCGCATTCCTTGATAACTTCCAGGGCACATATGTGCGACCACCAGACGCCGATGACCTTAGCCACATAATTCAGCAGCCGTAAGAATCGCCGGACAATTCTCGACTCGGTTCCTAACAAAGAAAAATAAAATCGTTGACTGTCCGGATGCAGAGGCCCTTGCAGCCTTCAGACATAACATCCGCGACGAGTGGCTTGCCCGGCACCTAGGACAGGAAAAGCTAAAATCTATGGCAGCCCTCACAACCCTCATGACTCGCTTTTGTGCGGGAGAGGACAGCTGGCTAGCTCGAAGCAACAACTTGGCCAAACATCCTGATAGTCCGGATACCAAGGACAACAATGGCAGGTCGCATCGCAACAAGAACAAGCGCCGCATTAACGGCGATAATACTGAAGATACGGCCGTTAATGCCGGATTCAGAGGCTCTAAACCCGGTCAGGGAAGAAGCCATTCAAAAGAAATACCTAGGGCCCATCCAACTTGGACCGCATACTTGATTGCTTGTGCCAAATACATGGCACCCCGAAAACCAGCCAATCACACCAACAGGGATTGTTGGGTGTTCAAGCAAGCAGGCAAGTTAAGTGCCGAACTCAATGACAAGGGGCTGCATAGCGATGATGAGGAAGAGCCTCGGCCGCCGAACAATAGAGGACAAAAAGGTTTTCCCACACAAGTGCGGACGGTGAACATGATATACGCAACCCACATACCCAAAAGGGAGCGGAAGCGTGCACTACAGGACGTATGCGCGATGGAGCCAGTCGCCCCAAAGTTCAACCCATGGTCTTCATGCCCGATCACCTTCGATCGAAGGGACCACCCCACTAGCATCCGTCACGGCGGCTTCACCGCATTGGTTCTTGACCCAATTATTGACGGATTTCACCTCACCGAGTCCCGATGGACGGCGGTAGCAGCTGAACCTGCTTTATCGTGATACAATGCGCAAAATGGGCATAGACCCTCAAGGATTAAACCTACAAAGACGACCTTTAAAGGCGCCATACCGGTGTAGAGGCCAATTGTACAGGCTCACCACACTCGAAGTGGTGTTCGGATCTCCGGATAACTTCCGGCGAAGAGTTAATCTTCGACATCGCCCCATTCCGCAGCGGCTATCATGCATCGCCGGACGAACCGCATTCGCAAAGTTCAATGCGGTGCCGCACTACGATACCTCAAGCTCAAGATGCCAGCCCTCGAGGAGTAATCACGGTCAATGGAAACACCGAACGCCTCTCCGAACGGAGGAGCATACGGCGGCCCTCGCGCGGAGGTGAAAAGCAGCCTCACGGCAATTCTCGAGTCCGACACTAAGCATCCGGACACCGCCAAGCGCGCCCGGAGTAACCTGCAACAAGACCACCTGGCACGATTCAAGCACGAGTAGCAATCCGGCTCCAACTCCAGCCCTCGAGAAATTGGAAAGCTAGTATTACGCGCATATAATTACGCCTGGAGATACCATGGGCATATGGGGAGGGCAAGACAATGGCACGCCAAGAATGCGGCTCGACCGCACTGTGGCCCCGCCTGTCATTTCTTTTTTCTTTTCCTCTTTTCTTCCTTTTTTTACTTCAGACTCCGCCTTTGAGAAGTTCTGTCCGGCACTTGAATCGCCGAACTCACGATGCAACAGCCAGGGAAGCGGAAAGCCACGTCGAGTGTTCAGGTGGTCTCTATTACGAGCATTATACCTGTTTTACATACCATCCCACAGCTTACCCCTGGAGGGGGACATGTTAGATAGTCCCATCCCTTGCTTATCACACTATTTGTATCGTTCTGCTTCCATTGCAGTACCTTTTTGAATAAACAATACATAGCTTTTGCTTATTATTGCTCTACTTCCTTTATATATACATATGTTCATTTCACAACATGTTGCAACCGTACACTTTGGTACGGCCAATACACCAGGGGCTTAAGTATCCCAAAATTATGGTGTGATAAGTCCAAACACTTTCACAAGTGCGGCACCCTGAACTTATAGCATTATATGAATTGGCTCCGAATCATGTCTTGGGTCAATAGTTGGGTTTGCCCGCCCCGTGTTTTGGTACCTTACGCCCGCTATATCGGCTAAGGTAGCACCGGGAGAACCACTGCGATTGTGCCTCAGTTATGCTGGGTCGAGCACCTCAGTGGAGAAAGCTAAAACTGACCGCCATGATAGGGCGAGAGCCGATCGCTATTCGAGAGGTTTTTTTGGGTCCCTAAAGACTTGTGCCGCTTAGAGCGAGGAACCGGAATTGTCCGGCCAAGGCGTGGATAGCGCCCCGAACTCGGTCTTCCGAATACTAGGGGCTTCGCCGAAATTTAAAATTATAGAATTATATGGCTAAGTGAGAGTGTTCAAGCATTATAAGTCCGGTTGCCTTGTTCGTTGTGTTGAGCGCCTCCTAGATGGACCCAAGAATGGGAATAAGAGTGCTCACGTTTATCCCTAACACCCCAAAGACTGTGGCATGGGGGCTGAAGCCAAAGACTTGCCATCTCTCAAATTTGATAAACGGCCGCATGTAAGGTAATATTTTAAATTAATAAGCGTTGCTTAGCGATATGAACAAGTTTTCAGCGAGAGGATAACAAATGGAGTTTATTCAAAATTACATCTTTGGAGCACTCATCCGCTATTCGCGGGCACCTTCAGAGGCCCTCATAGTACATTTCGGCGTGCGATGCTCATGGCCCTTCGGTGGCCCGTCTGTCACAAGCCTCTCCGCATCCAGCTTGCCCCAAGGCACTTTAGCACGGGCAAGGGCCCGACGGACACCTTCAATGCAGACGGAGCACTTGATGACTTCAAGCCGCGGACAGGCATCCACCAGCCGCTGCACTAATCCGAAGTAGCTCCCGGGCATGGCCTCTAATGGCCACAACCGCGCTATAAGGCCCTTCATGGCCTGTTCGGCGACCTTATGGAGCTCGACCAGCTGCTTCAGCTGGTCGCTCAGGGCACTGGATGGTCGGCCTCAAAGATACCGAGACCGAACATCTTTTCCGCCGAGCTCCCTCCTTGGCGCGGTAGAATGCGGCAGATCGTACACACTCTGGGCAAATCTGCGAATGCTCCTGGAGAGCTCCGAATTCGGGTAAGTAATAGGTAATTCACTTTCGCATGCGTGCTTTGCATAAAGAATGCCTTACCCGCCGCTATCTTCTTTAAAGACTCAATTTCTTGGAGGACTTTTTGGGCCTCGGCCTTAGCAGCTTTGGCACTCTCAAGAGCCGAGGCGAGCTCGGACTCGAGTTCGAGTCATGCTCCAAACTCTCGTGTTTTTCCACGAGAGCTTGAGCTCTTGCCGCATTTTGGCCAGCTGCGCCCCCTTCTCTCGCTCGGTGCGCCCGCAGCCATTTGAGCCGACCACGGACACCGCTCTTCGTGGTCGCCACCTCGCTCGTGGCCCCCGCAGCACCCAAGTTATTCCTGTTATTTTTGCAACCAAAACCTTTTCTATAAGGTATTTCTTTAATAAGGTATTACTTACCTTCCTTGTCCTCGAGCTGCTTCTTGGCTTGTCCGAGCTCGCTCTCGCACCGCCGAGGTTCTCTTTAATGCATTGACCTCCGCAGCCAAGGTAGAGGTCAGCCAAGCGCCTGCATTCCCATATTGACATACTTATGTTAGACTCCTCAGATATCTTTTTTAGATCCTTAGTCCGCTTTTCTTTCCAACACCAACTAAGCATCGTGGCTACCGTCTATGCGGTTATATTTTTACATATTCTATAACTTACCTCAAAGCCTGTTAGAAGGCTGGTACGAGCTTCGTCAGTCCGCTCTTGGCGGATCGAATCTGTCCGGATCACCGCACTCATAACAAAGGTGGTGCTCCTCCTCGATGGAAGCGCCGCTGAGCACCTCCAAGAAGTTATCCGTGCCTCCGGTTGATGGAGGACACCGCGCCTTACCTTCTTCCAAGGGTCCGCTGTCAACTCCGAACCACTTGAAGGTTCCGCATGGAGACCGGACAAGGGTCGGGCCTAGAGCCCTCATGGTCTTGCCCTCACAAGACTGGAGTCCAGGAGGTTGCCTTGTGGCACCTCCCGCGCTACCTCCTCTTGACCAAGCCCTCCTGGGCCCTTGTGGGCCGCCCAGAAGCGTGAGGCGAGGAGGCGGTCGGAAGCGAGGTACTTCCATTTCCGACGAGCCTGTGGACCCGCCGATGAATCGGCGAACTCGCCCTTGGGCGGGCTGCACGGTTGTTCGACATTAGAGAACACTCTGCAATAATAAAAGAAATGGGTATCCGGACACTTACGATCTCGCCAGGGCTTGGCCCTTGTAGGCCAATCCTCCTCGCCGTCGCCGACGCTGCTTGGAGAAGTCCGGAGGAAGGGTACTTCCTTCTGATTCCTCCGCCTCCCCTGGCTAGGGGCGGCCTTCCTTTTTCTCCTCCCCGATGGGGAGGAGCTTCTTCTTCCTCCTCGCTCTGTGAGAAGATTCGCTTCGTAACTGACAAGACTCGGCGTTGGGAGCTCCTTCGAGTTCCCGTGGCCTCCTTCTTGGCCTTCTTCTCCGCACCACGTGACGGCGCCGAGCCAGCAGCCCCGTCTAATCGGGCGTCCTCCGGATCTTCTCGCAAAGGAGCCGACAGTTAATCTGTCCGGACGTCTTCAGCCAGTCCTATCGAGATTAGGGAGTTTTAGATCCCACGAGAGTCAATCTATGAAAAAGAGTCCCTAAAGGGTAAATAACTTATCTCGCCGCTTGACGCTGCGAAATGTATCCGCGATATTTGGTAGCGGATGTCGGGCTTCGCGCCTTTGAACAGCACCTTCCAGCGCTTTCGACGTAATGTCGAAGAGCCGACTCAAGGTTCGGTGCTGTGCCGGATCGAACTCCCACAAATTGAAGGCCCGTTGTTGGCATGGGAGAATCCGGCGGATGAGCATCACCTGGATTACGTCGACGAGCCTAAGATTCTTGGCCGCCAGTTTTCGGACGCATGTTTGAAGTCTGGATGTCTCGTCCGAATTCCACCACGCCGCTCGCTCTCTCCATGACGAGAGCCGTGGGGAAGCCGATCTGAATTCGGGGCCGCCACCCATCAGTGTTGCGGGGCTCGTGATGTAGAACCACCCCGATTGCCACCCTTTATTGTCTCCACGAAGGCGCCTTCGAGCCATGGGACTTTGGCCATCTTGCCAACCATGGCGCCCAAGACTCGCTTGACGGCCGCCCACTACCTTCGCCGGACGTTGAAGATCTTCAGCCATAAGTCGGGTGGGGCTGGATGCAGAGGAAGGTTTCGCATACCCACGATAAACGCCGAGATGTTGAGGATGAAATTTGGGGCCAGGTCGTGGAAGTCCAGGCCGTAGTAGAACATGAGCCCCTGACAAATGGGTGAAGAGGAAAACCTAGTCTCATGGAGGAAGTGGGGAGAAACACCACCTCTCATGGGGCCTGTGGGTCGGAATGAGCTGCCCCTTGTCGGAAGCTCAGGCGCGATGTTGCCGGACAAGTATCCGCCTCCCGCAGTCTTGCGATGTGCCCTCCGTGACGGAGGAGGCCATCCACCTGCCTCCCGCCTCCCGACATGGTTGGAGAAAGGTTGAGGTGGGATGTCGGACTTGGGCGCTGGAGCTCGAAAAGGAAATGGATAAGCAAAGTAGGAAGAAGGCGAGGTGAAAAGGTGGATTCTTATCCCTTAGATGGACGGACGGTTATGCGTGTCCCACCGCCCGGTAAAACTCGCTATTTCCCAAGCGCCGAATCAATGGCGCAGATGGTTTACCCACGCCCCAGATTGATGAGAAGCCCGGAATAAGGGGAACGATCTATGCTTTGATAAGACGTACAAGGAAACCGCCTCGCTAAACACGCCGAGGTGGAACAATAAAAACGATTCATATAAAAGCCTGGCCGTGGTGTGATGTCACGCTGAATGCATCAGCAGATCAGTGCAAAAATTATTCTCTCTACGGTGTTATGTGGAACTTGTTTTGCAGAGCCGGACACTATCCTTGTGTTCAAAACCTTCTATGAAGTATTTGGAGGAGGAACCCGCCTTGCAATGCCGAAGACAATATGCGCGCCGGACTCGTCGTCATTGAAGCCTGGTCAAGGGCTACTGAGAGAGTCCCGGACTAGGGGGTGTCCGGATAGCTGGACTATCGTCACGGCCGGACTCCAAGACTATGAAGATAAAAGATTGAAGACTTCGTCCCGTGTCCGGATGGGACTTTCCTTGGCGTGGAAGGCAAGCTTGGCGATACGGATATGTAGATCTCCTACCATTGTAACCGACTCTGTGTAACCCTAACCTATCCGGTGTTTATATAAACCGGAGGGTTTTAGTCCATAGGACTAATAACAATCATACCATAGGCTAGCTTCTAGGGTTTAGCCTCCTTGATCTCGTGGTAGATCTACTTGTACTACCCACATCATCAATATTAATCAAGCAGAGTAGGGTATTACCTCCATCGAGAGGGCCCGAACCTGGGTAAAAACATCGTGTCCCTTGTCTACTGTTACCATCCGCCTAGACGCACAGTTCGGGACCCCCTACCCGAGATCCGCCGGTTTTGACACCGACACTCACCCGCTCACGTCGTTTGCAGTCCCTCCTCGAGATGCCGCTGCGTTGCCAAGCACGCGAGCAGCTGGTGGAGCCGCGTCTATGCATGCAATGTACAAAGAGGAGGACGAGCGCGTGCTCTAGCATGCCAACGAGGAGGAACTAGCGTGTCATTGTCGTCTCCGCCCACGCGGAGCAGGCGCACATGGTGGCTATCGCGGCGGAAGCCGGTCGCGCCGAGCCCGCAAACTGGGTGCGGACGTGGAATCTTCCTTTGAGACCTTGAATGCCACGAGGATCCTGCAATCTGAAGGAGCAATTTGGGTCAGTCGACTCTTGTGAGCCGTTGGATGCAACATGGATGGCTAGAAGGGCTTCTTCAACCTCCGAAATTGATGCACTGTTCATCTTCTCAGCCAGCCACACGCCTAACCGCCTGCCGCCGCCGGCCCGCCCTCTCCTGAACTGCCTGCCACCGCCATGCTCCCCCACCCCCACCATCCGTTTAACCCCGGGCATGATCCATTTTTTCCGGCGAACTGCATTCCACACCCAACACTCATAAGATAGATCATGGGCACCCTGCTACCCTAATATAGATACCGGGGTATCTTCTCTACCATCTTCTTCCTTCGCTCCGTCGAACTTCTTTCACAAATCGACTGACCCAAATTATACTACTAGTACGAATGTATTAAGTATAGTAGGAACACGAAGATACAAGCAGTAGTACCAACTACAAGAAGAACAATAGTAAGACATAGTACTAGTACTATTGTACGTACTAAAGAGTTCAAATAACGAGAAAGAACATAAAGTTCAAATAACGAGAAAGAACATAAACATAGTTCTGCTGGGGGCTCAGCACAACACACCCCTGAAATAAAACTAAGCAACTAGTCCGCTTGACACTGTAGTAGAACCAGCATGAGCGACGGCACTGCCACCTTACTCGGAGTCCGAGTCCGCGTCCTCGACTTCATCCTCGTCCCTCTTCCTCTTCCTCTTCGCTGCCGCTTGTTTGCTTGAACCGGACACTTGGCTCTGCTTCTTCATCCAGCCCTTGTAGATATTTAAATAAAGGTAGGCATCCATTGCTGCCTACAGGATGTGATCTTCATCTATTGTCTTTGACTCCCATGCATGATGAAACTCGTGGTGAGGTTTCTTCAGTTTAGCGTACGAAGGATCAATCATGGTTGCTGCCAGGGTCAGCATTGAAGGCTGAGAGGAGGACACTAGGCTTGCCTTCTGGAGATCGAAGGGCTGGCCTACAACGAGGCCTATCCGACCCAGGACATCCCTGTCGTTCCTAAAGTCTACAGTAACGAATTTCACTCTTTCGTCCTCGAGGAAGTTCTTAAAATCCTCGCACTCAACGTCGTCATGGCATATGTGGTAGACCAAGAACACATTATGTACGCGAACCTGGATCACGACGGGCTGCTTCTTCTCTGCCTCCTTTAGAATCTTCTCGCTTTCCAGGACTATGGTGTACTCAACATCTAGCCCAGCGACCCACTCATCCTTTGAACTGTTGAACATGCTCAGGAAGCGAGCAAGGCATGCTTTCACCGTCGCGGATCCACGGGTGTAGATGATGATGAACTCATCACCGGTGATGGCTCTAACCTGGTACTCAGCGGCGACCATGGAGATTTGGGAGGCCATGGATTTTGGAGGACGGTTAGGAGAAGTTGAACTGGTGTAATGTAAAAGGACGGGATGACTGGGAGCAAACTATTGTAAGGTATAGAAGACGGGGACGAGTAGGGCGTGCAAACAACGCGGGGTTGTAGGCTTGCCTGGTGGATAAACGGTTGCAAGCCCCCAAAGAGTTCTCGAGTACAATGCGGGACCCACTAGATGTCATGTCTACTAGACCCATATGGTAGGCCTGACGGTATAGCTTCTGCCTGTTCACACGCCATGCCGGCGCGTGGATGTAACTTCACTTAACTCCCTCAACCGTCATGCCTCCCATGACCTTCACCTTACTCGCGCGGTCGCACCCTTTGAGACTTCGACCGGCTATAAATGAGCCATTTTTTCCTACTCCGGATGCATGATACTCCCTCTGGTCCTTTTTACTTCGATCAACCATTTGCAAAGTTTTGACCAAATTTATACTAAAAGTATCAATATCTACAATACTGATTATAATGAGTATAAAAACTACATTTTATAATGAGTATAAAAATATTGTTATGACATTGTGAATGTTGATGTACATTTTTCTATAAGTTTGGTCAAAGTAGAGGTAGATTGACTTCAGACAAAACTTAAATGCACAATGCAGACTAGTTCCTCCGTCAAAAGCGCACTATGTCCTATCTAGTCATCACAACAAGGTTAGCTATTAGAGTACCACTACCTCCCTTCTAGTTTAAAGGGCTCGATTAAAAAATTTCACCTACTCTTACCAAGATAGAGGCGGTGGAATAGTTTTTGTAGTGGTTTCTAGAGTCTGGACTCCATCTTCAGGAACCTTCGCCGCCGCCGGCAAGAATGCAAGGAGATGAACCAGAAAGGAAATGAGGCTGGAATGAGTAGTTCCGTATTTTATACAGTGGTAGAGGTGGGTAAATATCTGCTAGACAGTACCTCGGTGGCAAGGCCATGTCTCTATGCACACACATCTCAGCCATTGGTTCCAAATAGATTGAATGGCTCACGTTGTCCAGAGGCAAACATACCATCACCACCAACTGAGATTTTTATAGGAGTGGTCATGCATGCATGTGGTGTAATTAATGCATCGATTTACACAATTTTTTGAGAAAAACGAGAGTACTAATTAAGTACTTTTGCAAACTACGGAATTAGTTCCACCATTCATCATCTACCTTGGTTGAAGAGATTTTCAAATTAAGCCCTATAAACCGGAAAGGAGGGAGTACCACATTACCACCACTATGGCTAGCCTTAATCATCACATGCAATAATTTAGTGCACCTTGAAATCTGAATGCCTGCTTGACTCTCCTTCTCCCTCCAGCAGTCCCACCACTCGACCCCGTGTGGAAAAAATCTGCATGCATGACTCTCCTCCTCCGCCGTCCAACCACAGACCAGCAATATTTCCACCCCTTCCCTCACCCGTAATTTACTCCAACAAATATGCCCACATAGCTGCCTGAGTTACTTAACTGTAGGTGCATTGGGTCACTGACACTGGGCCCAACAGGCATCTGGCCCACATGTTAGTGACGCAACTGGACCTGTAGTTAAGTCAGTGCAGCTCAGTCCATATATTACGTAGGTGTGCCATTGCTCGCTATAAATACTATGTCTCCCACGGGATTCGGAAGAATGCTCATGTTCATCGCTATCTCCTCCCCCTCCCTCTCACGTCGACCACCATGACATCCCCCTCCCAAGCCCTACGCGTCCCTCGCTGCACCGCGTGGATGGTCACGCGTCACCATTCCGTTCCTCGCCGCCACTAGTCAAGGAGGACACGTCGCCGTTCCGTTCCTCGCCGCCACTAGTCGAGGAGGACGCGTCGGCGTTCTCCTCCTCACCACGACGCGTCGAGGTGGACACGTCAGCGTTCCCAATCTCGCCAGCGCGCGTGTCGGAGGATGCGACGGCTCCGCACTGCGAGGAGAACGCCGCGCCGCCCACCGAGCCCCCCCTAGCCTTGAGGAGCTTTGGAAAGAAATGGATGTCGCCTTGTGGGAGGCTTTGCCTCCGGCAGAGCGCGCCAAAATAAAGGTAGAGAAGAAGGCCGAGGAAGAGAAGCTCGTCACAGGGCAAGCTGCCTGGCAGGCCTATGTCGTGTCCGAGAGAGTCAAGGAATTGGCTCTTTGGCAGAAGGCTCGTGCGAGGGTCGTGAGGGTGGCGGAGGACGCCCGTGCCAAAGCCCTGAGTGCAATCGGGCCCAAGCGTCTCATCTACACTTGGCGGTACGTGGACCAGGTGCATGCTTCCAGCGAGGAGGAGTACCTATTCGCGCCGTATCACCACACCGGTGAGGTCGCGCTCGCCCGTTGGCAAGCCGCAAATCGGCACCTCGCGAGTTGCAAGGCTGAGGAAGAGGCGTTGTGTCGGCGCTACTGAAATGGTCACAGACTGTGGCACTCGTGGCGCGGCTGCAGCGCCTCCTCATGAAAGGCCGTGGATTTTACTAGGAATATAATTTAGTTTCGTAAGGCGGTCTCATTAGTTTTGGGACGCAAAAATCTCGAACATTCGGGAATTATTAGCGTCCTTAATTAAGTACGTAGAAGGAAAAGTTTGGAAACCTTGTCTATCCCTATGCATTTTGTAAGTACGTGCATATGTCACATGCACTAACATTTTATCAGTTGAATCTTTGGTCAAAATTTAGCACAAATTACAATGGTGAAGAATAAACCAAGACGGAGGTACTAGTAGTAGTTTAGAAGCCCAAATAAATGAGTGAGACGCCTTAATGTTACTCTCCACTGTGACTAGTCTTATGGGAAAAGTCGGGGAATGATTTGCTTATTTTTTAAGCCGCCAAAAGAACTGCCCTAGGAGTAGTAGCTAGGGATACTAGGAGTAGTAGCTAGGGATCGAAAAGTAGATGAACCGGAGAAAGTAAATGCGCATGATGAAATGCAAAAAGACGGAGGGATGTGATGGTTGCTTGTCCGCTTATTTTACTGCACTACTTATTACCGGGAGTGGTTGGGGTTTTGATATGATGGCTTTATCGCCGCGCCACGAAGCGGGTGAGATCATGCCAAAGGCCGCCTCTACACTAGTATTACATTTGTCGGTGTACTAGAGTAGGGGTACCCTAGTATCCCTAACTCGCACGGGCAGTTGCAGCACCCCACGGCAAGGCTTGCCCGGTGACCGCCAAGGTCCTCCGCTGCTCCTTTGGAGCCATTCAAGAACAAAGATTCAAGGCCCCTGCAAGAGGAGCTTGCCGAAGGCCACTCAAGGCACGGCGAAACAAGACCCGCAAGAGGAGCTTGCCGAAGGCTTGGTGAGCGACAAGCCCCGAGCGACAAGGATTCAGCTGCGGCAAGGCGCTTGCCGCGGCAGTAACCTCTTCATCTCCGCCTCCACTCATCCACCAACGTGTCGCCATGGGGCCATTCCAGCGCAGGTCAAGAGGTCTGTGCAGCCAGCGGGAGCAGCGATAAGCGCGCCGACAAGCTTACCATCGGGCAAACGGTGGCGCACTCGACGGTCCCTCGCTGTAATCGCTTAGGCGATATGGACGGCATTTAATGTTCTTATCCCTTGCCGCCGGAGTTAGGTATAGTACATCGTACATCGCATGTCGGTGTACCAACTACTGTTTTTCCATTTGTACCTCATCTACGCTACACCGCCGGTGACCCCTTTAGCCTATAAAAGGAGGCCCATGCACAACGAGAAGGGTTTGGTCTGGTTCGCTCATTCGACTCATTCGAGACCACACTCACTCAAAGCTAGGTTTTGTAGCTCTCATTTCTCCCTAGCAAGAACACAATACAATCAACCAAGCAGCAGAGTAGTATTATCTCCGGAGAGCTCCGGCTGGGTAACCGCCGTGTGCATCGCCGATCTGCTTCTTCGCAATCTCCGCCCCATCGAACCAAAAGGGACTCGGTCCGCTAAGTCCCATAGGTGTTCGTGGGTCACGATTAGCTTCCCGACATCTTTGGCGCGCCAGTAGGGCGCGAGGCTGTGTGAACCTGATCCGCGCTCACACGAGCAACATCTTCATCATCTCATCAACATGCCACCGAAGAAGAAGGCTTCGCGGCAGCAGAGCCGTCTGCGCCAAACCCACCACCACCGTGAGCCGACGAGTGGTGGGGAAGACGCCGGCGGAGGAACGGGCGCCGCCGAGGGAGCCCACGATGCTGCCAAGTCCAAGGACAAGGCGGGCAGACTCGGGCGTCCGGATACGCATCTGGCCCATCTCAGGAGGCGCGAGACCGACAACGCCATGGTGCTCGCAGCGCCATACGCTCGCTGGGCCAAGATCGAGCTAGTGGATCCAGAGACGCCAAGAGCAGCTCGCGGCCAACAAAGTTGGTGCGAAGGGGCACGGTCGCCGGACGGGATGCTGCTCCTTCTAATGTATTTAGAAGCCCGAGCACATCCCGCTCCTCACACCGTTCGCCATTGCCACCCACCACTCAAGCGGAAGCTTTGGCGCGAGCTCAATCGCTTCTGGATTACCTCCAACGGCCGACAAGGTCGACGAATGGAGGGCCACCATCCAAAGTCTCATCGTCTTTGCCAACGGCGATACTCCGCGGCAACCAACTGCATCCTTGCCGCGGCGGGACGACAAGGCACGAGGCGGTGGCGACGAGACATGCGGGGGTGCAACCACCATGCACTCTCCATCCCGGCGCCAAGATCGCCGACTGGCCGGATCCATCTCGACAGCGACTCCACCACGCCGCCGGATCCACGAGCTCGCCGTGATCAGCGCCAAGTTCTTCAAGAACGGCAACAAGAAGACGCTCGAACTCGCATCGAGCGCCGAAGAGAAGCGCGGCGTCAATCCGACCAGCGCGCCGGGCCTGCTGTCGACATGCAAGCGCCAGGGGAACCAGTGACTTGTCAGACGCTGTAGGTTGCCCCGCATTCACTCGTGAGCTGCGGCAAGTCCAAAGGGTCTGACAAGAAAAACTTCAAGCCGATGTGCGAGAAGTATGATGGCAGGACGCATCCATCGGAGTTCTCAAAGATCTACACCATTGCGGTGCAGCTGCGGGGGACGAGACGACAAGATCTCGCCAACTACTTCCCGCCGGTACTCAAGCCAAATGTCGATCTTGGCTCATGCACTTGCCGGACGGATCCATATCCTCTGGGCAGACCTATGCCATCGCTTTGTCGGCGCTTTCACGGGCGGCCACAAGCCTCATGGCCAGGAGAGTGACCTTCACCGCCGCCTGAAGGAAGGAGAATCTGCGCAAGTTCATCCAGAGATTCAGCCAGTGCACTACAACATCCCGATGTCCACCCCGCCAAGGTGATCAGCGCGCTTTCACGAACGCGGAACCGCAGGATGAGGGAGGAGATGGCGATGTGCAAATTCAAGGACGCTGAGCTGTATGCCTTGGCCAACAAGTGTGCACGTGTCAAGAAGGAAGAAGACTCCTGTGAGAGAATGCGTAGCAGGATCTCGACAAGGAGGAGACCGCCCGGCCAAGAAGAGCCAAGCGCGGAACAACAGAAAGAAGAAGGGCAAAGAGGTACTAGTTGTCGAGCAGTCCGCAACGGAGGTGGCGCCAAGAAGGCCAAGGTTGGTAGCTCCGCAAGGAGGTTGTTGCCGACACCGACCGCCAGTCGGGCGGCCGCCGACAAGCGTGACAGCTCCGACAAACAAGATCGCAAGATTCACCGCACTAAGGGCCATGACCTCCAGAGCTGCAAGAAAGTCGAGCAGCTTGTTGAACAGCAGAAAGCTGAGTACGAGCGGCGCGACAAGGAGAAGGCCCAGGAAGGTGCTGGGGCAGCTAGCAAGAAGAGACCTGGCCGGGGAGGACGCCGCGGCAAGGCCAAGCAGCGGCAAGGAGACAGACCTCCCCGCGGTCGCGACAAGGATGAAGACGACGATGACGATGAAGATATGGAAGACGATGAAGCTGATGAGCAAGAGTTTCAGAAAGCCACGGAAGTCCTCTGCGTTGACGGTGGTGCTTCTCTGCATACCTCACACCGCCAACTCAAGCAATGGATGCGGAGGTTAATGCAGCAGTAACCATCCGAGAGTCACGAGACCTCTGGTGGTCCAAAGACGCCTATCATCTTTGATATTGAGGACCACCTGATCGCAGAATCGTGGTCGGGTGTTTGCCGATGTTGGTCTCACCAACTATCCGCAACCTCAAGGTCACCAAGATGTTAGTTGACGGCGGGCCGCTTAAACCTGATCTCATCCGCAGTGCTCCGTAAGCTTCAAACCTCGACAATGAAGCTCAAGAAACCGCACATTCCAAGGAATCAACCCAGGAAGGAGCAAGCCAAAGGGGAAGATCACGCTGTTTGTAACATTTGGTAGTGAGCTGAATTTCAGGATCGAGAGGGTCACATTCGACGTTGTTGATTTCCCATTGCCCTACAATGGAATACTTGGCCGCCCAAAGACTCGCCAAGTTCATGGCAGCCTCTCATTATGCATACAATTTGCTCAAGATGCCCGCCCGATAAGTGTCATTTCTGTTCATGGCGACAAGAAAGATGCTCTTATCTCGCCCGACAAGATTTACCGGATGCAACAGCTGTGACAGATAGCAGATCACTTGTCACCGAAGCTCCCGGGAAAGAAGAAGACCACTTTGTCCGCAAGAGCTCGATGCTCGCTCCGCAAGCGCACCTCTTCGGAGTGCTGCGCTACCGCCGAGGACGCACCATCGAGCTCCACCGCAAGTGCAAGAAGATGATGGCAGCCCGCCAAGACCAAGAAAGTGCCCGCTTAGGAGGACGGCAGACCGTGGTACCTTCACCATCGCCCACTCTCGACCCTAAATAGGAAGGCGAGCTCGTTGCTTTCTCAAGGCGAATGTCGATGTGTTTGCATGGCAACCATCCGACATCCCCGTGTTCCTGTGAAAGTAATTGAGCACCACCTAGCTGTCCGTCCTCATGCGCGCCCGCCAAGCAAAAAAGTCGAAAACAGCAAGGAGCGCCTAGAATTCATAGCGTAAGAGATCAAGAAGTTGGAAGCAGCAGCCTTGTTAGAGGAGTGCTCCATCCCACGTGGTTGGCCAATCCGTAGTTGTACGAAAGGCAAATGGGAAATGGAGACTTTGTATTGACTTCACGAATGTTAATAAAGCTTGTCCCAAAGACCCATTTCCTTGCCACGATCGACCAGATTGTTGACTCCACGGCTGGATGTGACTTGCTTTCATTTCTTGATGCATACTCCGGATATCATCGATCTTCATGGCGTAAGAGGATGAAGAGAAACCGCATTCATTACACCGCAGTGGCACATACCGCTTTCATACGGATGCCTTTCGGTTTGAAGAATGCTGGTTCAACGCTTGCAAGAGTAGTCCATGACGCTTTTGAGCCCCAAATGCACGTAAATGTAGAAGCCTACATGGACGACATAGTGGTCAAGAGCAAGGACAAAGCAACTCTGGTTCAAGATTTAGATGAGACCTTTGCAAATCTGCGCAAGATCAACCTCAAGCTCAACCCCGAGAAGTGCGTGTTTGGAGTTCCTCCGCAAGCTTCTCGGTTCTTCGTGTCTCGTAGGGGAATTGAAGCCAACCCCGACAAGATCAAAGCCATTGAGCAGATTGAAGCACCAAAGCGCGTCAAGGATGTTCGATGACTTGCCGGTTGCGTGGCTGCTCTCAGCACATTTATCTCTAGGTTCTGCTAACGCGCCCGCCATTTTTCAAGGTTTTGAAAAGGCAGGTCCAATGAAATGGACTCCGGCGGAGGCTGCGCTGCAGACTTGAAGAGGTACCTGTCCTCCAATCCAATACTTGTCGCACCTAGGCCACAAGAGAAGTTGCTACTATACATAGCGGCAACCAATCAAGTGGTTAGTGCTGCGTTAGTAGCGAAAGGGAGGCGGATGATGAGCCGCAACCGAGGCGATGCATCCAGCGACAAGCTGTGGGGCTTCACCGTCAAGCTCGTCCCGACAAGAACGGATCTGCGCAGGATTGCGAGAAGATGCGTAAAAGGATGGTGCAGCGCCTACCTACTTTGTCGGCCCTTCGCAGGGGCTAGGTCAAGGTACTGTGTGCAGAAATTGCTTTTCGCCTTCTCATGGCCTCTAGAAAGCTGCGCCATTACTTCCAAGCACATGAGATAACAGTTGTCACTGCTTTTCCGCTGAAGAGGATATTGCAAAATCCAGGCGGCAGTGCAGGATTGTCGAGTGGGCATCGAACTGCCAAGCTTTGGCCTCAAGTTTGAAAGCACTTCAACTATCCAAAGCAGAGCACCGCAGAGTTCATAGCAGAATGGACGCCAATGCAAGATGAAGAAATTCCGAGACGAGCATCCCGCCAAGGAGGCAAGTAAAGAGTGGCTGATGTATTTTGATGGTGCCTTTTCGCAGCAAAGGCGCCCGGTGCCAAGCGTGCTGCTTATCGCACCCACCGGAGAGCACCTCAAATACATAGTCCAAATGCACTTTCCCAAGGAGCAAGCAACAAATAATATTGCAGAGTATGAAGGTTTGCTTGCTGGTCTCAGAATTGCAGTAGAACTTGGGATCAATAAACTCATTATCAGGGGTGACTCGCAGCTTGTCGTCCGCCAAGTAAACAAAGATTATCAGAGTCCGTTGATGGAAGCCTACGTTGATGAAGTAAGAAAGCTAGAAGAACACTTTGAAGGCCTGCAAATGGAACATGTTCCAAGAGCTCGTAATGATATTGCCGACGGCTCACAAAGTGCGCCGACTCAAGTTACCTGTGGAACCAGGAATTTTTGTGCTCAAGCTGACTCAACCAACTGTAACGCCATCAACTCGGACAGAACAAGAAGAGGAAGTTGGTTTCGGTGACTACTTTCCGCAGAGCTCCCCAAGCCGCCGCCAAGAAGGTCCCCAAAATCAACGCAGATATCGCTGAGGGGCAGTCTGCCCGACAAGCCCTAGGGTTTGTTTCACAGCGAAGCGAGCCCCCGACAAGTTTTGCTCGCAAGCTTGCCGGGATCATCAAGCTCCGCTGAGCCGCTGGTTCTTGCCGAGAAGCTGATGTTCCCGCAGCGCAGATGTGCCTTTAGTTCTTGTTGTCGAGCCGCAAGCTCCAACATGGGCACAAAGAGATCGTCCATTTCCTTCAGACGGGAGAACTTCCCAAGAGCAAGAAGAAGCGGAGAGAGTAGCCCGGCAGTCAAGTATGTACCAGTTTGTCGACAAAGACACTGCATGTAAGAAGACTCAACGGTGTGAAATTGAAGTGTATTCATCGGGAAGATGGACATAAGCTATTGGCGAGATACACGGAGGCATATGTGGTCACCACATTGGCGCAAGAGCACTTGCCGCAAAGCTTTCCGCAAGGTTTCTTCGCCGACAGCCTCCGTGATGCAATCGCACAAGTAACCAAGTGTGAAGCGTGCTGCCCATTCCAAGCAGATACACCAGCCAGCTCAAGCTCTCCGGACGATCCCTTTATCCTGGCCATTTTCGGTCCGGGGCTCGACATCCTCGCCCCTTTCCCCGAAGTTGTCGGGGCTTTGAGTACTTGTACGTCGTAATCGACAAGTTCACAAAGTGGCCGGAAGTGGAAGCAGGAGGAAGGTGACGGCACGATCGCAGCCAAGTTCTTCAGTCAATTGTTTGCCATTTTGGGATTCCTAACCGGATCATCACCGACAACGCACACAATTCACGAAGTCGCACCTTCATGCAATACGCCCAAGATCTTGGCGCCAAGGTTCGCTTTGCTTCGCTTGCTCATCCAAGAAGCAACGGTCAAGCGTAGAGGGCAAACGCTGAAGTGTTGCGAGGACTCAAGACCGAACTTTCGACAGTGCTGCACAAGTGCGGAAGAAACTGGATTGAGGAGCTGCCGGTGGTTCTTGGTCGATCGAACGACACCAAATCGAGCCACCGCCGTACACCTTTTGCTCTAGTCTATGGAGCGGAGGCAGTTCTCCCCACGGAACTCGTGATACGGGTCACCTTGAGTGCTCGCTATGATGAGTTTGAGCAAGAGCAGCTGCGACAAGATGACGTGCTGCCCTTGAGGAGGATCGCTCAGTCTGCCAGACGAGCTGCTCGTTATCAAAGAAGCTTTGCGCCGCTACCATAGCCGCAGTTAGTGCCGGTTTCGAGGAAGGCGACCTTGTTCTTCGCCGCTCAATCCGCCAAGAATTCCAACAAGTTGATGCCGGCGGGAAGGCCCTTATCGGGTGAAACGAGTCACTAGGCTGGCGCTCTCCGCTTTGAGACCGAAGATGGCATTCCGTGAGCAACTCCTGAACATTGAGCATCTTCGTAAGTTTTACCTATATAGCGCGGTTGTCGGAACCTGCTCGCAACCACCTTTTGTACAAGTCTTGCTGATGTTGCATGTAATCCTTTGTACAAAGCCGCGCAGACCCCGTGCATCAAGAAAGCTCATGTGTTATGCGCAAAATTGTCAACTTCATGCTTTCATCATTATTTTGCATGTATTGTCTGACGTTTTGTGCAGCATCCACACCTGGTAAGCAGTAACGAGCCACGAGGCTCCATAACTTTATTTTCT
The DNA here is from genome assembly GCA_021605205.1 of Aegilops longissima. NCBI lineage: Eukaryota > Viridiplantae > Streptophyta > Magnoliopsida > Poales > Poaceae > Aegilops > Aegilops longissima. The sequence continues at coordinate 363,163,183 of CM038676.1, forward strand.
CTTATTTCTTCTCAAAAGAAAGGAAGGTTCCTTCGCCCACAAGTTAGCCGGGGGGGAAGGAGAAAATAATGGTGTGGGCCGCCAAGCGTCGCTCGAGGAAGTTTCGCTTTACCGGGAAGCGAACGACAGAAAAGCTAAGTTGCCAAAGTTTGAGCAATCAGTTCTTAAATTTTTAAGTTATGTTCCTCGAACGATAGTACTTTGTATGGAAAACCTGTGCGCGAAGGAACCAACTCGCGGCTGGTTTGCCCCAATTCCTTTTTTTGGATTCGCTCAACAACTTAAGTGAGCTGCAACTAGTTGCGATAAGGTTGCTTGTCGGAGGCGGCGCCGCCAAAAAGTCTTGACGTTCAAGACTCAGCCATTCATGGCGAAGGTGCTCACACGACAAGTTCCCTAAAAGCATAGGGCACAAACATACAAAGGAAGAAATCGAGTAAAGGAAATAACATTGCAATCGTTGCCTAAGATAGAGTATATTACAAAAATAACTTGTCGCAGATCTAATGGATTGTTCTCCTAAACATGATCAACAGCGACAAGGAAAGATAAATTTATGGCCTAGTCCAAGCGGTCGCCATCAACCTCTTGACTCCGCCACCCTGTCCACAATGGGTGCGATAAGGGCCTTGAGCGCTTCAACGCCGGCAATGGGCGGCGAGGGACTTGAGGACGCTATGGCCGACGCTGGATTGCGGAAGGCCACCTTCATCAAGACCTTCAAGAGCCCTTGCACAGATTTGGCGCGACTCGCCGGCCAGCTGCTTTGGGATCTCTTCCCGAGTCACTGGAGAGCCGCCACCACGCCTTGAAGAACAGGCTGAGTTTGGCGCTGGGTTGAGATGCTCGTCGGTGGAGTACCCGAGATCCACCATCCCCAGCTCCATCAGCTCCTTGTCGATGGCGGCGGCCGTGTTCACAAGACCTCGGTCCAGATCATCACATTCTCTTTGAAGGTGTTATGGGCGGTCGTGGCATTCGCCAGCAGCTCCTCGCTGGCCTTGATCTTCTCCAGCAAACCCACTTCCCGCCTCCTTGGCGCCGGCCCAGCGCCTCCGCCAAGGTGATCAGCTTCAGCTCAAGATCCGCCTTGGAGTCCTTGGCGGCGCCGAGTTCTTGATCCTCTCAACGAGACGGCCCTGCAACTCGCCAAGAGAGTAGGCGTCCTTCTCGGCCAGGCTTCAACAAGAAGGACCTCTTCGCCGCTTCTTCCGAGGGTGGCCTCCACTGCGCCACCCTTGTCTCCAACTCCTTCTTGGCGGCCTCGGCAGCTGCGGCAGCGTCCTTTGCCTCCTTGAGAGCTCCGCCAAGTGATTGCTCGCGCGTGGCAAGCTCTTCCTCATAGCTGTCAAGGTTGATCTTCCGTTGCGCCAGCTCGCCTTCTTGCACAGATAGCTTCTCGCCGGCAAGCCTTTGTTGCTCCTCGACCTCGGCCTTCTCCAGGATGAAGGTCGTGCGCTCCTCAGCGAAGTTGCTCCCGCTCGCTACGCCCCGAGAGTTTCCTGGTTGGCGCCGGAGCTCTTCTGCGCTTTCCATGTCGCTCCGCCCTCGCGACAAGTGCTTCCTCGACTCCAGCTTAGCTTGTTGGGCGCGGTAGAGCGACAAAGAGCTTCTTCAGCAGCTGCTCCTCCTCGACTCGCCATCGCTGTTGCTTGGCGCGTCAACTAGCGACAGCCCAGCCGAGGCGAGCAGCTCTTCGTCAAGGTCTCTCCTCGACCGGCGCCCGGAGCTCGACGCCATGGAAGCTTGATGAAGACACCGCCGCCGCCTTCGATAGGCGCTGGCTGGGGCTCTTCGAGCTGGTGCTGCATCGGTGGCGGAGGGATCGGCGGTCGGCGTAAGCGCCTGGCGCCTCGGGACTCAGTGGTCGCTGCCCAGCCTTTGCGCCAAAGAGCCTTGGCGGCCTACTGGCCAGCGACCCATCGGCGCCGCCTCCTCCTCCATGTTGGCGGCGTCGCCATTGTTGCCAAGGCCCTCCTCGCCGGCAACCTTAGTCTCCATCGGCTCTCCGGAAGATGGATCTGATGATCGAAAAAAGAATGAACAATGACAAATGTTCAAAAGAAGAATGTAAGAAAAGGAACCCAAGGGAAATTTTCAAGCAAGAAGATTACTGCGATGGGATCTGTGGCGCGGTCTCCACCACCGAGGATCGCCGGGCGCTGCCCCTTGTCGGAGAGACTTCCCTTGTCGGAGAAGCCTCCCTTGCCGGAGAGCGCCCCTTGCCGGAGATTTCTCCCTTGGCGGCGAGTTGAAGCAGCATGCAATTTCGGGAGCGACTTCCGGGCCCTCCCGATGAAGCTGCTCGCTTCCTACATAAATCAACAAGTCGATGTCGGTGAAGAAGGAACACCCATGCACACCCAACCGTAAGAAACAAAACAAATACTTACGCTGGGCCAGCTGGGCTGCTCGAGGAAGGGTTGCCGGGTCCGCAAGGAGTCTCGAGACGCGCCTCCCCAGCCGCCACGGGGATCGTCTTCGATGACAACCACCGGGTCTTGGCTCTTCGACACCCTCCGAGCCAGCGTCCGAAAAAGGAAAGAGTTCAGAATGAAGCAAATCGATACAAGACAAAGCAGCAAATTGAAGGATTACAAGTACAGCGACAAGATCTTACTCTTCTTCTTCTTCCTCGAGCTGAGAGCGGAGAAGTCGAATTCCGCTCCGCCCCGGTGCGACGAGCTAGAAGAGTAGGCTCCCTCGACGCTTGGCGGGTGCGGGAGCCGTGGTCCCGTAAGGCCCCTGCCCAGCTTGCTGTGGCGACGTGAGGCGCCCCAGCAACAGAGCTTGCCATGGTGGAGCGCGCGTCGCTGCATGGCGAGACGGCTGCTGGCCAGCATGCCGCCCCGCCACTTCCCGGTCTTATGGAGGCGCCTTCAGGAGCTGCGGCCTCCCCGCGACAAGTTATCTGAAGGTGGAGGGAGGCGCCCGGCAGGCTCATTCGGTTCAACATCGCTCGACCTGCTCCTCCGCGCGGCAAGCTCCTCTCGGTCGGCAAGGCTTGCCGCCTCGGCTGCCTCCGCCTCCACGGTGAACCCGACCACCAGCGGCAGCAGCTTCCACCGCCTCCTCCAGCCTGGTGGCGGCGCGCTGCAGCTCGGCGTCGGTGGTGTCGCTGGTGAGCCACTTCTACTGTCGGCGCGGATCGACACTTCTTCCAAGCTGTCGAAGAACTGCTGACGACGTCGTCGGCGGGTTTCTGCCAAGTTGGAACGATCCCATGGGAATCGCACAACGCATCATCGCACGGATGCGGTCAAGCGAAGAGTTGTTGCATTAAAGGAACGACCCCTCGGCAACATGAACCACTCGGCGATCTGGGTCGGGCTTGAACAGCTCCAGCAGCATCGCGTCCAGCTCCAAGACAGTGAAATTCCAGTTGAGGCCCGGGCGCAGCCTCATGATGTCCGCCGCATTTTGGAATTCCCAAGCAGGTCTCCTCCTCTCCTGCAAGGGAGCGATGCGGCGACGAAAGAAATCCGCGCCAACAGCACCTACAGTGAGTCCGACATGCCTGAGGCGCAAGATCCGGGTCACGGCAATCTTCAACCTCGCATCCTCCAGCGCCAAGTTGCTCCAATCGTTGCCGCACACTATGGGATTTTGGCGCTGGGCAGTGAAGGGCTGCGGGTTCTCCTCGATGATCCAACACCAATCGGCTCTCCACTCCTCCCACTTGCTGCGGAGCTCTCCTTCCAGATATGCTTCTTTCTTGCCGATCCTGGAGATCCAAGCAATTCCTCCGGCAAGCGGCTCTCCTCTCTCAACGCGGGGCATGTAGAAGTGGCGGAAGAGGGCTACATTTGGTGGATTCGACAAAGTTTTCGCAAAGGTGTGCGAAAACCGCCATGGTCGACGGCGTTGGGGTGAAATCAAGGAGGCAGAGGCCGAGGTGTTCATGATGTCGTAAAAGAATTGGAAAAGGCGGGCAGAGCCCGCAGAGAAGAAAAGCGCCAAGAAGGGGTACCCGGCGAAACCTTCTCGGATGCGGCGGCGGAGATCACCCTCGTGCACGGATGCGCCCGCGTCTCCGTCGACCAGAAGAGGTAGTACCCTCCCGCAGCTCCTGTAAGGCCGGCGTGGGGTCAAGGTGGCCTGCTCCTTTCGCAGCGCCAGCGAGCCGCTGCGCCTCGGCCGACTTCACGCCTTCCCTTGTCGGCTTTGGAGCCATGGTGGAGGTGGTGGAGGAGGCCGCGGCGCTGAGGGCGCTGGTGGCGATGAAGGGCGTCGCTCTCTTCGACTTGAGGAGAAGGGGGAGCGGCGGTGGTTTTGATGTGACAGAATGGCAAGGTGGGCGTCTTGCCCCTATTTCCCTGCTTATAAGGAGGGAGAGGGGCGGACGCCCACTTTTCCACTAAAGAAAGCCCCCACGATCTCTCCCACGACGCCATGTTCGGCGCGTGCTGTTCGTGGGAGACGTGGTGGGTCCGGAGCGAGTAACGGCGTGATCTAGGCCGCGCGTGCCCAGGCCCAACAGAGCTCGGCGCCGTGTGTGGCCCAGTCTGGGCTCTGCCGGTGTACTAGAGTAGGGTACCCTAGTATCCCGAACTCGCACGGGCAGTTGCAGCACCTCGCGGCAAGGCTTGCCCGGTGACCGCCAAGGTCCTCCGCTGCTCCTTTGGAGCCATTCAAGAACAAAGATTCAAGGCCCCGCAAGAGGAGCTTGCCGGAAGGCCACTCAAGGCACGAAGAAACAAGACCCCGCAAGAGGAGCTTGCCGGAAGGCTTGGTGAGCAACAAGCTCCCGAGCGCGACAAGGATTCAGCTGCGGCAAGGCGCTTGCCGCGCAGTAACCTCTCTTCATCTCCGCTCCACTCATCCACCAACGTGTCGCCATGGGGCCATTCCAGCGCGTCGGTCAAGAGGTCAGGCAGCCAGCGGGAGCAGCGATAGCGGCGCCGACAAGCTTACCATCGTGGCAAACGGTGGCGACTTGACGGTCCTCAGAGCCTTTGTTAGGCGACGAGGACGGCATTTAATGTTCTTGTCCCTTGCCGTCAGAGTTAGGTATAGTACACTGTACACTGTACATGTCGGTGTACCAACTACTGTTTTTCCATTTGTACCCTCATCTACGTTGCCACCTGTCGGTGACCCCTTTAGCCTATAAAAGGAGGCCCATGCGCAACGTAGAAAGGGTTCGGTTCGGTTCGCTCATTCGACTCATTCGAGACCACACTCACTCAGGCTAGGTTTTGTAGCTCTCATTGCTCCCTAGCAAGAACACAATACAATCAACCAAGCAGCGAGGAGTATTATCTCTCCGAGAGCTCCGAAGCTGGGTAAACTGCTCGTGTGCATCGCCTCGATCTGCTCTTCGTGCAATCTCCGCCCCCCCCCCACCGAACCAAAAGGGACTCGGTCCGCCAAGTCCCATAGGTGTTCGTGGGTCACGATCAGCTTCCCCGACAACATTGGCCGTTGTTTATTAGTCCCCCATTGAATATGACTGAAGATTTAACTGACAAAATGTTAGTGCATGTCAACTAAAACTATATCGTTGGATTCGTATTTGAAAATAGTTTTCAATGATATAATTCTAGGTGACATGCATCAGCATTTATCGTACTATATATAATGTTAGTTGAATTTTTGGTCGTGCTAATCTATAGTAAGGTGCCCGTGCGTTGCACGAAACTGTGAAATGCATTGATCGGGGAGTTGTTTATTTTGACAAAGGAAGTGGGGGTCATATCATGTGTAACGGGTATCGATAGGTTTCTTCAGATATTATTTCATCTCTAGAGCTCACAAACATCTGGGTGAAATAGATAAAAAGGTATCTTTTGCAAACAAAAGCGTTCAACTGTTCAACCTGCATCCAAAACTTGTGAAGAAATAACACTTATTGTGCTTTGCAAGAAATGATCTTCAAGAATTAGTTTTTGAGTATCGATTGTTATACATGTTGGCTACAGATGACATGGCACTTTCTTATAGCCAACACTTGGTTATACTATTAAGTATTAACCATGCCCTTATACACCTAGACAGAGGGATTAAATCAGGATGACTTGGAAGGGTGCAGAGGAGATGTAAGAAATGGTTCATCATAAGTATTTCAGTAGTACTGTAGTAAAAAATTCATACATGGAAGATTCTAGACTAAACCATAAATGGATACACTTTTATTCATGTGTGATACTCCAATAGAGCAAGATCATGCATGGAAGTCTCCACAAGCTTAGACAGTGGATTACATTGAGCGAAGACTAATGATCAACATTTAACTTGGTAATGCATATGTCCAGGTGAACCTCCTTGGAGTCCCCATGCACCACGTTGGGGGCCAAATCATACCATGCATCTTCCATCTCCACATCGGCGGGAAGGTCCCAGCTCGGCATAGTCCTAGTCAGTTTGATGTAGACAGTGTTGCCGCCCATGTAACTCAGAGGGGTAGTAACAGTGAGCACACACCCATACATTGGCCTCGTGTCAGTGTCAGCGTCAGCGGCGTCGCCCCTGACGCACACTACAGAGACGGGGCGGCAGCCTGCGCAGGCCTCGCCGGTGCCCAGGATCAAGAGGAAGACGCTGCCGTCCTCCTCCGAGACTAGCAGGCGGCGGTGATCCTCCAACGACTCCGGCACGGTGAATGGGTAGCACGTCTCGTACTTCATGTTCTTCGCCACGGGCCAGTAGTGTTAGACGAACGCCTGCGTGAGGTGATGCACGAGGTCCGCCGGCGAACCCCAAAACGGCATAGGGCACTCATAGCAGTAGATGGAGGGCTCCTTGGAGGCATCGACCAGGCCGTCCATGAAATGGGAGTGGCTGTAGGGGACGGTGCGCCAGTTGAATATATGAGCAAGTTACTACGAGATTTAGTCTGAATAAGCACAAAATAAATCATAATGGCTATAACATAGGTTAAACTAACCATGTGGACTAGCATAGTAGATGAACAAATCGAATCTAGGACACAGACTAGAAACATGAATTCTACCATGATTTCGAACAGGAAGGATAGAAACACATACGATGCAACGGGAGCAGCAACTTTGGTGTTGAGGTTGTCACCCATGTCGTTCAGGAAGAGGTTACCGAGGTCGGGGAAGAAGTCGTCGTCGGTGAAGTCGTCGCTGCCAGCAGTCGCGAGAGTGCGCTCCCCAAATTTCAACAGCGCCCGCCGAAATGGAGCGCGGGAGGGAGTGGCTGTAGGGGACGTTGCGGCCGCCGAATGGAGCGAAGGAGTAGCACACGAAGCAGTAGATGGTGCTCCTACCTAGTCTCTACCTCTACTCTTATCTCTATCTCTACTACTCTTCTTTCTTTTTTATAATATACTAGTAGCTGTCAAATCGAATAGTACTACGCCGCCCGCTGCACGCCCGACTGAACATGCCTCCTCGCCTCCATCAAACCCCTCCATTAAACCCGCATGCAAACCAAGAAACCTACTCCGACCCGCGGGAGGAAATTTGCCGGTTGCCATTGGAGAATAATAGAGTCACGTCCAATCCATTTGAGTTAATTGCGTGTATGATTCTCCCTATATGAAAAGTTAATTGCATCCTTAATCTTGTATTCTAAGTACTTCCACTGTCAGTACAGTGTACACTACTTGCAGGCTGGCTACAGATTCATATAAAATTTTAGAAAGAAACAAATCCATCCATAATCTTATATTCTAAGTACTCTGTGGGTTCCACTCCCAGTACAATAGCGAAAGAAGTACATATTAAAAAAATATAAAAAGTTACAGTTTAGGACAAATTCGAACTCAGGCCATCACGCTGCAAGCATCCGGCCCGGACCAGTACACCAGGTGTTCGTTGCGGACGATGCAAGAGATAAACCTTTATAGCAATGAGCCCATCCGTTGCAACGGATCCAAAGTAGAACAATACATATTCACAAATTTGAAAGAAAACAATTTAGTTTTGATATACTTATCACTAAAAATATCTTATGTTTCATTCCAAATATATTCTTTGGGCTGTTTTGATGAGGTAAGGGAGGAATGTGGTTGGTTTCAAGATACTAAGGGGTTTTGTGTAAACTGGAGCATAGAAGTGGGAATTGTTGCAAAAGGCCACAACTTACATCACAGCCCTTAGATGCAGATCTAATGGTCAGAAATGGCGGATGGCAGACACACCATCATCACCAACCGAGTCTTCTATAGGAGTATATATAAGTATAAGTAATACAGGAGTAGGGGTAGATAAAAAACCGAGTTGATGATGATGGTGTGCCTGCCATCTTATAATATAGACCGTCCCATCTATATCTGACGGATAGAAAGCAAACTATGACAATTTTACAAAAGATACCCGCACCTCTCTCCACATTTACAGATAAGGCCTTGCCTCGTTCATCCTTATCTCCCACAACCTCATTGCCGAGCAATTAAAAAAGGAAGTCTCCGGAACAATCTGGCATGGTGGCCGCTGCCGGCGCTGTCCATCCCCATGCCTCCGCCTAGTCCCACCACCAGTCACCACCACGCCCCACTCCTCCTCACCTTATCTATCATCTTTCTCGAGATATCATTTTTTCGATGAAATGGTCGAGATACCATGTTTTCGATAAAATTCTCAAGATATCATTAGTTTTTACACATGGGATTACTCCTGCATGGGTCAATCACAACAGGTGTTTTATAAAAAAATGCATCTTGATGTTCCGTGCAATGCACGTGCATCTTGCTAGTTTTTTTGCATATAATTCCGAACACCACGTAGACACGGTCTTTGACCATTTTACAACTATGTTAGTATCATTGTTAGTGGTCAGCCGGTGCAAGTTATAGCCTCGGGTGTTTTAACCTTCTTTAGTAATGATATATGGCGATTGTTCGCCCCGAGCACAATCATGGCGAATCCCACGTAACCGTCAGATTTCGATCTGACGGTGGCCTACTTTTAAGCCATAGTATTTGACAAAACTACCACCCTTACACACATACTGTAACTGCGTCGCGGGCGTTTGCAACTGCCATGTCTGCCAGCAAATGTTTTCTGGGGATTGGAGTTAGCACCGATGGCGGTTCATAGTCATTCCACGCTCGGGCATTGAAGTTTGTAACTATTTTAGATTATAATATACTAATCCTCCGGTGCTAGTAGTAGAGCAGAGTCCTACTCCATTACTACTCTAGTCAAGCAAGTTAGGGCATAGTAGTAGGTACTGTAGGGAGTACCAGTAATGTGATCAGTCAAGCAAGTTGTCTGGCATCAATATGACCCTATGCTGCTGGTATGTGTCTCGTAAGTCAAGCGGCATGTTGTAGTCATCATCACATGTCCACTTCCCGTAGCACATATTCACTTCTCCATCCTTGTCCGCACATAATCGTCCAATCTTTCATCCCTGCTAAGGCGCCTCCCCCCTCTTCTGAAACCCAAGCACTAACAATAGTAAAATCGAGCAGCGTCTGCCGAAAGAGTGGCTGGAATTCGCTCCCCACAGAGGTAATCAAGCTCATTGTTTCACGTGTGGACAATCTCAGTACCATGCCGCTCACCGCGTGCTCGTCGGGGCTGTACCATTTACTCAAAGCCCTCAGGCCGGAGCTTTTTAAGTTAGCTCCTTGCTTGCTGATGCCGCCTGATCTTCATAAACGGTGTGTCACACAGCATAACAATCATAGGGTGGCGAGCATCAACCCTCTTAACTGCGATCCGATCCCCTTCACCCTCAACTACATTAACGGTATGTACTGGGTCGGCATGAACACGTCTTGGATGGTGCTCGTCGACAGTGGCGGCAGCTGGATGCTCGTGGAGGTCTACAGCCGGCGATTGATCCCACTTCCTTCTATTAACATTGCACTGCTTTGGCACCGCGGCCCAGAATACTCGTAATCTTACAGTAGCCAACATAATACCAAGTTTGATTTTCTCAAGGTTGTAATCTGCCAAGTGCCCACAAGATCTGTGAATTATAAAGACTTCAAGCTAATTGCGTTCTTCAACCGGGGTCTCGCCTATTTGACAGGTCACTGCGGCAAGTGGATAAATCTGCACGTCCGTCATAGGATCATACATCCTCCATGGTTCTCTGATGCCATTAAACACAAGGGCTTCATTTACGCTGTCGACTCCTTCTATGGCTGGACGTATTGCTGGCCTACTCAAGTCATCGCTACAAACGGTTGTTACAGCAGTATGTTACTTTCCTATGATATCATGATGGCTTGCTTATATTACTGTCAACATTTACTGAAAAAATATTCATACTCATAACATGTTGTTCTTAAGATTGACTACATTGAGAGCCCTTTTTTATTTGACTCCAACTTGATATGATATTGTAGGCCGCCTGGTGTCCCTACCCTTCCTAATCCCAGAACCTTGCAAAGAAAAGCGGCATGGCAGTTGTAGGTGGTTCCTGGCTCGATCAGACGATGGCGAACGATTGATGATCGTTCGCACGTACTGGATGTGTTGTTTCGTGGAATACAATCACAGTCACTGCAAGGTCTTTGAGCAGGATCCCAGCTTCTCTGGGCCTTCAGGAATTTTTGACTGGAGGCTGGTAAGTAGCCTTGGTACACGCTCTCTGTTTCTCGGACTGAATTATCCGACTAACCGGGAGATAACCTATGGCAAGGATCATGATGGCAGCGCGGTTTCGTTCATCAGGAAAAACTGTGTGTACACAGCGTACCATGCGTCTTTGCATGCACCATACCCTGATATGTGCCGCCACGCTCTGCAGCCCAAAGTAGGAGAGAGGGTCGCAAGTATGAGACTTCGACCTGCTGGCTGGAGTTTCCCCCATCAGGCACCCATCTGGTTCAAGCCGTCAGCCAATCTCCATAGCTTAATAAATAGTAACGTCTAACTGAGCCAGTTAGTTAGATGCGTACACTTGGTGTAGTAGGATCTTTATTTAGTTTGATGCATACACTTGTTCTCTTTTGGTAGCCCTTTTGTAATGATGGCTGATGTTTGGTTTGGAAGAGAGAGCTGCGTCTTTACTCTTCTGGCCTTCTTACAGCTTCTGTTGCACCCCCAGCCCTGGTTGCTGCTGCTGCTATTTTCAATGTACGATCAGTAGTATATTTCGTTTGTTGGTTGAATAAATGTGTTGTTAGAATGACAAACACAATGTTTTGGAAGTCATTGCACGGTCCGATCCTTTAGTGCCCCGTACCGTACGTAGCGCATACTATTTTTCATACGGAACACATTTTCCACTTGTTGATAACATGCAGCCCACTGATGAAGGCCCAATAGAGGAGCCCATAATTAACTGGAAGGGAGGCTCTCACATGAATCCGGCCTAGGTACATGCTCATGGTCCCCTAAACATAAATAAGTAATAAATAAACAAATAAATAAAGCTAAATGCTCATGCACCATTTCTTTAAATTCACGATTTAACAGGATGATATTATTTCTTATGCTAGTGTCGTTACATTCAGTCGATATAATTCTTAGGCAAAGATAGCGACCAATCTTCTTTCTCCTTACATTTTCTTCCTGCAACCAGCGGACCCATGCAAATCATAGTCAACGTTGTAAATAGTTCCGGTCCATTTTTATTTTTCAATAAGAATGTCCAACCCAGCCCAGCACATTGGCGACAACACTTTATCCTCCGCCTTGGTGCGCTCGACGCGGCGCCGCCGTCCGGCCCTATCAACCTAGTGAATTGGGAGAGGACTGTAGATGTGAGTATGACAGTACGGACCCACCAGGTCCACTCCCGAACACAAGCAAAGCGCCTCTTTTACTACTCAGATGCACCCCTCATTTTTTTACTCTAATCCACCCTGCTGATATCTGGGACGCACATCATTTTCAACGTATAGTCAATTAACGATAGAATTGCACAAATTTTTTTTTGAGGATTTGTTTGGAGGAGTAGGCTATAAACTGGGTTGTGTGGTCTCTGTGGCCCGTCTAACAACATGACCAGCCCAACAGTTTTTTCTTTGGGAAAATAGGTAGCCCACTACTTCTTTTTGACAAATACCCAAGCTAGGCCTATTTGTTTTCTCCGACTTACTAGGCTGCAAATCTTTCAAGACGAGGAGGGATGCATTCCGGCCTGGCCAAAGAGTTTGGTCAGTATCTGTTAAAAGTAAATGGGAAAATTAGTTTCTTTTTTTGTTTTTGTTCTTCACTGATATTTTATATTTCATTGGATTTTAACATGACATAGTACTAATTTATTTTTTAATTTGTTTTAGTATGGCTAATAATTTTTGGATTAAGAATATTTTGTTCCCCAGCAAAAAATTGTGAATTTTCAAAATTTCACACATTTTTAGTTCAATTTTTTAACCCTGGCACTGACCAGAAAATGGGCAGCAATTCTAAAAATGCAAAATGGGCTGCAATAAATTCCATATGAATTAGAAAATGAGTAAAAATTATAAAAAAATAGCAAATGGGTTGTACACACCACAAATTTCGAGGCTGACTTGTTTACGCAAGGCTTTGTCAGTCAACACACGATTCTAGCAGCAGTGACTATTGGATGTCCATCCAACGGCCGACGTGCTTCTTCAATCTCTGATCTTCCTGCTCAAGCTGCCTAAACCAGCGCCGGCGGGACTGCCTGCTCCCTCCCCTTGTGGACCGCAGTCATGCCGTGCAGGCTTCAAATGCCCACCCTACTCCCTCCGCTGGCCTGGCCGCACGCAATCAACTGCCTCCTTATTATGCGAAAAAATGATTCCTCCCACTGACATCTAGGGCGCACCAATTCGGAGGCTGACCTGTGGGCCTACTGAGTTGACGCGTACGCAGGGCTTTGTCAAGTTAGTCGACAAACGATTCTAGCAGCAGTGACCGTCGGATTTGAATCGAATGGTCCTTCTATTTCTTCAATCGCTGCTCTTCTTGCATGAGTCGCCTAAACCAGCGCCGGCGAGACCGCCTGCTCCTGTCTCCAATGGCCGGTTGTGCTGCTGTTGAGGCCTCACCGCCCCTACTACTCCCACCACTGGCCAGGCCCTGCAGCGACGACAGGCTCACATCGCAGCCGAACTAGTGAACCCTCGTACTCCTGTCCGCGTGGGCTTCCACTGCCGCTTCTTCCCCAGCTCCATGTCGTCCCCTTCCTAGGCCTCGCCGTCGTCCACCGCCCTGGTGCTCTCAGTGCGGCGTGGTCAACATGGTCAAGGAACGACTTCCATCGGAAGAGTACTATACATGGAGAGGCTGACAGCTGGGTCCATGGCCGCAGCAAGGAAGTGCCTCTTTATTATGCGGAAAATAATGATTCCTCCACCTTACAGCAGGGACCCACCAGATGGGCCACCGTATTTCGTGAAAAAAATGTTTCCCCCCTGACTGCTGGGACCCACCAGCTATATCTTCGCACGCAAGGAAGTGTGTCCATATTACGGGCAAAAAAATGATTCGCCCGCCTGACTGCTGGGACACACTAGCTACATCTTCGCACGCAAGGAAGCGCTTGATAGTCGGGACCCACCTGGTCGAAGCATACGTAGCGTTGTCATTCTGGTCGCAAACATGTACGTACATAATGGTCGATGTAGAGGAGCGCATGTGTCGTAGTAGAGGTGTGCACATAGCATGTACACGTATGTATAGCGGCTAGGGTGCAAGAAACTAAATACGGCCATGTACGTACATACAGGCGGGGTCTGGAACGCCTACTCGCGCATACGTACGGCCAGGGCTCTGTTGTGGAACGTAGTATTTCAAAATTTACCTACGACCACGCAAGATCTATCTAGGAGAAGCATAGCAACGAGCGGGGAGAGTGTGTCCACGTACCCTCGTAGACCGAAAGCGGAAGCGTTAAGTAACACGGTTGATGTTGTTGGGGAACGCAGTAATTTCCAAAAAAATCCTATGCACACGCAAGATCTATATGGTGATGCATAGCAACGAGAGGGGAGAGTGTAGTCCACGTACCCTCATAGACCGTAAGCCGAAGCGTTATGACAACGCGGTTGATATAGTCGTACGTCTTCACAATCCGACCGATCCTAGTACCAAAAGTATGGTACCTCTGCGATCTACACACGTTCGGCTCGGTGACTTCCCACAAACTCTCGATCCAGCTGAGTGTCGAGGGAGAGCTTCGTCAGCACGATGGCGTGATGACGGTGATGATGAAGTTACCGATGCAGGGCTTCGCCTAAGCACTACAACGATATGATCGAGGTGGAATCTGTGGAGGGGGACACCACACACGGCTAAGACAATTGTCAACTTGTGTGTCTATGGGGTGCCCCCCTCCCCCGTATATAAAGGAGGGAGAGGGGAGGCCGGCAGGCCTCTCTAGGCCCGATAAAGGGGGAGGAGTCCTCCTCCTAGTGGGAGTAGGACTCCCCCTTTCCTAGTCCCACTAGGAATAGAAGGAAGAGGGGGAAGGAAAATGGAAAGGGGGGCCGACCCCCTCACCCAATTCGGATTGGGCTTTGGGGGGCGCCCCCTCCTAGGCTGCCTTCTCTTCTCTCGCACTAAGGCCCATTAAGGCCCATATACTCCCCGGGGGGTTCCAGTAACCCCCCGGTACTCCGGTAAATGCCCGAACTCACCCAGAACCATTCGATGTCCAAACATAGTCATCCAATATATCGATGTTTATGTCTCGACCATTTCGATACTCCTCGTCATGTCCATGATCATATCCGGGACTCCGAACAACCTTCGGTACATCAAAACACATAAACTCATAATACCGATCGTCACCAAATGTTAAGCGTGCGGACCCTACGGGTTCGAGAACTATGTAGACATGACCAAGACTCATCTCCGGTCAATAAACAATTGCGGAACCTGGATGATCATATTGGTTCCTACATATTCTACGAAGATCTTTATCGGTCAAACTGCACAACAACATACGTAGTTCCCTTTGTCATCCGTATGTTACTTGCCCGAGATTCTATCGTCGGTATCTTAATACCTAGTTCAATCTCGTTACCAGCAAATCTCTTTACTCGTTCCATAATGCATCATTCCGCAACTAACTCATTAGTCACAATGCTTGCAATGCTTAGAGTGATGTGCATTACCAAGAGGGCCCAGAGATACCTCTCCGATACTCGGAGTGACAAATCCAATCTCGATCTATGCCAACTCAACAAACACCATCGGCGACACCTGTAGAGCATATTTATAATCACCCAGTTATGTTGTGACGTTTGATAGCACACTAAGTGTTCCTCCGGTATTCGGGAGTTGCATAATCTCATAGTCATAGGAACATGTATAAGTTATGAAGAAAGCAATAGCAACAAACTAAAGATCATCGTGCTAAGCTAACAGATGGGTCAAGTCAATCACATCATTCTCTAATGATGTGATCCCGTTTATCAAATGACAACTCTTTGTCCATGGCTAGGAAACTTAACCATCTTTGATTAATGAGCTAGTCAAGTAGAGGCATACTAGTGACACTCTGTTTGTCTATGTATTCACACATGTACTAAGTTTCCGGTTAATACAATTCTAGCATGAATTATAAAAATTTATCATGATATAAGGAAATATAAATAACAACTTTATTATTGCCTCTTGGGCATATTTCTTTCAGTCTCCCACTTGCACTAGAGTCAATAATCTAGATTACATTGTAATATTCTAACACCCGTGGAGTATTGGTGTTGATCATGTTTTGCTCGTGAGAGAGGCTTAGTCAACGGGTCTGCAACATTCAGATCCGTATGTATCTTGCAAATCTCTATGTCTCCCTCCTTGACTTGATCGCAGATGGAATTGAAGCGCCTCTTGATGTGTTTGGTTCTCTTGTGAAATCTGGATTCCTTTGCCAAGGCAATTGCACTAGTATTGTCACAAAAGATTTTCATTGGACCTGATGCCCTTGGTATGACACCTAGATCGGATATGAACTCCTTCATCTAGACTCCTTCATTCACTGCTTCCGAAGCAGCTATGTACTCCGCTTCACACGTAGATCCCGCCACGACACTTTGCTTAGAACTACACCAACTGACAGCTCCACCGTTCAATATAAATACGTATCCGGTTTGTGACTTAGAGTCATCTGGATCAGTGTTCAAAGCTTGCATCGACGTAACCATTTACAATGAGCTCTTTATCACCTCCATAAATGAGAAACATATCCTTAGTCCTTTTCAGGTATTTCAGGATGTTATTGACCGATGTCCAGTGATCCACTCCTGGATTACTTTGGTACCTCCCTGCTAAACTGATAGCAAGGCACACATCAGGTCTGGTACACAGCATTGCATCCATGATAGAACCTATGGCTGAAGCATAGGGAATGACTTTCCTTTTCTCTCTATCTTCTGCAGTGGTCGGGCATTGAGTCTGACTCAACTTCACACCCTATAACACGGGCAAGAACCCTTTCTTTGCTTGATCCATTTTGAACTTCTTCAAAACTTTGTCAAGGTATGTGCTTTGTGAAAGTCCAATTAAGCGTCTTGATCAATCTCTATAGATCTTGATACCCAATATAAAAGCAACTTCATCGAGGTCTTTCATTGAAAAGTTCTTATTCAAGTATCCTTTTATGCTATTCAGAAATTCAGTATCATTTCTGATCAACAATATGTCATCCACATATAATATCAGAAATGCTACAAAGCTCCCACTCAGATTCTTGTAAATACAGGCTTCTCCAAAAGTCTGTATAAATCCATATGCTTTGATCACACTATCAAAGCGTATATTCCAACTCCGAGAGGCTTGCACCAGTCCATAAATGGATCACTGGATCTTGCACACTTTGTTAGCACCTTTTGGATCGACAAAACCTTGTGGTTGCATCATATACAACTCTTCTTTAAGATATCCATTAAGGAAAGCAGTTTTGACATCCATTTGCCAAATTTCATAATCATAAAATGCGGCAATTGCTAACATTCAGACGGACTTAAGCATCGCTACGGGGGAGAAGGTCTCTTCGTAGTCAACTCCTTGAACTTGTCGAAAACCTTTCACCACAAGTCGAGCTTTGTAGACAGTAAAATTACCGTCAGCATCAGTCTTCTTCTTGAAGAACCATTTAATCTCTATGGCCTACCGATCATCGGGCAAGTCAACCAAAGTCCATACTTTGTTCTCATACATGGATCCCATCTCAGATTTCATGGCCTCAAGCCATTTTGCGGAATCTGGGCTCATCATCGCTTCCTCGTAGTTCGTAGATTCGTCATGGTCAAGTAACATGACTTCCGGAACAGGATTACCGTACCACTCTCGTGCGGATCTTACTTTGGTTGACCTATGAGGTTCGGTAGTAACTTGATCAGAAATTTCATGATCATCATCATTATCTTCCTCACTTACTGGTGTAGGGATCACTGGAACTGATTTCTATGATGAACTACTTTCCAATAAGGGAGCCCGTACGGCTACCTCATCAAGTTCTACTTTCCTCCCACTCACTTCTTTCGAGAGAAACTCCTTCTCTAGAAAGGATATATTCTTAACAACGAATATCTTGCCTTCGGATCTGTGAGGCGCGCCAAGGGGGGAGGAGTCCTCCTCCTAGTGGGAGTAGGACTCGCCCTTTCCTAGTCCCACTAGGAATAGAAGGAAGAGGGGGAAGGATAAAGGAAAGGGGGGCCGGCCCCCTTGTCGGTGTCAAACCGCGGATCTCGGGTAGGGGGTCCCGAATGTGCGCCTAGGATCGATGGTAACAGAGACGGAGACACGATGTTTACCCAGGTTCTGGCCCTCTCTATGGAGGTAATACTCTACTTCCTGCTTGATTGATCTTGATGAATATGAGTGTTACAAGAGTTGATCTACCACGAGATCGTAATGGCTAAACCCTAGAAGTCTATCCTATGTGTATATGGTAATGAATCTGTCCTATCCGGACCATTCTCTCTGGTTTATATAGACACTAGAGAGATCTAGGGTTACATGGAGTCGGTTACATAAGAAGGAATCTTCACAGCTGGTCGCCTAGCTTGCCTTCCACGCCAAGGAAAGTCCAATCCGGACACGGGTATGTTCTTTGGTCTTCATGTCGTCACATCCCATCAGTCCGGCCCATGGATAACAGGTCGGACGCCCGAGGACCCCTTAGTCCAGGACTCCCTCACCCCTCACCCAATACGGATTGGGCTTGGGGGGCCGCCCCCTCCTAGGCTGCCTTCTCTTCTCTCCCACCAAGGCCCATTAAGGCCCATATACTCCCGGGGTTCCGGTAACCCCCCCCCCCAAAGATCCGGTAAATGCCCGAACTCACTTGGAACCATTCCGATGTCCAAACATAGTCATCCAATATATCAATCTTTATGTCTCAACCATTTCGAGACTCCTCGTCATGTCCGTGATCATATTCGGGACTCCGAACAACCTTTGGTACATCAAAACACAGAAACCCATAATACCAATCGTCACCGAACGTTAAGCGTGTGGACCCTACGGGTTCGAGAACTATGTAGACATGACCGAGACTCATCTTTGGTCAATAACCAATTGCAGAAGCTGGATGCTCATATTGGTTCCTACATATTCTACGAAGATCTTTATCGGTCAAACCACACAACAACATACGTAGTTCCCTTTGTCATCGGTATGTTACTTGCTTGAGATTTGACCGTCGGTATCTTAATACCTAGTTCAATCTCGTTACCGGCAAGTCTCTTTACTCGTTCCGTAATGCATCATTCCGCAACTAACTCATTAGTCACAATGCTTGCAAGGCTTATAGTGATGTGCATTACCGAGAGGGCCCGAGATACCTCTCCGATACTGGAGTGATAAATCCTAATCTTGATCTACGCCAACTCAACAAACACCACCGGAGACACCAGAGAGCATCTTTATAATCACCCAGTTATGTTGTGACATTTGATAGCACACTAAGTGTTCCTCCGGTATTCGGAGTTGCATAATCTCATAGTCAAAGGAACATGTATGAGTTATGAAGAAAGCAATAGCAACAAACTAAACGATCATCGTGATAAGCTAACGGATGGGTCAAGTCAATCACATCATTCTCTAATGATGTGATCCCGTTTATCAAATGAAACCTCTTTGTCCATGGCTAGGAAACTTAACCATCTTTGATTAACGAGCTAGTCAAGTAGAGGCATACTAGTGACACTCTGTTTGTCTATGTATTCACAGATGTACTAAGTTTCCGGTTTATACAATTCTAGCATGAATAATAAACATTTATCACGATATAAGGAAATATAAATAACAACTTTATTATTGCATCTAGGGCATATTTCCTTCAGATGTAGTCGAACGTCTTCACGATCCAACCGATCAAGTACCAAACGCACGACACCTCCGCGATATGCACACGTTCTGCTCGGTGACGTCCCTCGAACTTCTAGATCCAGCTGAGGTTGAGGGAGAGTTTCGTCAGCACAACGGCGTGTTGACGGTGATGGTGAAGTTACCGACGCAGGGTTTTGCCTAAGCACTACAACAATATGACCGAGGTGGAAATATGTGGAGGTGGGCACCGCACACGGCTAAGAATCAACATGTGTGTCTATGGGGTGCCCCCTCCCCCGTATATAAAGGAGTGGAGGAGGGGAGGGCCGGCCTCCTATGGCGCGCCCCAAGGGGGGGTTCATACTCCTACTAGGAGTAGGTTTCCCCCCTTTCCTAGTCCAACTAGGAGGGGGAAGGAAGGGAAGAGGGAGAGAAGGAAAGCCCCCCAAATCCTACCCCAATTCGGATTGGCCTAGGGGGGCGCGCGCCACACCTGGCCGCCTCCTCCTCTCTTCCACCATGGCCCATCAAGGCCCATTAACTCCCTGGGCGGTTCCGGTAACCCCCCGGTACTCCGGTAAATGCCCGAACTCATCCGAAACCATTCCGGTGTCCAAACATAACCATCCAATATATCAATCTTCATGTCTCGACCATTTTGAGACTCCTCGTCATGTCCATGATCACATCCGGAACTCCGAACTACCTTCGGTACGTCAAAAAACATAAACTCATAATACCGATCATCATCGAACGTTAAGCGTTCGGACCCTACGGGTTCGAGAACTATGTAGACATGACCGAGACTCACTTCCGGTCAATAACAAATAGCGGAACCTGGATGCTCATATTGGTTCCTACATATTCTACGAAGATCTTTATCAGTCAAACCGCATAACAACATACGTTGTTCCCTTTGTCATCGGTATGTTACTAGCCCGAGATTCGATCGTCGGTATTATCATACCTAGTTCAATCTCATTACCGGCAAGTCTCTTTACTCGTTCCGTAATGCATCATCTCGTAACTAACTCATTAGTCACATTGCTTGCAAGGCTTATAGTGATGTGCATTACCGAGAGGGCCCAGAGATACCTCTCCGACAATCGAAGTGACAAATCCTAATCTCGATCTATGCCAACTCAACAAACACCATCGGAGACACCTGTAGAGCATCTTTATAATCACCGAGTTACGTTGTGACGTTTGATAGCACACTAAGTATTCCTCCAGTATTCGGGAGTTGCATAATCTTTAGTCATAGGAACATGTATAAGTTATGAAGAAAGCAATAGCAACAAACTTAAACGATCATAGTGCTAAGCTAATTGATGTGTCTGGTCAAACACATCATTCTCTAATGATGTGATCCCGTTCATCAAATGACAACTCATGTCTATGGCTAGGAAACTTAACCATCTTTGATTAACGAGCTAGTCAAGTAGAGGCGTACTAGTGACACTCTGTTTTTCTATGTATTCACACATGTACTAAGTTCCTGGTTAATACAATTCTAGCATGAATAATAAACATTTATCTTGATATAAGGAAATATAAATAACAACTTTATAATTGCCTCTAGGGCATATTTCCTTCAGTCTCCCACTTGCACTAGAGTCAATAATCTAGATTACACAGTAATGATTCTAACACCCATGGAGTCTTGGCGCTGATCATGTTTTGCTCTTGAGAGAGGCTTAGTCAATAGGTCTGCAATATTCAGATCCATATGTATCTTGCAAATCTCTATGTCTCCCTCCTTGACTTGATCGCAGATGGAATTGAAGCATCTCTTGATGTGCTTGGTTCTCTTGTGAAATCTGGATTCCTTTGCCAAGGCAATTGCACCAGTATTGTCAAAAAGATTTTCATTGGACCCGATGCACTAGGTATGACACCTAGATCGGATATGAACTCCTTCATCCAGACTCCTTCATTCACTACTTCCGAAGTAGCTATGTACTCCTCTTCACACGTAAATCCCGCCACGACGCTTTGCTTAGAACTGCACCAACTGACAGCTCCACCATTCAATATAAATATGTATCCGGTTTGTGACTTAGAGTCATCCGGATCAGTGTCAAAGCTTGCATCGACGTAACCGTTTACGATGAGCTCTTTGTCACCTCCATAAACGAGAAACATATCCTTAGTCCTTTTCAGGTATTTCAGGATGTTATTGACCGATGTCCAGTGATCCACTCCTGGATTACTTTGGTACCTCCCTGCTAAACTAATAGCAAGGCACACATCAGGTCTGGTGCACAGCAATGCATACATGATAGAACCTATGGCTGAAGCATAGGGAATGACTTTCATTTTCTCTCTATCTTCTGCACTGGTCGGGCATTGAGTCTGACTCAACTTCACACCTTGTAACATAGGCAAGAACCCTTTCTTTGCTTGATCCATTTTGAACTTCTTCAAAACTTTATCAAGGTATGTGCTTTGTGGAAGCCCAATTAAGCGTCTTGATCTATATCTATAGATCTTGATGCCCAATATATAAGCAGCTACACCGAGGTCTTTCATTGAAAAATTATTATTCAAGTATCCTTTTATGCTATTCAGAAATTCAGTATCATTTCCAATAAACAATATGTCATCCACATATAATATCAAAAATGCTACATAGCTCCCACTAACTTTCGTGTAAATACAGGCTTCTCCAAAAGTCTGTATAAAACCATATGCTTTGATCACACTATCAAAGCGTATATTCCAACTCCGAGAGGATTGCACCAGTCCATAAATGGATCATTGGAGCTTGCACACTTTTTTGCACCTTTTGGATCGACAAAACCTTCGGTTGCATCATATACAACTCTTCTTTAAGATATCCATTAAGGAATGCAGTTTTGACATCCATTTGCCAAATTTCATAATCATAAAATACAGCAATTGCTAACATGATTCGGATGGACTTAAGCATGGCTACGGGTGAGAAGGTCTCATCGTAGGCAATGCCTTGAACTTGTCGAAAACCTTTCGCAACAAGTCGAGCTTTGTAGACAGTAATATTACCGTCAGCGTCAGTCTTCTTCTTGAAGATCCATTTATTCTCTATGGCTTGCCGATCATCGGGCAAGTCAACCAAAGTCCATACTTTGTTCTCATACATGGATCCCATCTCAGATTTCATGGCCTCAAGCCATTTCGCGGAATCTTTGCTCATCATCGCTTCCTCATAGTTCGTAGGTTCGTCATGGTCAAGTAACATGACCTCCAGAACAGGATTACCGTACCACTCTGGTGCGGATCTTACTCTGGTTGGACTACGAGGTTTGTTAGTAACTTGATCAGAAGTTTCATGATCATCATCATTAGCTTCCTCACTTACTGGTGTAGGAATCACTGGAACTGTTTTCTGTGATGAACTACTTTCCAATAAGGGAGCAGGTACAGTTACCTCATCAAGTTCTACTTTCCTCCCACTCACTTCTTTCAAGAGAAACTCCTTCTTTAGAAAGGATCC
The DNA here is from genome assembly GCA_021605205.1 of Aegilops longissima. NCBI lineage: Eukaryota > Viridiplantae > Streptophyta > Magnoliopsida > Poales > Poaceae > Aegilops > Aegilops longissima. Next base: position 363,185,776 of record CM038676.1, read on the forward strand.
ATTCTTAGCAATGAATATCTTGCCTTCGGATCTGTGATAGAAGGTATACCCAACAGTCTCCTTTGGGTTTCCTATGAAGACACATTTTTCCGATTTGTGTTCGAGCTTATCAGGTTGAAGCTTTTTCACATAAGCATCGCAGCCCCAAACTTTAAGAAAAGACAACTTGGGTTTCTTGCCAACCCACAGTTCAAATGGTGTCGTCTCAACGGATTTAGATGGTGCCCTATTTAACGTGAATGCAGCCGTCTCTAAAGCATAACCCCGAAACGATAGCGGTAAATCAGTGAGAGACATCATAGATCGCACCATATCTAGTAAAGTACGATTACGACATTCGGACCCACCATTACGATGTGGTATTCGAGGTGGCGTGAGTTGCGAAACTATTCCTCATTGTTTCAAATGAAGACCAAACTCGTAACTCAAATATTCTCCTCCGCGATCAGATCGTAGAAACTTTATTTTCTTGTTTTGATGATTTTTCACTTCACTCTGAAATTCTTTGAACTTTTCAAATGTTTCAGACTTATTTTTCATCAAGTAGATATACCCATATCTGCTCAAATCATCTGTGAAGGTAAGAAAATAATGATACCCGCCGGGAGCATCAACACTCATCGGACCGCATACATCAGTATGTATTATTTCCAACAAGTCCGTTGCTTGCTCCATTGTTCCGGAGAACTGAGTCTTAGTCATCTTGCCCATGAGGCATGGTTCGCAAGCATCAAGTGATTCCAAAAGTCCATCTGCATGGAGTATCTTCATGCGCTTTACACCAATATGACCTAAACGGCAGTGCCACAAATAAGGTGCACTATCATTATTAAACTTATATCTTTTGGCTTCAATACTATGAACATGTGTATCACTACTATGAAGATTTAGTAAAAACAGACCACTCATCAAGGGTGCATGACCATAAAAGATATTACTCAAATAAATAGAACAACCATTATTCTCTGATTTAAATGAATAGCCGTCTCGCATCAAACAAGATCCAGATATAATGTTCATGCTCAACACTGGCACAAAATAACAATTATTTAGGTCTAAAACTAATCCCGAAGGTAGATGTATAGGTAGCGTGCAGACAGCGATCACATCGACTTTGGAACCATTTCCCACGCGCATCGTTACCTCGTCCTTAGCCAATCTTCGCTTAATTCGTAGCCCCTGTTTCAAGTTGCAAATATTAGCAATAGAACCAGTATAAAATACCCAGGCACTAATGTGAGCATTAGTAAGGTACACATCAATAACATGTATATCAAATATACCTTCCACTTTGCCATCCTTCTTCTCCGCCAAATACGTGTGGCAGTTCCGCTTCCAGTGACTAGTCCCTTTGCAGTAGAAGCACTAAGTCTCAGGCTTAGGTCCAGACTTGGGCTTCATCACTTGAGCAGCAACTTGCTTGTTGTTCTTCTTGAAGTTCCCCTTCTTCCCTTTACCCTTTTTCTTGAAACTGGTGATCTTGTTGACCATAAACACTTGATGCTCCTTCTTCATTTCTATCTCCGCAGCCTTTAGCATTCCGAAGAGCTTGGGAACTGCCTTATCCATCCCTTGCATATTATAGTTCATCACGAAGCTCTTGTAGCTTGGTGGCAGTGATTGAAGAACTCTGTCAATGACACTATTATCAGGAAGATTAACTCCCAGTTGAGTCAAGTGGTTGTGGTACCCAGACATTCTGAGTATATGTTCACTGACAGAACTATTCTCCTCCATTTTGCAGCTGTAGAACTTATTGGAGACTTCATATCTCTAAATCCGGGCATTTGCTTGAAATATTAACTTCAACTCCTGGAACATCTCATATCCTCCATGACGTTCAAAACGTCGTTGAAGTCCCGGTTCTAAGCCGTAAAGCATGGCACACTGAACTATCGAGTAGTCATCAGCTTTGCTGTGCCAAACGTTCATAACATCTAGCGTTGCTCCTGCAGCGGGTTTGTCACCTAGTGGTGCTTCCAGGACATAATTCTTCTGTACAGCAATGAGGATAATCCTGAAGTTACGGATCCAGTCCGTGTAGTTTGTACCATCATCTTTCAACTTAGCTTTCTCTAGGAACGCATTACAATTCAACGGAACAACAACACGGGCCATCTATCTACAACAACATAGACATGCAAAATACTATCAGGTACTAAGTTCATGATAAATTAAAGTTCAAATAATCATATTACTTAAGAACTCCCACTTAGATAGACATCCCTCTAATCATCTAAGTGATCACGTTATCCATATCAACTAAACCACGTCCGATCATCACGTGAGATGGAGTAGTTTTCAATGGTGAACATCACTATGTTGATCATATCTACTATATGATTCACGCTCGACCTTTCGGTCTTAGTGTTCCGAGGCCATATCTGCATATGCTAGGCTCGTCAAGTTTAACCCGAGTATTCTGCATGTGCAAAACTGGCTTGCACCCGTTGTATGTGAACGTATAGCTTATCACACCCGATCATCACGTGGTGTCTCGGCACGAGGAACTGTAGCAACGATGCATACTCAGGGAGAACACTTATACCTTGAAATTTAGTGAGATATCATCTTATAATGCTATCGTCGAACTAAGCAAAATAAGATGCATAAAGGATAAACATCACATGCAATCAAATGTAAGTGATATGATATGGCCATCATCATCTTGTGCCTTTGATCTCCATCTCCAAAGCACCGTCATGATCACCATCGTCACCAGCTTCACACCTTGATCTCCATCGAAGCATCGCTGCCGTCTCGCCAACTATTGCTTCTACGACTATCACTACCGCTTAGTGATAATGTAAAGCAATTACATGGCGATTGCATTTCATACAATAAAGCGACAACCATATGGCTCCTGCTTGTTGCCGATAACTCTATTACAAAACATGATCATATCATACAATAAAATTTAGCATCATGTCGTGACCATATCACATCACAACATGCCCTGCAAACACAAGTTAGACGTCCTCTACTTTGTTGTTGCAAGTTTTACATGGCTGCTACGGGCTGAGCAAGAACCGTTCTTATGTACGCATCAAAACCATAATGATTTTTCGTCAATTGTGCTGTTTTAACCTTCAACAAGGACCGGGCGTAGTCACACTCGATTCAACTAAAGTTGGAGAAACAGACACCCACTAGCCACCTGTGTGCGAAGCACGTCGGTAGAACCTGTCTCATGTAAGCATACGCGTAATGTCGGTATGAGCCGCTTCATCCAACAATACCACCAAATCAAAGTATGACATGCTGGTAAGCAGTATGACTATTATCGCCCACAACTCTTTGTGTTCTACTCGTGCATATAACATTTATGCATAGACCTGGCTCGGATGCCACTGTTGGGGAACGCAGTAATTTCAAAAAAAAATCCTACGCACACGCAAGATCTATCATGGTGATGCATAGAAACAAGAGGGGAGAGTGTAGTCCACGTACCCTCGTAGACCATAAGCAGAAGCGTTATGACAACACGGTTGATGTAGTCGTACGTCTTCACGATCTGATCGATCCTAGTACCGCAAGTACGGCACCTCCGCGATCTGCACACGTTCGGCTCGGTGACGTCCCACGAACTCTCGATCAAGCTGAGTGTCGAGAGAGAGCTTCGTCAACACAAAGGCGTGATGACGGTGATGATGAAGTTACCGACGCAGGGCTTCGCCTAAGCACTACAATGATATGACCGAGGTGGAACCTATGGAGGGGGGCACTGCACACGGCTAAGACAACTGTCAACTTGTGTGTCTATGGGATGCCCCCTCCCCCGTATATGAAGGAGGGAGAGGGGAGGCCGATCGGCCTCTCTAGGCGCGCCAAGGGGGGAGGAGTCCTCCTCCTAGTGGGAGTAGGACTCGCCCTTTCCTAGTCCCACTAGGAATAGAAGGAAGAGGGGGAAGGATAAAGGAAAGGGGGGCCGGCCCCCTTGTCGGTGTCAAAACCGGCGGATCTCGGGTAGGGGGTCCCGAACTGTGCGTCTAGGATCGATGGTAACAGGAGACGGGAGACACGATGTTTACCCAGGTTCTGGCCCTCTCTATGGAGGTAATACTCTACTTCCTGCTTGATTGATCTTGATGAATATGAGTGTTACAAGAGTTGATCTACCACGAGATCGTAATGGCTAAACCCTAGAAGTCTATCCTATGTGTATATGGTAATGAATCTGTCCTATCCGGACCATTCTCTCTGGTTTATATAGACACTAGAGAGATCTAGGGTTACATGGAGTCGGTTACATAAGAAGGAATCTTCACAGCTGGTCACCTAGCTTGCCTTCCACGCCAAGGAAAGTCCAATCCGGACACGGGTATGTTCTTCGGTCTTCATGTCTTCACATCCCATCAGTCCGGCCCATGGATAACAGGTCGGACGCCCGAGGACCCCTTAGTCCAGGACTCCCTCACCCCTCACCCAATACGGATTGGGCTTGGGGGGCCGCCCCCTCCTAGGCTGCCTTCTCTTCTCTCCCACCAAGGCCCATTAAGGCCCATATACTCCCCGGGGGGTTCCGGTAACCCCCCCTACTCCGGTAAATGCCCGAACTCACTTGGAACCATTCCGATGTCCAAACATAGTCATCCAATATATCAATCTTTATGTCTCAACCATTTCGAGACTCCTCGTCATGTCCGTGATCATATTCGGGACTCCGAACAACCTTTGGTACATCAAAACACAGAAACCCATAATACCAATCGTCACCGAACGTTAAGCGTGTGGACCCTACGGGTTCGAGAACTATGTAGACATGACCGAGACTCATCTTTGGTCAATAACCAATTGCAGAAGCTGGATGCTCATATTGGTTCCTACATATTCTAGGAAGATCTTTATCGGTCAAACCACACAACAACATACGTAGTTCCCTTTGTCATCGGTATGTTACTTGCTTGAGATTTGATCGTCGGTATCTTAATACCTAGTTCAATCTCGTTACCGGCAAGTCTCTTTACTCGTTCCGTAATGCATCATTCCGCAACTAACTCATTAGTCACAATGCTTGCAAGGCTTATAGTGATGTGCATTACCGAGAGGGCCCAGAGATACCTCTCCGATACTCGGAGTGATAAATCCTAATCTTGATCTACGTCAACTCAACAAACACCACCGGAGACACCTGTAGAGCATCTTTATAATCACCCAGTTATGTTGTGACATTTGATAGCACACTAAGTGTTCCTCTGGTATTCGGGAGTTGCATAATCTCATAGTCATAGGAACATGTATGAGTTATGAAGAAAGCAATAGCAACAAACTAAACGATCATCGTGATAAGCTAACGGATGGGTCAAGTCAATCACATCATTCTCTAATGATGTGATCCCGTTTATCAAATGAAACCTCTTTGTCCATGGCTAGGAAACTTAACCATCTTTGATTAACGAGCTAGTCAAGTAGAGGCATACTAGTGACACTCTGTTTGTCTATGTATTCACAGATGTACTAAGTTTCCGGTTTATACAATTCTAGCATGAATAATAAACATTTATCACGATATAAGGAAATATAAATAACAACTTTATTATTGCCTCTAGGGCATATTTCCTTCAGATGTAGTCGAACGTCTTCACGATCCAACCGATCAAGTACCAAACGCATGACACCTCCGCGATATGCACACGTTCTGCTCGGTGACGTCCCTCGAACTTCTAGATCCAGCTGAGGTCGAGGGAGAGTTTCGCCAGCACGACGGCGTGTTGACGGTGATGGTGAAGTTACCGACGCAGGGTTTTGCCTAAGCACTACTACAATATGACCGAGGTGGAAATATGTGGAGGTGGGCACCGCACACGGCTAAGAATCAACATGTGTGTCTATGGGGTGCCCCCTCCCCCGTATATAAAGGAGTGGAGGAGGGGAGGGCCGGCCTCCTATGGCGCGCCCCAAGGGGGGGTTCATACTCCTACTAGGAGTAGGTTTCCCCCCTTTCCTAGTCCAACTAGGAGGGGGAAGGAAGGGAAGAGGGAGAGAAGGAAAGCCCCCCCCCCAAATCCTACCCCAATTCGGATTGGCCTAGGGGGGCGCGCGCCACACCTGGCCGCCTCCTCCTCTCTTCCACCATGGCCCATCAAGGCCCATTAACTCCCTGGGGGGTTCCGGTAACCCCCCGGTACTCCGGTAAATGCCCGAACTCATCCGAAACCATTCCGGTGTCCAAACATAACCTTCAAATATATCAATCTTCATGTCTCGACCATTTTGAGACTCCTCGTCATGTCCATGATCACATCCGGAACTCCGAACTACCTTCGGTACGTCAAAAAACATAAACTCATAATACCGATCATCATCGAACGTTAAGCGTTCGGACCCTACGGGTTCGAGAACTATGTAGACATGACCGAGACTCACTTCCGGTCAATAACAAATAGCGGAACCTGGATGCTCATATTGGTTCCTACATATTCTACGAAGATCTTTATCAGTCAAACCGCATAACAACATACGTTGTTCCCTTTGTCATCGGTATGTTACTAGCCCGAGATTCGATTGTCGGTATTATCATACCTAGTTCAATCTCATTACCGGCAAGTCTCTTTACTCGTTCCGTAATGCATCATCTCATAACTAACTCATTAGTCACATTGCTTGCAAGGCTTATAGTGATGTGCATTACCGAGAGGGCCCAGAGATACCTCTCCGACAATCGAAGTGACAAATCCTAATCTCGATCTATGCCAACTCAACAAACACCATCAGAGACACCTGTAGAGCATCTTTATAATCACCGAGTTACGTTGTGACGTTTGATAGCACACTAAGTATTCCTCCAGTATTCGGGAGTTGCATAATCTTTAGTCATAGGAACATGTATAAGTTATGAAGAAAGCAATAGCAACAAACTTAAACGATCATAGTGCTAAGCTAATTGATGGGTCTGGTCAATCACATCATTCTCTAATGATGTGATCCTGTTCATCAAATGACAACTCATGTCTATGGCTAGGAAGCTTAACCATCTTTGATTAACGAGCTAGTCAAGTAGAGGCGTACTAGTGACACTCTGTTTTTCTATGTATTCACACATGTACTAAGTTCCTGGTTAATACAATTCTAGCATGAATAATAAACATTTATCTTGATATAAGGAAATATAAATAACAACTTTATAATTGCCTCTAGGGCATATTTCCTTCAGTCTCCCACTTGCACTAGAGTCAATAATCTAGATTACACAGTAATGATTCTAACACCCATGGAGTCTTGGCGCTGATCATGTTTTGCTCTTGAGAGAGGCTTAGTCAATAGATCTGCAATATTCAGATCCATATGTATCTTGCAAATCTCTATGTCTCCCTCCTTGACTTGATCGCAGATGGAATTGAAGCATCTCTTGATGTGCTTGGTTCTCTTGTGAAATCTGGATTCCTTTGCCAAGGCAATTGCACCATATTGTCAAAAGATTTTCATTGGACCCGATGCACTAGGTATGACACCTAGATCGGATATGAACTCCTTCATCCAGACTCCTTCATTCACTACTTCCGAAGCAGCTATGTACTCCTCTTCACACGTAAATCCCGCCACGACGCTTTGCTTAGAACTGCACCAACTGACAGCTCCACCATTCAATATAAATATGTATCCGGTTTGTGACTTAGAGTCATCTGGATCAGTGTCAAAGCTTGCATCGACGTAACCGTTTACGATGAGCTCTTTGTCACCTCCATAAACGAGAAACATATCCTTAGTCCTTTTCAGGTATTTCAGGATGTTATTGACCGATGTCCAGTGATCCACTCCTGGATTACTTTGGTACCTCCCTGCTAAACTAATAGCAAGGCACACATCAGTCAGTGCACAGCAATGCATACATGATAGAACCTATGGCTGAAGCATAGGAATGACTTTCATTTTCTCTCTATCTTACGCCTTTGGTCGGGCATTGAGTCGACTCAACTTCACACCTTGTAACATAGGCAAGAACCCTTTCTTTGCTTGATCCATTTTGAACTTCTTCAAAACTTTATCAAGGTATGTGCTTTGTGGAAGCCCAATTAAGCGTCTTGATCTATATCTATAGATCTTGATGCCCAATATATAAGCAGCTACACCGAGGTCTTTCATTGAAAAATTATTATTCAAGTATCCTTTTATGCTATTCAGAAATTCAGTATCATTTCCAATAAACAATATGTCATCCACATATAATATCAAAAATGCTACATAGCTCCCACTAACTTTCGTGTAAATACAGGCTTCTCCAAAAGTCTGTATAAAACCATATGCTTTGATCACACTATCAAAGCGTATATTCCAACTCCGAGAGGATTGCACCAGTCCATAAATGGATCGCTGGAGCTTGCACACTTTTTTTGCACCTTTTGGATCGACAAAACCTTCTGGTTGCATCATATACAACTCTTCTTTAAGATATCCATTAAGGAATGCAGTTTTGACATCCATTTGCCAAATTTCATAATCATAAAATACAGCAATTGCTAACATGATTCGGATGGACTTAAGCATGGCTACGGGTGAGAAGGTCTCATCGTAGTCAATGCCTTGAACTTGTCGAAAACCTTTCGCAACAAGTCAAGCTTTGTAGACAGTAATATTACCGTCAGCGTCAGTCTTCTTCTTGAAGATCCATTTATTCTCTATGGCTTGCCGATCATCGGGCAAGTCAACCAAAGTCCATACTTTGTTCTCATACATGGATCCCATCTCAGATTTCATGGCCTCAAGCCATTTCGCGGAATCTTTGCTCATCATCGCTTCCTCATAGTTCGTAGGTTCGTCATGGTCAAGTAACATGACCTCCAGAACAGGATTACCGTACCACTCTGGTGCGGATCTTACTCTGGTTGAACTACGAGGTTTGTTAGTAACTTGATCAGAAGTTTCATGATCATCATCATTAGCTTCCTCACTTACTGGTGTAGGAATCACTGGAACTGTTTTCTGTGATGAACTACTTTCCAATAAGGGAGCAGGTACAGTTACCTCATCAAGTTCTACTTTCCTCCCACTCACTTCTTTCAAGAGAAACTCCTTCTTTAGAAAGGATCCATTCTTAGCAATGAATATCTTGCCTTCGGATCTGTGATAGAAGGTATACCCAACAGTCTCCTTTGGGTTTCCTATGAAGACACATTTTTCCGATTTGTGTTCGAGCTTATCAGGTTGATGCTTTTTCACATAAGCATCGCAGCCCCAAACTTTAAGAAAAGACAACTTGGGTTTCTTGCCAAACCACAGTTCATATGGTGTCGTCTCAACGGATTTAGATGGTGCCCTATTTAACGTGAATGCAGTCGTCTCTAAAGCATAACCCCAAAACAACAGCGGTAAATCAGTAAGAGACATCATAGATCGCACCATATCTAATAAAGTATGATTACGATGTTCAGACACACCATTACGCTGTGGTGTTCCAGGTGGCGTGAGTTGCGAAACTATTCCGCATTGTTTCAAATGAAGACCAAACTCGTAACTCAAATATTCTGCTCCATGATCAGATCGTAGAAACTTTATTTTCTTGTTATGATGATTTTCCACTTCACTCTGTAATTCTTTGAACTTTTCAAATGTTTCAAACTTATGCTTCGTCAAGCAGATATACCCGCGGCAAGCATCAACACTCATCAGACCGCATACATCAGTATGTATTATTTCCAACAAGTCTGTTGCTTGCTCCATTGTTCCGGAGAACGGAGTCTTAGTCATCTTGCCCATGAGGCATTGTTCGCAAGCATCAAGTGATTCATAATCAAGTGATTCCAAAAGCCCATCAGCATGGAGTTTCTTCATGCGCTTTACACCAATATGACCTAAACGGCAGTGCCACAAATAAGTTGCACTATCATTATTAAACTTTATCTTTTGGCTTCAATACTATGAACATGTGTATCACTACTATCAAGATTTAGTAAAAATAGACCACTCATCAAGGGTGCATGACCATAAAAGATATTATTCATATAAATAGAACAACCATTATTCTCTGATTTAAATGAATAATCGTCTCGCATCAAACAAGATCCAGATATAATGTTCATGCTTAACGCTAGCACCAAATAACAATCACTCAGGTCTAAAACTAATCCCGAAGGTAGATGTAGAGGTAGCGTGTCGACGGCGATCACATCGACTTTGGAACCATTTCCCACGTGCATCGTCACCTCGTCCTTAGCCAATCTTCGCTTAATCCATAGCCCCTGTTTTGAGTTGCAAATATGAGCAACAGAACTAGTATCAAATACCCAGGCGCTACTGCGAGCATTAGTAAGTTACACATTAATAACATGTATATCAAATATACCTTTCACTTTTCCATCCTTCTTCTCCGCCAAATACTTGCGACAGTTCCGCTTCCAGTGACCAGTCCCTTTGCAGTAGAAGCACTCAGTCTCAGGCTTAGGTCAAGACTTGGGGTTCTTCACTTGAGCAACAACTTGCTTGTCGTTCTTCTTCAAGTTCCCCTTCTTCCCTTTACCGTTTTTCTTGAAACTAGTGGTCTTGTTAACCATCAACACTTGATGCTCCTTCTTGATTTCTACCTCCGCATCCTTTAGCATTGCGAAGAGCTCGGGAATTGTCTTATCCATCCCTTGCATATTATAGTTCATAATGAAGCTCTTGTAGCTTGGTGGCAGCGATTGAAGAACTTTGTCAATCACACTATCAACCAAAAGATTAACTCCCAACTGAGTCAAGTGATTGTGGTACGCAGACATTCTGAGTATATGCTCACTCACAGAATTGTTCTCCTCCATTTTGCAACTGTAGAACTTATTGGAGACTTCATATCTCTCAATCCGGGCATTTGCTTGAAATATTAACTTCAACTCCTAGAACATCTCATATGCTCCATGACGTTCAAAACATCGTTGAAGTCCCAGTTCTAAGTCGTAAAGCATGGCACAATGAACTATCGAGTAGTCGTCAGCTTTGCTCTGCCAGGTGTAGCGACCCGACCTCAGATGGTCAAGTCTCTGTGCTTCTGTGTCATCCCTCGATCGGTAATGCTGACACACACAGTACTCGAAGGATTTATAACAGAGTAGCAATCACACACTTATAACATCGAATGTCTCAAAAGAGAACTTATTACAATAATATGGCTTAAGGACATCTAATGCGATAACAGCGGAAGGCTTGGAAGATAAAGTGAGTCCATCAACTCCAACGGCATAACTGAGCTGCACGGCAATGACCTACCAATCCTTACTCCTCGTCTGAAAAGTCTGCAACATAAAATGTTGCAGCCCGAGAACGGGTCAGCACATGGAATATGCTGGCAATGTAACACACAGAGAGTAATGAAAGAATAAGCTATACTACATGCATATATGGCTGGTGGAATAGCTCTATGGTTACAGTTTTGCATAAAGCCAATTTTTCCCTATATCAAAGGAATAAATTTTATTTCAACTATCATGGTGGTTGAAACATCATTGAGAAGGTATAACCCCAACTCAAACCCAATTAAAGTGATTAACAACCCAGCAATATTAATTTAGAGTGATGAGATACATGTGAATACTCAAGTACTAGATACTCGAAATTGTCCATAACCGGGACACGGCTAACCATGATTAGATTGTACACTCTGCAGAGGTTTGCGCACTTTTCCCCACAAGACTCGATCGCCTCCGTTGGTTTCTCATACTACATGGTGTTTGAGAAACGGATGACCGAGACACAGTCTTTCAGAAACATTAACTCTCTACTCCGGATAGATCATACCAAACCTATAAAACCCACTACCTGCTGATCTACCTCTTGAGAGCTTCACGTAACTTACTCAACTATGCTAGAGCCCATAATAGCTTGTGGCTGCACACGGAAGTTTCTAGCATGAATAATCTCAGTTCCTTTGAGCACTGGTGGCGGTCCATAGGAAGATCACACGGTACCCCGGATTTCCAAAATAAAAGAGAACACCTGGGTTCCCCGGTGCCTCAATCCACCCAGATGTGTATTTAAGTTGCCACCTTAAAGTAAACCATTAATTAACAACCTCACATCTGTCGTGAATATCTCTCAAACCCAAACCACGTCTACGAGCATAGCATGGCAATATAAGCAACACGTAGAAGTAACTCCCAAGGGTTTGATAGTAACAGGGTAATAGGTTCCTACCTCATCATCTACTTCCCAACCCACAAATTAATAACATCCTAATCATGCAATGTTTGAGGATTGAGCTAATGCATAAAACTGGGTAGGAAAAGGGTATGATCAAGTGTTACTTGCCTTGCTGACGATCCGTGAATCCTAGAGACTCGTAGTAACACACTTCGCACTCCGGAAATTCTATCGCAAGCAAACAATACATACATAAGCAACAAACAAAGATGCACAAACGAAACTTCAACTGAAAGAGGTTGACCGGAGAGTTCAACTTAAGAACTCCGGTTTGCAAAAAGAATCAAACCAAACGAAACAACGAAACTCAAACGGAGAGAGAAACAAGATCCGTTTACTAATATGAACTAGAGTCAAATTTTATAAAGACAAAAACTGGTTTAAGTTGGCTATTCGGAAAGAGGGTTTCGAGATGAAACTCCGGGCGCTTGAATCGCCTGATTCCGATAAACGAGCGAAAAGTTATACTAATTTGAACATTGGTTCAGAAATCGAAATCGGAATAATCGCGGAATAAAACCGATAAAAGAAAACGACGAACGGCTAAATGAACGAACGTTCGTTAGCGGAAACTAAACGAAGAACGGTTCATAAATAAAAAAACGAACGAACGGGTGAACGTTCTCAAAATAAATAAACCGGGAAATAAAACCGATCTAAAAATAAAAAAAACGGGCTAGGGTTTTTTTTAAAAAAACCGAAGGGTTATTAAAAAAACCGGCGGCTACTCCGTGGGCGGGTCCGGCGAGGGCGGCTAGGGCGGCGGCTCGGCGAGGGGCGACGGCGCTGGAGGCGGCGGGCGGCGGCCAAGGGCGGCGGCGGCTGCTCGGGCTCGGGCTCGGCTCGGTTCGGGCGGGCGGCGGCAAGGTGGTGGCTAAGGGAGAAGGGCGGTATATAAAGAGGAGGAGAGGTGGCTTGGAGGAGGGCAAGGCGGCGGGGGGCGTCTGCTCGGACTCCAGTCCCGTGCCGAGGGCGACTTGGGCGGCCTGCTCGGTGGGCCGTTAGCCCGATCGGTATGATTCCTTTTTTAAACATTCATGAAAATTGTAAAAATCCTAGAAAAATAAATAAAATCTAAAAATACCAAAACAAGTTTTCTTTGCCTAAATAAAATATTTAGAACAAGATGAACTTTTCTTGGCCCCTAAAATGCAATTTTAAATATATGCAATTTTTCTCTAGGCAAATAAAATTCCAAATAAGTAAAATAAAATCCCAAATAATGATTTTAACATTTTCCTCCGTATTTCAATTATTTTGGAGAAGTCATATTATCTCCTCTCGCTTATTTTTGAACATGAAATATTTTCCGGAGAGAAAATACTAAAATCCAAAATCCTCGTTTTTCATTATTTGATAAAATTCAAATATGAAAATCAGAAAATCCCCAACTCTCTCCGAGGGTCCTTGAGTTGCTTAGGAATTCGAGGATAGCAAATGAGAATGCAATAAAATATGATATGCATGGATGACCTGTATAACATGCCAAATTGAAAATTTGGGATGTTACAAACGCATTCTTAAGATGAATCTCCCTCGAGATTCGGGTTAACTAGAAAATAGGTGGGGATGGTCCTTGCGAATATCATCTTCTCGCCCCAGTGGCTTCCTCCTCGGTATGGTGGCTCCACTGAACTTTACAAAACTTGATAACTTTGTTGTGAGTGACTCGCCGTCGAAATCCAAAATCTTTACTGGCTTCTCCTCATAAGTCAAATTACTATCCAACTGTATCGCCTCTAGGGGCACTGTATCCTTTAATGGTATGTCGGCCATCTCAGCGTGGCACTTCTTCAGTTGTGATACGTGAAACACATCGTGAACTCCTGACAGTCCTTCGGGTAACTCCAGCTTGTAGGCAACTTCTCCCATTCGTTCCAAAACACGATACGGTCCTACAAATCTTGGGGCTAACTTTCCCTTTACTCCAAAACGTTTCACTCCCCTCAGGGGTGACACTCGCAGATAAGCTCTGTCTCCAATTTCATAGGTTACCTCCTTGCATTTTGAATCTGCGTAACTCTTATGTCTAGACTGAGCAATCTTTAGTCTGTCTCTGACCAGTTTAACATTCTCCTTTGAGTCTTTGATCAAATCTGGTCCAAACAACTGACGGTCTCCGACCTCATCCCACATCAAGGGTGTTCTACATCTGCGTCCATACAGCGCTTCGAACGGTGCCATCTTCAAACTGGCCTGGTAGCTGTTGTTATATGAGAATTCTGCGTACGGCAAATTGTCATCCCAACTAGATCCATAATCTAGCGCACAGGGCTCTTAACATATCCTCCGGGATCTGGTTAACTCTCTCTGTCATCCATCCGTCTGTGGGTGGAACGTTGTACTGAATTCCAATCTGGTACCCAAAGTCTGGTGTAGTTGATGCCAAAACTTTGAAGTAAACCGTGTTCCTCTATCTGATACGATGCTCCTCGGAACTCCGTGCAAACATACGATCCTGGTCATATACATCTTGGCCAACTTGGCACTTGTATAAGTTGTTTTCACTGGGATGAAGTGAGCTACTTTGGTCAAACGATCCACAACTACCCATATTGAATCATATCCTGCTTTGGTTCTGGGTAATCCAGTGATAAAATCCATGCCAAGTTTGTCCCACTTCCATTCGGGTATTGGCATAGGCTACAACAGTCCTGCTGGCTTTTGATGCTCTGCCTTTACTCTCTGACATACATCGCAAATGGCTACATATTCGGCAATATCCTTCTTCATACCAGTCCAACAGAAACGTTCCTTCAAGTCCAAATACATCTTGGTGTTTCCGGGGTGAATCGAGTATGGGGAGTCACGGGCCTCTTGAAGTATTATCTTCCTGATCTCCGAATTGTTGGGCACATAAATCCGGTCCTCAAACCACAAGGTATCGTGCTCATCCTCGCGAAAACCTTTGGCTTTTCCTTTGCCCATCTTTTCTTTTATCTCAGCAATCTCTTTATCCTCCTTTTGAGCGTATCGAATCTTGTCTAACAAGGTCGACTGAACCTCCATTGTTGCAAGAAAAGTTCTTGGAACAATCTCCAACTGAAGTTCCATAATATCCTTTGCTAACTCCTTTGGCAGTCCTCTACTTTCAAGGATATTGGCATAACTCTTCCGACTCAAAGCGTCTGCTACGGCGTTGGCCTTTCCTGGATGGTAGTGTAGCTTCATGTCGTAATCCTTTATAAGTTCCAGCCATCTCCTCTGTCTGAGGTTTAACTCCTTCTGTGTGAAAATGTACTTTAAACTCTTATGATCCGTGTACACATAACAACGGTTTCCAATGAGATAATGTCTCCAGGTATTCAATGCATGTACTACAGCTGCTAACTCCAAATCATGTGTGGCATAGTTCAATTCATGAGGCTTCAGTTGTCGTGAGGCATACGAAACAACTTTTCCGTCCTGCATAAGGACACATCCACGTCCCAAGCGAGAGGCATCACAATACACTTGAAACTCCTTATGTATATCTGGCAATGTCAGCACTGGGGCTGTAGTCAACCGTTTCTTCAACTCTTGGAAGCTTGTCTCACAATCCTCTGTCCATTTGAACTTGGTATCCTTCTTTAGCAATTCTTTCATTGGTTTAGCAATCTTGGAAAAATTCTCAATGAATCTCCGATAATATCCTGCCAGTCCAAGCAAACTGCGAATCTCGCTGACTGAAGTGGGTGCCAACCATTCGATGGATCGACTGAATTTTACCGATCTCTTGCTATACCCTCTCCCGATATAACATGCCCAAGAAATCCAACTTCCTTCAACCAAAACTCGCACTTGCTGAATTTGGCGTATAACTGGTGTTCCCTGAGTTTCTCAAGAACCAAACGTAGGTGTTCTGCGTGCTCCTCTTCGTTCTTCAAGTAAACCATAATATCATCGATAAACACCACAACAAAATTGTCCAAATACTCCATGAACACTTTGTTCATCATACTCATAAAATAGGCAGGGGCGTTAGTCAGTCCAAACGACATGACAGTATACTCATATAATCCATATCGTGTGGTGAATGCTGTCTTTGGTATATCCTTCTCTCGGATCTTCAACTGATGGTATCCTGATCGTAGATCAATCTTAGAAAACACCTTAGCTCCTTGCAACTGATCAAACAGATCATTAATCATCGGTAAGGGATACTTGTTCTTTATCGTTACTTCATTCAGAGCTCGGTAATCAACAACCATCCTTAGGGATTTATCCTTCTTCTCCACCAAAAGTACTGGGGCTCCCCAAGGTGATGAACTTCTACGAATGTAACCTTTATCCAATAGCTCCTTGATCTGCTTCTTAATTTCCTCCATATCATTTGCGGGCATCCGATAGGGTCTCTTTGATATTGGCCCTGTACCTGGCATTAGTTCTATTAGAAACTCGATGTCTCGATCCGGTGGCATGCCTGGTAACTCTTCTGGAAAAACATCTGGATAATCCTTCACTACAGGTACTTCCTCTTGTACAACTCCCGTGAGGGTATTCACTTGGCTCCTCCTAGGCACATGCCTAGATACATATAATCCTTTTCCCTCTGGGGTGGTAAGATAAATTGACTTGCTAGCACAGTCAATACTTCCTCAAACTTTGACATCAATCCATACCTAATATCACATCCAATCCTTGCGACTCCAAGATAATTAGGTCGACGGAAAAACATGCGTGCCAATGATTAGGGTATCTGGGTGCACCACTTGCTAGCCATGTACTCTGCTCCAAAGAGCTCACTAAAGAGGGGTCCTAAGGGTGCAGGTTGGTAACTTAAACTTATCCACAAATCCCTTGATATGTATGAATGCAATGCACCAAGATATCAAAAAGAACAATAGCGGTAAATGATTGAACCAAAACTTACCTATTACGCGTCGTCCGCTGCTCTTCAACTTGCTCCACGTTAACGTGGTTCACTTGTCCTTTGTTGAATGGATTGGGCTTCTTCCCAGCGCTCCCATTTCCGTTTCCATTCTTTCCTTGAGGTAGTCGTTGTCATAGTGCCTGTCTTCCCTTTATAAAGCAAATAACTTGGCTCAAGTCTCTCTTGGCGGGTGTAGCTGGGTTATAGCGATTCTGATTATTGTTGGCTGCATTTCCATTCCCATTCTTCGCACCATTATGCGATCCTCCTCCAGTATGGTTATGTCCTCCATGGTTATGAACTAGTCCTCCCGAGTTCGGGGTTAAGCGAGGCTTCTAGTGAGCTCCTGAGTTATACTTCCCTTGTCCATACTTCCTCTTACGACTCTCAATTTGCTGCTGCTTTCCTTCAATCATTAGGGCTTTATCTACCAACTCCTGGTAGTTGTTGAAGGTTGCCACCAGCAACTGCATACTCATGTCATCATTCAGCCCTTCCATAAACTTCTCTTGCTTCGCGGCATCTGTGGCCACATCATCAGGGGCATAGCGTGATAACTTGCTAAACTCATCCACGTCTTGGGGCCACATTACGGTTCCCTGGCGTAAGTTGCGGAACTCACGCTTCTTTATCTGCATGGCTCTACTTGAAACATGGGCGTCGAAAAGCTTGTTGGAACTGGTCCCAAGTGACATTGGCTATAGGAAAAGTAGCCGTGTAATTCTCCCACCATGCGGCTGCTGGTCCATCCAATTGATGTGCGGCAAAGCGCACTCTTTCAGCATCCGTGCATCCTGCGGTGGTTAACTCCCTTCCTATATGGCGTAACCAGTCATCTGCAACTATTGGCTCGGTGCTCTTTGGAAAACACCGCGGTTGTAACCTTAGAAAGCGGGCTAAATTGTCCCTTTGGCGGCGGGTTGTTGTTGTTGTTGTTGTTGGCATTGCCCTGGTTCTGAACTAGCAATTGCATCAAGGCATTCTGCTGTTGGATCAACTGAGTGAGCTCCGGTGGGAAAACAAAACCGGGGTCACGTCTCGGAGGCATCTGAAGGTTTAGATGGGAGAGATTAGAATAGAAAGAGGTCTAGTGAGAAAACACTACCCATATGCACATGAGGCAAACACACATTCATTCAATCAAGCAAGCAAGGGCATACAAATCGATCTAGGACTATCGCATAAGTGCTCAACTACTACTAGTTACATGGGGTAATACTACTATTATATGGTGGTCATCTAGAAATTTTGATCGGTGGAAGACTCCATGATGTCTGCTCCAGCTTCGTCTTCATAGTCATCATCACTTGGATCTGAGTCGGTGTCGTCGATGATGATGTAGTTGTCTGGACAAGCAGGATCTTCTTCCTCTTCTTGCTCCTCTTCCTTGGGTGCTGGTCCTCCCATGAAGACTCCGATCTTCTTGACTAGGTCGTCGTTCTTCTCCATTAGTATTTTGATTTCTTCCTCATATCCATCGCGAGTAGACTTGAGTTCTTCCTCCAGCTCGATGATCTTAGTTTTCGCCTTCTTCAAATCCGTCATGTCTGCGCACATCTGGTTCTCATGACGTCGAATGTGCTGGTTTAGTTCCTGGATGTAGGCTGCAATGGATCTATCCTTCTTGGTGCTGATTACTTCCCATTGCTCATCTCGGCGCCCACATATTTGGTATATGGTGTCTTTAAGCTCCTTATTGTAGACTTCTCCAATGCGTCCCATGGTAATGTGAGCTGCCATACTCTTTCCCAAACTCCATGTTGGTGCATTGAAAACACATACTATGGGCTCCGTGCTTGGCGCAAACGTCCTTCCGGGAACTAGAGCTTGAATCTTCCAGCATTCTTCTTACGGTAAGGTGGCGTTATGCGTCCGGTGAAGCTTGGTATTCCAATATTCAGGTACCTAGTGACTTCCTTCAAGTGGCGCCCAAAAGGTGTGTCTTCATCCGGTTGTGCAAACTTGTACTTCATCTCCGTCATCCTAAAGAGTGGAAAAATGGAGAGGGTCGAAATGAGTAGAGAGGAGTGACCTATGGTTTTATCTTAGTGGTTGTGTCCTACACTCAGCGTGTGCTCGATACCATCTTGTAGCGACCCGACCTCGGATGGTCAAGTCTACGTGCTACATGTCATCCCTCGATCGGTAATCTTGACACACACAAGACTCGAAGGATTTATAACAGAGTAGCAATCACACACTTATTACATCGAATGTCTCAAAGAGAACTTATTACAATAATATGGCTTAAGGCCATCTAATGCGATAACAGCGGAAGGCTTGGAAGATAAAGTGAGTCCATCAACTCCAGCGGCATAAGCGAGTTGCACGGCAACGACCTACCAATCCTTACTCCTCGTTCGAAAAGTCTGCAACATAAAATGTTGCAGCCCGAGAACAATTCAGACATGGAATATCTGGCAATGTAACACATAGAGAATAATGAAAGAATAAGCTATACTACATGCATATATGGCTGGTGGAATAGCTCTATGGTTCTGATTTTGCATAAAGCCAATTTTTCCCTATATCAAAGGAATAAATTTTATTTTAACTATCATGGTGGTTGAAACATCATTGAGAAGGTATAACCCCAACTCAATCCCAATTAAAGTGATTAACAACCCAGCAATATTAATTTAGAGTGATGAGATACATGTGAATACTCAAGTACTAGATACTCGAAATTGTCCATAACCGGGGACACGGCTAACCATGATTAGATTGTACACTCTGCAGAGGTTTGCGCACTTTTCCCCACAAGACTCGATCGCCTCCGTTGGTTTCTCGTACTACATGGTGTTTGAGAAACGGATGACCGAGACACAGATCTTTCGAAACATTAACTCTCTACTCGGATAGATCATACCAAACCTATAAAACCCACTACCTGCTGATCTACCTCTTGAGAGCTTCACGTAACTTACTCAACTATGCTAGAGCCCATAATAGCTTGTGGCTGCACACGGAAGTTTCTAGCATGAATAATCTCAGTTCCTTTGAGCACTGGTGGCGGTCCATAGGAAGATCACACGGGTACCCGGGATTTCCAAAATAAAACAGACAACACTGGGTTTCCCGGTGCCTCAATCCACCCGATGTGTATTTAAGTTGCCACCTTAAAGTAAACCATTAATTAACAACCTCACATCTGTCGTG
Source organism: Aegilops longissima (assembly GCA_021605205.1). Taxonomy (NCBI): domain Eukaryota; kingdom Viridiplantae; phylum Streptophyta; class Magnoliopsida; order Poales; family Poaceae; genus Aegilops; species Aegilops longissima. The sequence goes on from CM038676.1 coordinate 363,205,895, forward strand.
AATATCTCTCAAACCCAAACCACGTCTACGAGCATAGCATGGCAATATAAGCAACACGTAGAAGTAACTCCCAAGGGTTTGATAGTAACAGGGTAATAGGTTCCTACCTCATAATCTACTTCCCAACCCACAAATTAATGACATCCTAATCATGCAATGTTTGAGGATTGAGCTAATGCATAAAACTGGGTAGGAAAAGGGTATGATCAAGTGTTACTTGCCTTGCTGACGATCCGTGAATCCTAGAGACTCGTAGTAACACGCTTCGCACTCCGGGAATTCTATCGCAAGCAAACAATACATACATAAGCAACAAACAAAGATGCACAAACGAAACTTCAACTGAAAGAGGTTGACCGGAGAGTTCAACTTAAGAACTCCGGTTTGCAAAAAGAATCAAACCAAACGAAACAACGAAACTCAAACGGCGAGAGAAACAAGATCGGTTTACTAATCTGAACTAGAGTCAAATTTTACAAAGACAAAAACTGGTTTAAGTAGGCTATTCGGAAAGAGGGTTTCGAGATGAAACTCAAGGCGCTTGAATCGCCTGATTCCGATAAACGAGCGAAAATTTATACTAATTTGAACATTGGTTCAGAAATCGAAATCGGAATAATCGCGGAATAAAATCGATAAAAGAAAACGACGAACGGCTAAATGAACGAACGTTCGTTAGCGTAAACTGAACGACGAACGGTTCATAAAAAAAAATGAACGAACGGGTGAACGTTCTCAAAATAAATAAACCGGGAAATAAAACCGATCTAAAAATAAAAAAACGGGCTAGGGTTTTTTTTTAAACCGAAGGGTTGTTTAAAAAAACCGGCGACGGGGCTACCTCCGGCGATCGTCCGGCGGGGCGGCGGCTACTCCGGCGGGGCGGGTCCGGTCGAGCGGGCGGCTCGGCGAGGGCGACGGCGGCGGGCGGCGGCGCGGCCAAGGGCGGCTCGGGCTCGGGCTCGGCTCGGCTCCGTGCAGGCGGGCGGCGGCGGCGGTGGTGGCTAAGGGAGATGGGGGGTATATAAAGAGGGGGGAGAGGTGGCTTGGAGGAGGGCAAGGCGGGAGGAGTCGGCTCGGACTCGTGTCCCGCAGGCGGGCTGCTGTGGCGGAGGCGGCGGGCGATTGGGCTGCCTGCTCATTTGGGCCGTTAGCCCGATCAGGCATGATTCCTTTTTTTTTAAACATTCCACGAAAATTGTAAAAATCCTAGAAAAATAAATAAAAATCTAAAAATACCAAAACAAGTTTTCTTTGCCTAAATAAAATATTTGGAACAAGATGAACTTTTCTTGGCCCCTAAAATGCAATTTTAAATATATGCAATTTTTTTTCTCTAGGCAAATAAAAATTCCAAATAAGTAAAATAAAATCCCAAATAATGATTTTTAACATTTTTCCTCCGGTATTTCAATTATTTTTGGAGAAGTCATATTATCTCCTCTCGCTTATTTTTAAACATGAAATATTTTCCGGAGAGAAAAATACTAAAATCCAAAATCCTCGTTTTTCATTATTTGATAAAATTCAAATATGAAAATCAGAAAATCCCCAACTCTCTCCGAGGGTCCTTGAGTTGCTTAGGATTTCGAGGATAGAAAATGAGAATGCAATAAAATATGATATGCATGGATGACCTGTGTATAACATGCCAAATTGAAAATTTGGGATGTTACACCAGGTGTTCATAACATCTGGAGTTGCTCCTGCAGCGGGTTTGGCACCTAGCGGTGCTTCCAGGACGTAATTCTTCTGTGCAGCAATGAGGATAATCCCGAAGTTATGGACCCAGTCCCTGTAGTTGCTACCATCATCTTTCAACTTAGCTTTCTCTAGGAACGCATTAAAATTCAGTGGAACAACAGCACGGGCCATCTATCTACAACAACATAGACATGCAAAATACTATCAGGTACTAAGTTCATGATAAATTAAAGTTCAATTAATCATATTACTTAAGAACTCCCATTTAGATAGACATCCCTCTAATCATCTAAGCGATCACATGATCCATATCAACTAAACCATCTCCGATCATCACGTGAGATGGAGTTGTTTTCAATGGTGAACATCACTATGTTGATCATATCTACTATATGATTCACGCTCGAACTTTCGGTCTCAGTGTTCCGAGGCCATATCTGCATATGCTAGGCTCGTCAAGTTTAACCTGAGTATTCTACGTGTGCAAAACTGGCTTGCACCCGTTGTATGTGAACGTAGAGCTTATCACACACGATCATCACATGGTGTCTCGGCACGACGAACTGTAGCAACGGTGCATACTCAGGGAGAACACTTATAACTTGAAATTTCGTGAGAGATCATCTTATAATGCTACTGCCGTACTAAGCAAAATAAGATGCATAAAGGATAGACATAACATGCAATCAATATAAGTGTCATGATATGGCCATCATCATCTTGTGCCTTTGATCTCCATCTCCAAAGCAGCGTCATGATCACCATCATCACCGGCTTGACACCTTCATCTCCATCAAAGCATCGTTGTCGTCTCGCCAACTATTGCCTCCACGACTATTGCTAACGCTTAGTGATAAAGTAAAGCAATTACATGGCGATTGCATTTCATACAATAAAGCGACAACCATATGGCTCCTGCCAGTTGCCGATAACTTTGTTACAAAACATGATCATCTCATACAAAAATATATATAGTCACGTCTTGACCATATCACATCACAGCAAGCCCTGCAAAAACAAGTTATATGTCCTCTTCTTTGTTGTTGCAAGTTTTACGTGGCTGCTATGGACTTAGCAAGAACCGTTCTTACCTACGCATCAAAACCACAACGATTTTTCATGAAGTTTCTACTTTAACCTTCAACAAGGACCGGGCATAGTCACTCCATTCAACTAAAGTTGCAGAAACAGACACCCACTAGCCACCTGTGTGCGAAGCATGGCGGTAGAACCAGTCTCATGAACGCGGTCGTGTAATGTCGGTCTGGGCTGCTTCATTCAACAATACCGCCGAATCAAAGTATGACATGCTGGTAAGCAGTATGACTATTATCGCCCACAACTCTTTGTGTTCTACTTGTGCATATAACATCTACGCGTAGACCTGGCTCTAATACCACTTTTGGGGAACGTAGTATTTCAAAATTTTCCTACGATCACGCAAGATCTATCTAGGAGAAGCATAGCAATGAGAGGGGAGAGTGTCCATGTACCCTCGTAGACTGAATGCGGAAGCGTTAAGTAACGCGGTTGATGTAGTCGAACGTCTTCGCGATCCAACTGATCAAATACCGAACGCACGGCACCTCCGTAATCTGCACACGTTCAGCTCGGTGACGTCCCTCGAACTTCTAGATCCAACTGAGGTCGAGGGAGAGTTTCGTCAGCACGACGGCATGTTGACGGTGATGATGAAGTTACCGACGCAGGGCTTCGCCTAAGCACTACGACAATATGACTGAGGTGGAAAAATGTGGAGGGGGCACCGCACACGGCTAAGAATCAACTAGTGTGTCTATGGGGTGCCCCCCTCCCCCGTATATAAAGGAGTGGAGGAGGGGGAGGGCCGGTGTAACGCCCCGGATACAACTTTCCATATTCGTAACTCCAACTCTTGCCTTTTCCGGAGATGCGATATTTTATTTCCTCCGTGGTTGGGTTTTTGTCTTTTGTTTTGCATTTTGTTCATGTCTTGCATCTCATCTCATAGCATCATGCGCATTGCATCTGCATGTTTTCATAAAGCTCGTAGCCGTTCGCAATTGCCATTTCTCTCTTTGCCTCCGTTGGTATTTTGTCAGGCCCTTGTCCTTGTTGACCTCTCTCAGACCCCTCGTGTGCGTGTCCGAAACTCCTCCGAACCAGACCCGAACAGTCATCACCGTTGGGTTCGGATCATCCCCAAACATCTATAAAACATCTCCGTTTTCTCTTTTGGACTCCCTAACCTATTTATTCTCGGCCGTTTGATTTCGTTCGGAGGGACTAAATACCCCTAATCTAAACCACTTGCTATATATATAGGTCCAACCCTTGGATCTAGGGATCCTGTCCCATCCTTCCCACTCCATCGCGCCGCTGCCACTCTTCCAGTCCCCTCTTCCTCGGGATCCCCTCCCAATACAGCCCACCAACCAGCGCAAGCCACTTCTTCCCTCGATCCCGAATGGATCGTGTAGCTGCTCGAGGCCCCGAGCAGGAGCGCTCGGCCTCGTCCCCTCGCGCCGCGCCGCCGGCAACCAGCGCCACCAGGTCGTGCCCTGCTCCCTTCCTCCCCATGCCGCTCTCTCGAAATCTCTCATCTCTCTCACCTCACCCTCTCTGTCTCTTCACAGGGAACGAGTGGGAGATGGCATGGTCGCCCGCGGAAGCTTCGTCGTCGCCTGGATCAAGTTCCTCCGGCCCCGGCCTTGGATCCGACGTCTCCAGCCTCCCTGCTGCCTTTCTCGCCCACGCCATGGCCCCGCCGTCAAGCCGCTCCGACCCGCAGGTCCTCCTCACCGCGTCTCCTCTCCGTTTCTCGTTGTTCTTCTCCTACTGCTGCCGCTAACCGTGTGGTCGCCGTGTTTCTCCTGCAAGGGCTGCGCCACCAAGTCAAGAACGTCGTCGGCCACGTCAACTCTCCTTGCTGCCTCTGTTTCGAACCGCCTCTCACCTTCGTCTGCTCGCGCCTGAGCCAAGGGCCCCGACGCCCTGCTTGACCTTCAGCTGCAAGCCCCGCTGCCGGCCACAAGTCCCTCGTCTCGCCTCTGCTTCCATGCTCCAGATCGAACGCCAAGGCCCAGTGCAGGCCGCCTCCGCTCCTCCTCACCTCGTCCACGTCGCCGGGATCGTGTCAAGTCCGCCACCATCGTCCTCTGCATCACGGCCACGCCCAGGCTTCTGCTTCTTCTGCGTTGACCGTGTCTTGCCCCACGTGCCCGCTCGATCCAGCCAGTGCCTGGGACGCGAGCCGCCCCCGCGCCAAGTTCCAGCCGCGCCAGGTCACCGCTGCGTCCTCTGCTTCCCCTGCAATGAGCAACAGCCGCTCGCCCGTCGTCTCGTTGACCGCGTGGACCATGAGGCCTCTGTCGCCTCCAGCCAAGCCTCCAAGGCCCAACCCAAGCCACCCGGCCTGCATCCTCTTCCACCGACTGGGCCGAGCCCATGGGTGAGCTCCGCACAGCCCCTCCTCTCTGTTCAGCCCAGCATGCACCAGTTTCAGCCCGTGGATGTTTTTTTTCCTGGACGAATTTGCTAAATAATCCTGGACATGCTTATTATAGAAATGCCCCTGTTTTAAACTTCTAATAACTATTTAACCATGCATCCAAATAAAACATGTCATATATGTAAAATGCTTAGAATTTCATCTAGTTTCACATTATGCCACTTTCATCCATGTTTGAAATGTTTAAAATGTTGTTTGATTAAATTTGCTCACATGTCATGCTAAAATGATTTATTTCATAACTAAATAACCGAAGCTCGGTTTTAAATAAACTTTATATGTAAATGGGGTGGAAAAATGCCTAGTTTCACGTGGTGGACTTTATTTTCCTGTTTAACAACAATAAAATATGTTTTAGGGCAGAACAGTACCAAATCTAAAATATGCACATGGGGATTTTCCGGAATTGTTGTTTGATTGTTCCGGCCTCATTTAAACTTGCCTAGATAGGTAGTTTACTTATGCTTCACCCCCTTTCCATGATTAATAACATTTAATATTGTTGGGTACAAAACCAAGAGAGAACTAAATAATTGATGTGGTGTTTCGTCAATATGCAACTCGTTGCATATTGAGCTCCACTTTACTGGTAGTATTGTTTGTTGCACTTTGCCATGCCATGCCTCTTTAAACCGGACATGCATCATACTTGTTTGTGCATCATGCCATGTTTATGCTTGTGCATTTACCATGTTGTTTGCTTCTTTCCGGTCTGCTTCTCTCGTTAGCTTCGGTTTCGTTCCGGAGTTGTGAGGATTCGTTCGACTACTCCCGGTTGTCTTCTTCATGGACTCGTTCTTATTCCTAGTGGGATTTTAGGCAAGATGACCGTCACCTTGGATCTCATTACTATCATTGCTATGCTAGTTGCTTCGTTCTTTCGCTATGCCGCGTTACCTACCACTTGCTTATCAAGCCTCCCAAATTGCCATGATAGCCCCTAACCTTTGTCACCCTTCCTAGCAAACCGTTGTTTGGCTATGTTACCGCTTTTGCTCAGCCCCTCTTATAGCGTTGCTAGTTGCAGGTGAAGATGCAGATTGCTCCATGTTGGATTATGTTTATGTTGGGATATCACAATATATCTTATATTATTAATGCATCTATATACTTGGTAAAGGGTGGAAGGCTCGGCCTTATGCCTGGTGTTTTGTTCCACTCTTGGCGCCCTATTTTCCATCATATCAGTATTATGTTCCCGGATTCTGCGTCCCTAACGCGGTCGGGTGATTTATGGGACCCCTTGACAGTTCGCTTTGAATAAAACTCTTCCAGCAAGGCCCGACATTGGTTTTACATTTGCCTCAGCCTATTACCTTTTCCCTTGGGAGTCGCGCATCCCGAGGGTCATCTTTATTTTAGCCCCCCCGGGCCAATGCTTGTCTAAGTGTTGGTCCGAACTAGAGCCCCTTGCAGCGCCTCCTCGGGGAAATTCGAGGCCTGGTTTTAATTGTACGGACTGCTCATCCGGTCGTGGCCTGAGATGAGATACGCGCGGCTACTATCAGGGTGTCGGCACGCCGGGAGGTCTTGCTGGTCTTGTTTTACCATTGTCGAAATGTCTTGTAAACCGGGATTCCAAGACTGATCGGGTCTTCCCGGGAGAAGGAATATCCTTCGTTGATCGCGAGAGCTTACCATGGGCTAAGTTGGGACAACCCTGCAGGGTTTGAACTTTCGAAAGCCGTGCCCGCGGTTATGTGGCAGATGGAAATTTGTTAATGTCCGGTTGTAGTAAACTTGAAGTAAACTCTTCTAAAATACACCAACCATGTGTGTAACCGTGATGGTCTCTTTTCGGGGTTGTTCGAGAGGAGAACACGGTTTTTGGGTTATGTTTGACGTAAGTAGGATTTCAGGATCACTTCTTGATCATTACTAGTTGACGACCGCTTGCTTTGCTTCTCTTCTCGCTCTTATTTGCGTAAGTTAGCCACCATACATGATTAGTCGCTGCTGCAACCTCACCACCTTACCCCTTCCTTACCCATTAAGCTTTGCTAGTCTTGATACCCATGGTTATGGGATTGCTGAGTCCTCGTGGCTCCTGATTACTACAACAACGATTTGCGGTACAGATTATGCAATGATCATGGCGAGAGCGATGTTTGCTTGTTTTGGAGTTCTCCTTCTGCTTCTTCTTTGTTCGGGGATAGGTTCGAATCGGCAGCTGGGCTAGCGAGTGGATATTGTTTGAGTTTCTGTTTATGTTTCATCCGTAGTCGGATGTTTATCTTATGTATGATGTATTGTTGTATTCACGTGACATTGTATGTCTTGGATGTATCCCCACTATTATGTAATGGTTTGATGTAATGATATCCACCTTGCAAAGCGTCTTCAAGATGCGCTTCTATCCTTGGTGGGACCTTGAGTTCCTTTAGGATAGGGTCGCATCTTAGGCGTGACAAGTTGGTATCAGAGCCTCGACCGACCATAGGAGCCCCTTGTTCGTTGGCCGTTGTTGAGTCTAGAAGAAAACTATTTTGAGTCTTAGGATTATATATATCGGATAGTAGGATTCTTTTTACTCCTCAGTCCCTTCGTCGCTCTAGTGAGGCCTCCTGACGTAGATGTTTTGTCTTTCCTCTCCTCAAATTTCACGAAATTTTTTTAGGATCACGCGGGTATCTTGGGATCGTTCCGATAGTCTTGTGACGAGAACATTGTTCTTGGTGCCTCGACATTTAGGGGTTGTGGCGGTGTCTCGGGAGTTGAGCTCCGAGGTGTTGTCGTCACAATTTTATCGTTGCGATTCGGAATACCTGAGTTTTGCCGACATCGAAAATCTCTTTTGTGCAGTTGTTGGTGAGATAACCTCGGCGCCACCCAATCTTTGGGGAGTTCGGGAGTATTGCCATAGCTCGTATAACGGATGCTTTTGAAGGTTGAGGTACACGATTTCGGAGTTTTCTTGGTTATGTGTTGACGGATGGATACAAGCTGGATCTAGGTATTGTTAGTTTGGGTGATATATTTTGTGTCCCTGTATCCCCAACACCAGATTGCATAACCAGAAAGTTTCGGAGTTTATAGGTGGGAATTCAAGTAGCTCCTAGAATATCTTTCCGATGATGCATGATATGGGATCGGGTAAATCTCTATCATATGTATTCGTTCGCTTATTCGCAAGCCAAATCCTTTGTTTTGTTTTATTTGTGGTATGCGAGTTGCTTCGAAGTCAAATGTTGAATCCATACCTTTCCTAAACGTTGTTTTCATATTGCTATGTGAATACTAATCCTTCTTGATCATCGAGGTCGTCATGTTAATTTTTTTTCCAACCGGCGTGCTTCTCTTCAAGTGGATCCAATAATTTCAACATTTGCGAGATCAATTCTAAGTTTTCTCAACGGTGTTTGTTTCATCCGTCCCAAGTTGCCTTTGTTTTCCCGCCCTCCCACCCTTTTCTGCAAGGACTTATATATTTTAATCAAGTATCCATTTATTCATGTGAAGTATCTTCACTCTTTTCAATCAATGTTCTGATCCAGTGATCCCTCATGAAGATACTAACGGAGCTTCAAGTTCATCATTCTTCATTCTCGTATTCTTTTCCGGTGGATTTAACTCAAGCTTTCAGTGTTGATCATATTCCTTTCCTTGTTGCAAATGTTTTCTCTTACCGATGCACCTCTTAATCATTCACTTCTCGCTATTCATTTGTCCTGGAGTGCTGAAGTTATCTCAGAAGGCTCGTCTTTTCTTCCAAGATCTGTTCAAGCTATTTGGAGATTATTATCTCATTCAAGTCATTTAATTCAACCGGTGCAACCTCTCTTTAAAATCCTTCAACGATGTTTCTTTCGAGTGGGCCCTAACCCACATGTCTTTTCCCAGGATCTTACTTGACTCTTCTATTTTCACGGAGCTTCTAAAATTCTTTTCGAAGTTTGACGAAAGTATGAATTTCATCAGTCATATGCATTTGTCCAAGATCTTCCAAATTCTTTCATCGTTGGGTCAACCTTCTATTCTTCATTCCGGAGTGCCTCAATAATTCATGGTGCCGTATCTCGTTGTCATCTTAGATTTTGAAGACCAAAGAAGTGTTTCCTCTAAATGTTGGTCCGTTCTCTCGAAGATTCATGGTTCTAGCTTGATGCCATCCTCTCATAATTGTTTTCGATTGTGAGAATTCTTTTTCAACCATCTAGAGCATTTCAGGAGTCTTTTCAGTTTGATTCTCCGGAGCCCATCATCTCAGAATTATTCATTCAAGCTTTTAGCTCTCGTTCTCCAAATCATACCGGTGCATCATTCAAGTATTATCTAATCAGCTTGGGATCTCTGCGTTCACTTGTATCTAAATTCTCTCAAGTATCTTGGTTCATTTTCAAATTTTTCCCGGTGTTTCTTTATCTTTTCTTCTTTCATTTTTCAATTCTTACGATGGTTCGTTCAAGAGTTCTCTTCCTTCGTTATCATATAGATTCATTCGTTCTTTCCAATCCTACAGGTGGTTCGTTGAAGACCTTCCCAAGTTTGCGACATATCTATCTTAATCCTTTCTACGAGAATAAGTAGTATGCCAAATCCACTACTTGTCATCAATTTAATTGCTGAAGGATACGCATAACGTAATTCTTATCAGCGTTTCATCCAAGTGATCTAGTTTCTTCTTTCCAGAGTTATTCATCATGTCGCATTTCTCGGTTCGAGGTGCTTCATCTTTTCTTCTCCGGAGTTTCAAGTTTTCCGCCTTATCTCGTTGCGAAGCTCCATCTAAATCATCGCAAGGCTTCACCTTGTGTCTTCAACTTATCTTTCTTTTTATCATCCTTTTATTACCGGAGTTCTTCATGGAGCCTCTACATGATGTTTCGTCAAGGATTCTTTTCATTCTTCAATTGTTCTTCAAGATTTCTCTCGAAGTTATGATCCGCCAAGCTATACTCTAAAATAAACATGGTGTTCAACACATGTTTTTTTAGGAGTTCAAGCATTCTTCATCTTGCATTCCGAAGTGCAATTCTTTCTACCTTATCTTTTGAGATGGTGTTATGTCATCCTTGGCAATTTCTCCTCGTGCTTCATGATTCACATGTTGTCAAGAATGAGGTATTTAAATCCATCAATCCCTTTGTTGGAGTTATCTTGGGTCATATTTCACCTAAAGCCTTCCCTAAGGAATATTGCTATTTGTGGTGCGTATCTATGATCCAATTTTCTCCTTCTCATCTCGGTGAAGAAGTTTTTTCATCTTTTTTTAGTGCTCTCAATCAATCAATGGTTTTCCGTTAGTGGCCGGTTGTCACCTCATAGTCTTGAGATGTTTCCATAAGCCCACTACAAGCTTATTCTTTCCGGTGTTGGTTTTCCAACAACTCCGTTCAATTCTTCTTTGCAAGGATGCTTTCCAAGTTCATTTGTGGCAGAAGATGTCATTTTCTTATCCATCCCTTTATCCCAACAATCTAACTTCTATTCTTTCCTTCCGGAGGCATTGTGATGTTGCTCTTTCACTCATCATCTCGAATTGTGAGGATCATGTTGTTTTCGTGCTTATCCATTTAACCGGAGTGTTGTGTCATCTCTTCAAGTTCTTTTCATCTTATCAAGTTTTCCTTCTTCTTTTAGTCGGAGTGCTGCCCAAATTATATCAATCTTATTCCTTCTCTATCTAGTTTTAACCGGAGTGGTTTCAATATCTATCTTATCACTAAACCTCTTGGTTCTCATCGTATCCTTGTTCCTCTTTTCTAGCAGTGTTATCAATTTGCTCATCTTCGTTGTTTTCTTTCTTTCATTTTGCTCAACATCTCAAGGTTCGTGGTTTCACTTTCGTTTGTCGAAGAAGCAACTTAGTTTTACCTCTTATCTTCCTCTTTCTTTTCCTCGGTGCCATCCTAGATCTCGGGGCGAGATCCTCTCGTAGTGGTGGAGTGTTGTAATGCCCGGATACAACTTTCCATATTCGTAACTCCAACTCTTGCCTTTTAGGAATCGATATTTTATTTCCTCCGTGGTTGGGTTTTTGTCTTTTGTTTTGCATTTTGTTCATGTCTTGCATCTCATCTCATAGCATCATGCGCATTGCATCTGCATGTTTTCATAAAGCTCGTAGTTGTTCGCAGTTGCCATTTCTCTCTTTGCCTCCGTTGGTATTTTGTCAGGCCCTTGTCCTTGTTGACCTCTCTCAGACCCCTCGTGTGCGTGTCCGAAACTCCCCCGAACCCGACCCGGACAGTCATCACTGTTGGGTTCGGATCATCCCCAAACATCTATAAAACATCTCCGTTTTCTCTTTTGGACTCCCTAACCTATTTATTCTTGGCCGTTTGATTTTGTTCGGAGGGACTAAATACCCCTAATCTAAACCACTTGCTATATATATATAGGTCCAACCGTAGGATCTAGGGATCCTGTCCCATGCTTCCCATTCCATCGCGCCGCCGCCACTCCTCCAGTCCCCTCTTCCTCGGGATCCCCTCCCGATCCAGGCCACCAACCAGCGCAAGCCACTTCTTCCCTCGATCCCGAATGGATCATGTAGCTGCTCGAGGCCCCGAGCAGGAGCGCTCGGCCTCGTCCCCTCGCACCGCGCCGCCGGCAACCAGCGCCACCAGGTCGTGCCCTGCTCCCTTCCTCCTCGTGCCGCTCTCTCGAAATCTCTCATCTCTCTCGCCTCACCCTCTCTGTCTCTTCACGGGGAACGAGTGGGAGATGGCATGGCCGCCCGCGGAAGCTCCGTCGTCGCCAGGATCAAGTTCCTCCGGCCCCGTCCTTGGATCCGACGTCTCCAGCCTCCCTGCTGCCTTGCTCGCCCACGCCATGGCCCCGCCGTCAAGCCGCTCCCAGGGGCGGACCCATGTAGACACACCCGGTGTCACAGGACACCGGGTAAGTACTCCGATTACCTTAAGCGATCGCTGATATATTGCATGGGACACCGGTAAAATTCATACGTGGACACCGGCTGGAGCGGCTGAAGCGAGAGGGTGCACAGGCCTGGCCCATCTATTGGCGGTTGAGGCACACCCCAGGCTATCGATCAATTTTGTTAAACTGTACTGTAACATTTGTATAGTCATGTATTTCTCAAAAAAAATTGTATAGTCATGTGTGCATTCTGTAAACGTCTTGTATAGAAAGTCCTAGTCTTTAGGATCTGGTGCACTCTCCATGGCATGCGTGCCTATGATTCAGCAAGTGTTGTTAGCGGCAACAACGTTGCGATATACTGTATCGAAGAGATAAGGAAGGATAAGATTTTCATCAACTAATTTGATCGCTTTTATTTAGGCCCGCAACCCTAAAAGAAAACATGCGCTTACTCATGGCTTCTTGCCTCCCCTGCAAAGATTCGTCATGGCATCGCCTCATCCACCCGCCCAATCTCCATCGAAGCGTCCGTGCTGCCATGGCCTATTCACCCAATTGCTGGACAATTGATGAAAGAAGTATCGCAAGTCGCTATTCCCTTTGTAAAGAAATATAAGAGCCTTAGTGATCTAAACACTCTTAAATTTCTTTACGAAGGGAGCACAATCAAGTCCGAGTGCGTACCTATACAACATTTTTTGTAGGTCTAGGGCTTTTAGTTTCAAGGATGCCACAGTTAAGAATTGAATTACTACCATTCACTCGTGTTGGTAAGTAAGAATCAAGTACAAGTGGTTCTCATTTGTATGGATTATTCCTCGACCTTTGAATGCACAACTCAGTACTCCTACAACATAATGTAAGTAAGTAAATACATCTTCATAATTATAAATTCAATCAATATGTTTTTTTTTTATGTTAGCCTGTTCAAACATAAATAGTGTAGACTTAGCTGATTAAATTTGTCTTCAAAGTTTTTATGCGTTATTGTTCAACTTGGGCAAAAAAACTTCACATAATCAACTACGATTACAAGTAGACCAGTATTTTGATAAGCATTTTTACTACTGGATATCTAGAATGGTTAAGTATGTTAGTTTTATGCATAACATAGCTTGGTGTCCACATATGTGTAATTTAGGCGTGGACACCGGGACATTTTCATCCTGGGTCCGCCCCTGGCCGCTCCAACCCGCAGGTCCTCCTCACCGCGTCTCCTCTCCGTTTCTCGTTTTTCACGAATACGCAAGCCGCGTATCTTTGTATTGATAGAAGGAGATAGTAGCATGGGATTACAACGCATACAAGTCCATGTACGCATAGGCATGGTGCACAAGCATTGGAGCAGACTAGAACAAGGGCTGCTCAGCCCTAGGTGACTCCGCTAGCAACTCTGGCGCCAGAATGATGTTAAGCAGTCCGTTGGCACCTGCCTTAGCCCATAAGCGCGCCTCGTCTTTGATGGTGTTGGAGATCAGCGAGGCGAAGGGTGGCCAGTTGAAGATACACGTTGCGGTGTTTCCATAGCCACCATCTGTGAGGATGATGAGGAGGATAGCCCTTTTCGAGCGGCGCCGGTGGCGGTCAAGGCGTAAGTCCACCAAGTGCGGAAGGGGTGTGGGCATCGGGAGGTCGGCGGCCATGCGAGCCCAGCTGAGGATGTCATGCGGACTGGCGCGAGAAGGGCATGCGCGAGGAGGTGATGCATGGACTCTAGCGCTGATCACGAACACACAAGAGTCCTCGTGTGGCGGGCCGTGGCGGGCCAGCGCTCGAGTCAGCAGCGGTCTTGCATGGCAAGCGGAGGAAGAATCGACGCGTAAAGGCGCCCAAGGGCGCCAAGTGAGCCGCCGATGGGGTCCTCACATGCGCCATGTGACGGGGCCTTATAGCAGAACTTCGCGAGTACACGCCGGAGGCTGTCAACGCCGGTGAGCACGTCCGGTGTGGGGTAGAGCGGTGTGTGGCGCCACGAGCCGCCAGAGGTTGATGTCTTGAACCATGGCGCGCAGGGCCAAGCGCACAGCGGATGTCGTGGACCCAAGATCGCGGTGAAGACCGTCTCGCCGCAGTCGCGGTCTTTTTCGTGAAACAGCGTGGGGCGAGCATAGACTAGAGGATCGATCTCAGCGCGGATCTGCCATCTATCCGATGGTCGGTCCAAAAGCGGGCAAGTGGCGCCCGAGCCAAGCCGCCAGCTTGTGGAGGCGCGAAGATAGCCTTCAGCGTCGGCGTCGTGAGGGACGGGAGGTGGCTCCGCAGACGCGAGGGGTCGATCTTGCTGGAGCCATAACCATCGAACACGCAAGGACAGCCCCGTGCGATAGATGTCTCGGATGCCAAGGCCACCAAGGGAGATAGGGCGGGACACTCGCTACCAATTGACGCGACATTGGCCTCCGTTTGCCTCCTTGTGACCCGCCCAAAGGAATCCGCGGATGATCCGGTTCACCTTCTTGATTGCCGATTTGTTGAAGGCAATGGCCGTGAGGAAGTGGGTGGGTATGGCGCAGAGGACATGCCGTCTGGCCGAGGCGATCACCCTGAGAGAGCATGGAGGCGCGCCAGGTGGAGAGCTTGCGGCCTAGCTTGTCGAGGATCGGCTCCAGACTCGTCGAGCCGGCCTTGCGGATGGCGAGAGGAAGCCCCAGGTAGGGGATCGGGAAGTGCGTCACCGGGCATTGCATCTCGGAGGTGATCGTGGCAATATGGTCGTCGGTGCATCGGATCGGGGTCGCCGAGCACTTGCTGAAGTTGGTATGAATCCCGGAGGCTTCGCCGAAGACATGGAGGAGGGTGCGCACGTCAGCGATGTCATGGCTGTCCGGATGGCAAAAAATGACGACGTCGTCCGCATAGAGTGATATGCTAGATGCCGCGTGCCGGATAGTGAGGCGATGCAGGAGGCCTGCGTCCACAGCGCATAGAAGCATGGTGTTGAGGACGTCGATCACGATCGTGAAGAGCATGGGAGAGACCGGATCGCCCTGCCGCAGCCCATGGGCATGGTCAATCGGGGGACCCGGGTGCCCATTGATAAGCACCCTCGTCGAGGCCGTGGAGAGAAGGATGGAGATCCACTCGCGCCATCGAGGCCCGAATCCAAGATGTGTCAGGATCTGGAGCAAAAACGGCCAGGACACACAGTCAAAGGCCAGCGCGATGTCGAGCTTGAGAAGCATACGTGGCGCCTTGAGGTTGTGGAGGAGACGAGCCGTTTGTTGCACAAGCATGAAGTTGTCGTGGATGCACCTCCGCCGATGAACGCACTTTGGTTGGTGGAAACCATGGAGCCAAGATGGGGGCTAGCGGAGGAGAGCGGTTTAGCGACAAGCTTAGCGAAGATGTGGATGAGGCTGATTGGCGGTAGTCGAGAGAGACCGCGCGTCGACGCGTTTGAGGAGTAGAGTAAGGAGTGCCTCGTTGAGCTTACGGAAGCATTGGCGTTCATGGGTATAGTTTGTCGAAGGCCTCGCGGAAATCGTGCTTTATCGTGTCCCAACAAGCGACGAGGAACTCGGATGTGAAGCCATCGGGGCCAGGCGCCTTTCCGGTCGGTAAGCTTTTCACGGCGGCCCATATCTCGACGTCCGTGAACGGAGCGTCCAGCCCGAGCAGGTCGAACTGCGGGACATGGAGAGCATGGAGGTCAAGCGTGATTGCGCGCTCTGAAGCGGTGCCGAGCACGTTGGAGAAGTGGTCAAAGGCGGCGGTGACCATATCGTCATGATCAGTGATGGTGGCGGATCCCACCTGGAGGCTCGTCATAATGTTGCGCTGCTTGCGGTGGGCCGCGTGGATCTTGAAGTAGGAAAGCGCAGCGTCGTCGCTACGGAGCCAGGAAAGGCGCACTCTTTGTCGCGCGATCGATCTCTCGAGGGAGGCCAGACCTAGGTACGAGGCCTTGAGCTTCCGACGCAACCAGGTCTCGAGGGGGGAGAGTGGTCTGGAGTCTTGCGCCGCGTCAAGACGCGCAATGAGCTCACGCGCAACCTTGAGCTGCAAGGAGACGTTGCCGATCATGCGAGCCCTCCAGCTCTGCAACTGCCTCGCCGTGGTCTTGAGACGTGTCATGATCCTTCTGAAAGGGTCGGCGTCAGGCGCGGAGGAAGTCCAAGCCGTAGAAACCACGTCGTTGAAGCCTTCGAGCTTAGGCCAGAAACGCTCGAAGTGGAATCGTCTAGCACCGGGCGGCCGCACCACACAATCGATCAAAAGCGGGCAGTGGTCGGAGGCGGCCGAGGAGAGGCACTGGAGAAGGCAGTGGGGGTGGGCAGTCTCCCATCCGGAGGTGCAGAGAATGCGGTCGTTGCGGACAAGGGTCGGGTTATCGTGCTCGTTGGACCATGTATAGCGGCGGCCGTGCATATATAAGTCACGGAGCTCCTCATTCGCAATGAATCGGCGAAATCTATCCATGATGCGATGGTTGATGTTCGCATTGCTTTTCTCGGCCGCCGAGAGGATCATGTTGAAGTCCCCGCCGAGGAGCCATGGGCCTATGCGGGAGTCACAAACATCGTGCAGCTCGGCCAGGAACTCGATCTTGTCGTCGTCGTCTTGGGGCCCATAAACCCCGGTGATACACCAGTGGCCCTCGCCAGCCGGGGGGAGGGGGGGTAACCAGAGCCGTGACATGGTGCGTGCCAACGATCGGGTTGGAGAGGGAGAGGTCCGAACGGCGCCAGGCGAGCAGAATGCCCCCCGGGTGCCGGCGGCGGGGAGGAAGAAGTAGTCTTCGTAGAGAGGGCCGAGCGTGTCTAGCATGATGGAATCGGTGACGAGTGCGAGTTTGGTCTCCTGAAGACAAACAATGGAAGGGGAGGCAGCCGTGATCACGCTGCGGACAGCCATTCGCTTGGCGCCGGAGTTGAGGCCACGCATGTTCCAGAATATCGCTTTAAAGTTGTAATCCATAGAGGGATGAAGAGGGCGCTGGTCTACAAGAACAGCAGCACTAAGCCTCGATGAGTTGCGCGCTAGACGCGTGGGCATCCTCCGGGAGCTGCCAACCGAAGAAGTCCGCGAAGGCCTGGAGCACATCCAAGGCTAGGGGCTGCTCAAAGAGGAGGGCATATTTGTCAAGAACGTCGCTGGGATGGTGGAGTAAATGCGTCGGCAATGAGGCCAAGGCGCTTGAGAAGGACTCGTTTAGCCTTCATCTCCACTGAGACCTAGATCGGCCGGCGATCCGGAAGCTTCGCCATGGCGTGAAGTTAGCTAGTAGTTCCTTGCGTCGTCATGGCTTGGGAGTAGGCAGGACGGAGGAGGCCTTACGGTAATCGCGTCGACAAAGGAGGCGGGGCGTCGTGGCGCCAATTGCATGGGCTGCATGGCGGTGCTGGGCGTGGCTGGTTCTGGTTGGGTGACGTCGCGTCGGAAGGAGCAGCCGGGCCGGAGCTGGGGCCGGGCGGGGCGGCAGCGGGCGAAGGAACGAGCTCCATGCATGTTTCCTGGCGTGGGGTGGTGGGGCATGCGCCAATTAGCAGCATGGTGGGCGCGGGCCCGGGGATGGGCGCGGGCCCTGGTGATGGGACGGGGATATGCACGTCGCTCCCAGGGGCCTGAACCATCGCAGGGGCGGCATCCGATGCAGGGTCCGCGTCCGGTGGGGCCTCCAAAGCAGGGCCGACCGTCCAATCAGGGCCATGCGAGATTAGCGCGGGATCCGAGGGCGCGGTGTCGAGGCAGTTGGAGGTAGGCGTCGATGGGAGGGGCGAGTCATCCGGACCAACGGGGTCACGCGCGGAAGGCACGACAGGCATTGGCCCGTTTGAAACGCGCCTGTCTCCACACTCCTGGGTCTCGCATGAAAGCACATGAGTGGATGGGTGGGTCCCATCCGATGGCAGCAGGGTGTCGGGACGGGCCAACGGGCGGGCCGGAACAGCGTCTGCCTCTAACAGCGTGGTCGCCGTGTTTCTCCTGCAAGGGCTGCGCCACCAAGTCAAGAACGTCGCCGGCCTCGTCAACTCTCCTTGCTGCCTCCGTTTCGAACCGCCTCTCACCTTCGTCTGCTCGCGCCTGAGCCAAGGGCCCCAACGCCCTGCTTGACCTTCAGCCGCAAGCCCCGCTGCCGGCCACAAGTCCCTCGTCCCGCCTCTGCTTCCATGCTCCAGATCGAACGCCAAGGCCCAGTGCAGGCCACCTCCGCTCCTCCTCACCTCGTCCGCATCGCCGGGATCGCGTCAAGTCCGCCACCATCGTCCTCTGCATCGCGGCCACGCCCAGGCTTCTGCTTCTTCTGCGTTGACGCGTCTTCCCCACGTGCCCGCTTTCGATCCAGCCGGCGCTTTGGGGCGAGCGGCCCCGCTTAAGTTCCAGCAGCGCCCGAGCCACTTGCGTCCTCTGCTTCCCACAAACGAGCAACAGCTGTTCGCCCGTCGTCTCGTTGACCGCGTGGACCATGAGGCCTCTATCACCTCCAGCCAAGCCTCCAAGGCCCAACCCAAGCCACCCGGCCTGCATCCTCTTCCACCGACTGGGCCGAGCCCATGGGTGAGCTCCCCACAGCCCCTCCTCTCTGTTCAGCCCAGCATGCACCAGTTTCAGCCCGTGGATGTTTTTTTTCCGGACGAATTTGCTAAATAATCCTGGACATGCTTATTACGTAAATGCCCTGCTTTTAAACGCTAATAACTATTTAACCATGCATCCAAATAAAACATGTCATATATGTAAAATGCTTAGAATTTCATCTAGTTTCACATTATGCCACTTTCATCCATGTTTGAAATGTTTAAAATGCTGTTTGATTAAATTTGCTCACATGTCATGCTAAAATGATTTATTTCATAACTAAATAACCGAAGCTCGGTTTTAAATAAACTTTATATGTAAATGGGGTGGAAAAATGCCTAGTTTCACATGGTGGACTTTATTTTCCTGTTTAACAACAATAAAATATGTTTTAGGGCAGAACAGTACCAAATCTAAAATATGCACATGGGGATTTTCCGGAATTGTTGTTTGATTGTTCCGGCCTCATTTAAACTTGCCTAGATAGGTAGGTTACTTATGCTTCACCCCTTGCCATGATTAATAACATTTAATATTGTTGGGTACAAAACCGAGAGAGAACTAAATAATTGATGTGGTGTTTCGTCAATATGCAACTCGTTGCATATTGAACTCCACTTTACTCGTAGTATTGTTTGTTGCACTTTGCCATACCATGCCTCTTTAAACCGGACATGCATCATACTTGTTTGTGCATCATGCCATGTTTATGCTTGTGCATTTACCATGTTGTTTGCTTCTTTCCGGTCTGCTTCTCTCGTTAGCTTCGGTTTCGTTCCGGAGTTGTGAGGATTCGTTCGACTACTCCCGGTTGTCTTCTTCATGGACTCGTTCTTATTCCTAGTGGGATTTTAGGCAAGATGACCGTCACCTTGGATCTCATTACTATCATTGCTATGCTAGTTGCTTCGTTCTTTCGCTATGTCGCGTTACCTACCACTTGCTTATCAAGCCTCCCAAATTGCCATGATAGCCCCTAACCTTTGTCACCCTTCCTAGCAAACCGTTGTTTGGCTATGTTACCGCTTTTGCTCAGCCCCTCTTATAGCGTTGCTAGTTGCAGGTGAAGATGAAGATTGCTCCATGTTGGATTATGTTTATGTTGGGATATCACAATATCTCTTATATTATTAATGCATCTATATACTTGGTAAAGGGTGGAAGGCTCGGCCTTATGCCTGTGTTTTGTTCCACTCTTGCCGCCTAGTTTCCGTCATATCGGTATTATGTTCCCGGATTTTGCGTCCCTAACGCGTCGGGTGATTTATGGGACCCCTTGATCGTCGCTTTGAATAAAACTCTTCCAAAGAAGGCCCAACATTGGTTTTACATTTGCCTCAGCCTATTACCTTTTCCCTTGGGAGTCGCGCATCCCGAGGGTCATCTTTATTTTAGCCCCGGGCCAATGCTTGTGTAAGTGTTGGTCTGAACTAGAGCCCTTGCGCGCCTCCTCGGGAAACTTCGAGGCCTGGTTTTAGTTATACGGACTGCTCATCCGGTCGTGGCACGAGGCGAGATCTGCGCGGCTACTATCGAGGTGTCGGCGCGCGGGAGGTCTTCTGGTCTTGTTTTACCATTGTCGAAATGTCTTGTAAACCGGGATTCCGAGACTGATCGGGTCTTCCCGGGAGAAGGAATATCCTTCGTTGATTGCGAGAGCTTACCATGGGCTAAGTTGGGACACCCCTGCAGGGTTTGAACTTTATAAAGCCGTGCCCGCGGTTATGTGGCAGATGGGAATTTGTTAATGTCCGGTTGTAGTAAACTTGAAGTAAACTCTTCTAAAATACACCAACCATGTGTGTAACCGTGATGGTCTCTTTTCGGGGTTGTTCGAGAGGAGAACATGGTTTTTGGGTTATGTTTGACGTAAGTAGGAGTTCAGGATCACTTCTTGATCATTACTAGTTGACGACCGCTTGCTTTGCTTCTCTTCTCGCTCTTATTTGCGTAAGTTAGCCACCATACATGCTTAGTCGCTGCTGCAACCTCACCACCTTACCCCTTCCTTACCCATTAAGCTTTGCTAGTCTTGATACCCATGGTTATGGGATTGCTGAGTCCTCGTGGTTCACAGATTACTACAACAACAGTTGCAGATACAGATTATGCGATGATCATGGCGCGAGAGCGATGTTTGCTTGTTTTGGAGTTCTCCTTCTGCTTCTTCTTTGTTCAAGGGGTAGGTTCCAGGTCGGCAGCCTGGGCTAGCAGGGTGGATATTGTTTGAGTTTCTGTTTATGTTTCATCCGTAGTCGGATGTTTATCTTATGTATGATGTATTGTTGTATTCACGTGACATTGTATGTCTTGGATGTATCCCACTATTATGTAATGGTTTGATGTACTGATATCCACCTTGCAAAAGCGTCTTCAAGATGCGCTTCTATCCTTGGTGGGACCTTCGAGTTCCTTTAGGATAGGGTCGCATCTTGGGCGTGACAGCCGGCCTCCTATGGCACGCCCCAGGGGGGGTCCTACTCCTACTAGGAGTAGGTCCCCCCCCCCCTTTCCTAGTCTAACTAGGAGGGGGAGGAAGGGAAGAGGGAGAGAAGGAAAGGGCCCCCCCCCCAAACCCAACCCCAGTTCGGATTGGACCTAGGGGGGCGCGCGCCACACCTGGCCGCCTCCTCCTCTCTTCCACTATGGCCCATCAAGGCCCATTAACTCCCCGGGGTTTCGTAACCCCGGTACTCGATAAATGCCGAACTCATCCGAAACAATTTCGGTGTCCAAACATAACCTTCCAATATATCAATCTTCATGTCTCGACCATTTTGAGACTCCTCGTCATGTCCGTGATCACATCCGGGACTCCGAACTACCTTTGGTACATCAAAACACATAAACTCATAATACCAATCGTCATCGAACGTTAAGGGTGCGGACCCTACGGGTTCGAGAACTATATAGACATGACCGAGACTCACTTCTGGTAAATAAACAATAGCGGAACCTGGATGCTCATATTGTTTCCTACATATTCTATGAAGATCTTTATCGGTCAAACCGCATAACAACATACGTTGTTCCCTTTGTCATCAGTATGTTACTAGCCTGAGATTCAATCATCGGTATTATCATACCTAGTTCAATCTCATTACCGGCAAGTCTCTTTACTCGTTCTGTAATGCATCATCTCGTAACTAACTCATTAGTCACATTTCTTGCATGGCTTGTAGTGATGTGCATTACCGAGAGGGCCCAGAGATACCTCTCCGACAAAAACAGTGACAAATCCTAATCTTGATCTATGCCAACTCAACAAACACCATCGAAGACACCTGTAGAGCATCTTTATAATCACCCAGTTACATTGTGATGTTTGATAGCACACTAAGTGTTCCTCCGGTATTCGGGAGTTGCATAATCTCATAGTCATAGGAACATGTATAAGTTATGAAGAAAGCAATAGTAATAAACTTAAACGATCATAGTGCTAAGCTAACAGATGGGTCAAGTCAATCACATCATTCTCTAATGATGTGATCCCGTTCATCAAATGACAACTCATGTCTATGGCTAGGAAACTTAACCATCTTTGATTAACAAGCTAGTTAAGTAGAGGCATACTAGTGACACTCTGTTTGTCTATGTATTCACAGATGTACTAAGTTTCCGGTTAATACAATTCTAGCATGAATAATAAACATTTATCATGATATAATGAAATATAAATAACAACTTTCTTATTGCCTCTAGGGCATATTTCCTTCAGGTTTGTGTACATGGGGAGGCACACACGTGTCGTAGTAGAGGTGCGCACGTGTCGTAGTAGAGGCGCGCACGTAGCATGTACATAGGTCAGGATGCAAGAAAGAAAATACGGCCACGTACGTACATACGGGCAGGGTCTCGAACACCTACTCGCGCATACGTACGGCCAGGGCTCGTGTACATGGCTGGGTCGGAACGAAGAAGCTGCGCCGTCGTCGTGTTCATGGGAGGCAACCGACTGGGTTGGAATGGAATGCGTCATCATGTTCATCGGGAGCCAACCGGCTTGGATGAAACAGGTGATGGAAACGAGGCCTGGCGTACCGCAGAGCGGAGGAAACAGCCTTGTGTTCGACCGGCCACGGTCAAAAAAGGATCATGTTCATCGGGAGGGGTATGGCATACCGCCAAACGGAGGACACGGACATCCTACAGTCGAAACGGGGTCCTGTTGATCGGGAGGGGTGTGGCGTACCGCAAAACGGAGGAAACATACTTGGGTTGGAGTGCTACGGTTGAAACGGGGGTCCTGTTCATCGGGAGGGGTGTGGCGTCCTGCAAAATGGGACTCCACGGGATACTGTACATCTCCACCGTCGACTGCCTCCACGGGCTACTATTCATCCACCGTCGACCTCCTCCAGCCTCCACCTGCGACTGTTCATCCATGGGCTCCTGTTCATCCAGCCTCCACTGCGTGTTCCTTCACTGGCTACTGTTCAACCAGCCCTCTCCACGGGGTCCTGTTTAACCACCCATCCACAGGCTACTGTTCATCCAGCCCTCCCCGGGGTCGTCATGTTCATCCAGCCCTCCATGGGGTCGTCATGTTCATCCAACCCTCCACGGGGTCCTGTTCATCCACCCCCAACCGGCTCGCTCGATCGGGGTACTGTTCCTCCAGCGGCAACGGCCTCTACTACCATGGGTTCCTGTTCATCCAACCCCCACCGGGAACTATTCATCCAAAACCCCCCAACAACGCTCACTATTCATCCAGAGGCAGCATCGATCGGCTTCAGTTAGCAGCAGTAGTGAAGGAATCACTCGGGTTCAGTTAACAGCAAAGGATCGATCGATTGCTCGGGTTCAGTAACGCGTAGCCTGTAGTGCAATCGCCCGGGTTCAGTTAGAGCCCAACACCTCGCTCAGGTTCAGTTAGAGCGCAACGCCTTGGACATATGCGTGTACGTACGAGAGAAACATGCATCGCTCGGCACCCGACCACCCACCGTAACCAGGAACTCCCCTGATATTTTCCTCGCCCTCGCTTCTACCACAGTTTTTTCCGTCATGGACGGCCCAAAGAATTTCATGCAGCTATGTCTCCGGCCCGCCCAGGACGAAAAGCCCATTTTCAGTCATGATTTTTGTCATAGAAGTAGGACCCCACCACATCTATGATGATACCGGGTTTTGTCACAATTATCGTCATAGAAGTGTCATAAGCATGATAGAAAAAAACGTTCGGCCCAAAATGTCACGGATGTCTTTTTTTGTAGTGTAGATGCATGCTGGATAGTGGTCGATGTGTGGAGTAATAGTAGTAGATGCATGCAGGAGTCGGTCTACTAATCTTGGACGTGATGCCTATGTAATGATCATTGCCTGGATATCGACATAATTATTTGAGGTTCTATCAATTTCCCCTATGGCTAGGAAACTTAACCATCTTTGACTAATGAGCTAGTTAAGTAGAGGCATACTAGTGACACTCTGTTTGTCTATGTATTCACAGATGTACTAAGTCCGGTTAATACAATTCTAGCATTAGGGCCGGGCCCATAGTTGTACAAACTGTGCGGCCTGCACAGGGCCCATAAATTTCGGGGGCCCCAAATTTTTAAATAAGCCTAGTACGTATTTCTAAAAAAACTGTTCCTGGATGATGGGCCTCTCATGACGCTGGGCCGCTCCTGGTGGCGCGTCCGCAAAGCTCCTGATTGATCAATCGGAAACAGGATCGTAGGTTCCCTAAAAAAAGAGGAAACGGGATCATCGGGAGTAATCGGATCGATCGCAAAAGGCAAAAGCACAAAAGCACTTACGTCTATGTCGCTACAGCCGCTAGATTGAAAATGGGATTGTCGCGTCGTCAGCGACGCTCCTCAGGCTGTTGTCGGATTGAAAATGGGATCGTCGGATCGATCAGCAACCGTGACAGTTCCAACAAGAGGAGGAGATCACGATTTGCTCATTCCCAATAAACTTCTCCTCAAGTTTCATTGATAGGTAAAATCATCTTTCTATAATCCCCGGGTTAATCTATTTTTCTTCAGTCAATTTGACTCCATAGCCTTCTTATAACCCTATTCTCCATAAACTTGAAGGGAAAATGGAGATCTAAGGGGACAAAGACAAGGGGATTACCTAGCAGTAGAGTAGTCCAAGGGCAAAGTCAGCAAGGGGATAGCACGCCTAACTCAATCCTCCAGGTTATTTTGTTTTAGTTTCATGCCATAATTCGTGTGTTGCTTGTGTGCTAAGATTTCATCTAGAAAAGTAGTTAAGCTTTGTTTGAACATTGACGATTTGAAGATTGCTTACCGCCCCTGCTGCGTGGTAGAAAAGTAGTTTAAGCTGAAAACAATTTTTTCAATGAATAAGTGTGATTCTTGATATATTATATTCCTATGTAACACATTATAGCCCATATATTACTACTATAGGTCTATTTTTCTAATGCGGTAGGCCTTGTTTTAGAGTTTGGCACAGGGCCCCATATTTTGTCGGCCCGGCCCTGTCTAGCATGAATAATAATTTTTTTCCTGATATAAGGAAATATAAATAACAACTTTATTATAGCCTCTAGGGCATATTTCCTTCAGGTTCGTGTACATGGGGAGGCACGCACGTGTCGTAGTAGAGGTGCGCATGTGTCGTAGTAGAGGCGCGCACATAGCATGTACAACGGCCAGGGTGCAAGAAAGAAAATACGGCCACGTACGTACATACGGGCAGGGTCTCGAACACCTACTCGCGCATATGTACGGACAGGGTCTCGAACACCTACTCGCGCATATGTACGGACAGGGCTCGTGTACATGGCTGGGTCGGAACGGAGAAGCTGCATTGTTGTCGTGTTCATGGGAAGGCAACCGGCTGGGTCGGAACGGAATGCGTCGTCGTGTTCATCGGGATCCAACCGGCTTGGACGGAACAAGCGATGGAAACGAGGCCTGGCATACCGCAGAATGGAGGAAACGGACTTGTGTTCGACCGGCCACGTTCGAAACATGTGTTCATCGGGAGGGGTATGGCGTACCGCAAAATGGAGGAAATGGACCTTCTACGGTCAAAACGGGGTCCTGTTGATCGGGAGGGGTGTGGCATACCGCAAAACGGAGGAAACAGACTTGGGTTGGAGCGCTACGGTTGAAACGGGAGTCCTGTTCATCGGGAGGGATGTGGCGTACCGCAAAATGAGACTCCACGGGATACTGTACATCTCCACTGTCGACTGCCTCCACGGGCTACTGTTCATCCACCGTCGACCTCCTCCAACCTCCACCTGTGACTGTTCATCCACGGGCTCCTGTTCATCCAGCCTCCACCGCGCGCTCCTCCACCGGCTACTGTTCAACCAGCCCTCTCCATGAGGTCCTGTTTAACCACGCCTCCACGGGCTACTGTTCATCCAGCCCTCCACGGGGTCGTCCTGTTCATCCAGCCCTCCATGGGGTCCTATTAATCCACCCCCCAACCAGCTCGATCGATCGGGGTACTGTTCATCCAACGGCAACGGCCTCTACTACCACGGGTTCCTGTTCATCCAACCCCCCCCCGAACTGTTCATCCAAACCCCCCTCCCCCCCCCCCAACAACGCTCACTGTTCATCCAGAGGCAGCATCGATCGGCTTCAGTTAGCAGCAGTAGCGAAGGAATCACTCGGGTTTAGTTAACAGCAAGGGATCGATCGATTGCTCGGGTTCAGTAATGCGTAGCCTGCAGTGCAATCGCTCGGGTTCAGTTAGAGCCCAACTCCTCGCTCAGGTTCAGTTAGAGCGCAACGCCTCGCACACATGCATGTACGTACGAGAGAGATGCGCATCGCTCGGCCCCCGACCACCCATCGTAACCGGGAACTCCCCCGATATTTTCCTCGCCCTCGCTTCTACCATGATTTTTTCTGTCATGGACGGCCCAAAGAATTTCATGCAGCTGCGTCTCCGGCCCACCTAGGACAAAAAGCCCATTTTCTATCATGATTTTTTGTCATAGAAGTAGGACCCCACCACATCTATGATGATACCGGGTTTTGTCACAATTGTCGTCATAGAAGTGTCATAAGCATGACAGAAAAAAATTCTTTTGGCCCAAAATGTCACGGATGTGTCTTTTTTTGTAGTGTAGATGCATGCTGGATAGTGGTTGATGTGTGGAGTAATAGCAGTAGATGCAGGCAGGAGTCGGTCTAGTAATCTTGGACGTGATGCCTATGTAATGATCATTGCCTGGATATCATCATAATTATTTGAGGTTCTAACAATTTCCCAACAGTAATTTGTTTACCCACCGTTTGCTATCTTTCTCGAGAGAAGCCACTAGTGAGACCTACAGCCCCCGGGTCTTCTTCCTCATATATTTGCTTGCGATCTAATTTTCCTTTGCATTTTTATTCATATCTATTAAACCAAAAATACAAAAATACTTTGCTGCACTTTATTTATTTGCGATCTATTATTTCAATCTACTACAATTTTCTGGCATCGTTACCCGAAAGGGATTGACAACCCCTTTAACACGTCGGGTTGCGAGGTGTTGTTATTTGTGTGCAGGTGATGTTTATGTTGTGTTGCTTGGTTCTCCTACTGGTTCAATAACCTTGGCTTCTTCACTAACGGAAATACCTACCGTCGATGTTCTGCATCATCCCTTCCTCTTTAGGGAAATACCGACGTAGTCCTAGCAGACAGAAGCTTTTCTGGTGCTATAGTCAGAGAGCGATCAAAAGGAATTTCTGGCGCCGTTGCCAGGTAGGATCTTTAACATAACCAGGTTCCTAATCACAAATCTCATCTCCTCACAATATACATTATTTTCCATTTGCCTCTCGTTTTCCTCTCCCCCACTTCACAAAAATTTGCCATTTTATTCGCCTCCCTTTTTTTGTTCGTCGTTTTGTTTGTCGGATCTGTTTTTGTTTGCGTAGTCATGATGCCTCAAAGAAAATATTATGATGTTCCTTACCCAAATATTTTGCTTGAATTGAGAAAAGTAATAAGGAATATATGACTACACAATTTGAGCATAATAAGTATTTTACTGAAGAACTTAAGGAGCACTCCATTGTGCTTCATGCTATTACAAAAAAACTTGATGATATCTGTAGAGAAGTTTGCAATCTCCAATCTAAGTATGCTTTTGTCGAAAGTTTGTTAGGAAAAATATCCGATGCACAAGCTACCTTAGTAAATCAAATGGCCGCTAAACCAATCTTGTTAGAGGATAAAAGTGATGAAGATTTTAAAATGATTGGTGTTTCTTCTATTGATTCCTTATTTAGTAAAGACAAGATTGATGAAAAGGGGACTGGAGAAGAGTCAACTTTAGCTAGAAGGCGTCCCAATATTTTGGAGGGTGAAAATCTTGTTGAGAAAATTGATAAAAGTGGGTTTGGAGAGGTCAAGACTTTAACTAGTGATGTGCCCACTCTTTTGGATTACAAAGACTTTAATTATGATAATTGATCTTTGATTGATTGTATTTCTTTGTTGCAATCCATGCTAAATTCACCCCATGCTTATGAACAAAACAAAGCTTTTATTGAACATATTGTTGATGCTATGATAAAAACTTTGGAAGAGAAGTTGGAATTAGAAGTATAAATTCCTAGAAAATTACATGATGAATGGGAACCTACTATCAAAGTCAAGACTAAAAATGAGTGTTTTGCTTTGTGTGACTTGGGTGCTAGTGTTTCTACAATTCCGAAATCTTTATGTGATGTGCTTGGTCTTACCAATCTTGAAGAATTGTCTTTGAATGTGCACTTGGTGGATTCTACTATTAAAAAGCCTATCGGAAGAATTAATGATGTTCTTGTTCTTAAAAATAGGGATTATGTGCCCATAGATTTTATTGTTCTTGATATTGATTGCAATCCGTCTTGTCCAATTATTCTTGGTAGACCATTTTTACGCACCTATAGTGATTGTGTTTTTTGTGTTTTAATTATTGTTTGTGCCAAGTAGAACCAATAGGATCTTCTTGGGTGATAGTTGTTTGATCTTGCTGAAAAAGACAGAAACTTTGTGCTCACGAAAATAATTGTTAAAAATCACCAAAATACGATAAAATGCCAATTCTTTTTGCAGAAGATCTATATACAAATTATCTAGGTCGTCTTAGTTTTCCAGAAGTATTTGAACAAATCAGATTACTACAGACTGTTCTGTTTTGACATATTCTGTTTTCTTTGTGTTATGTGCTTATTTTGATGGCTATATGGTTGTCTTTGATAAGTTTTTGCCATAGAAAAGTTGGAATACAGTAGATATAATACAAAAACAAAATAAGAATTTATATGATACATCACTTATAGTAGTCATTTATTTTTCTTACACTAACGGATCTCACGAAGGTTTTGTTGTGTTTTGTGTGATTGAAGTTCTCAAGTTTTGTGTTATCTTACGATGGATGAAGGAAGGATGTATGAGCCTAAGCTTGGGGATGCCCCAGCATCCCAAGATATTATCCAAAAATGAGCAACCAACTAAGCTTGAGGATGCCCCCGAGTGGCATCCCCGCTTTCTTCCAACAACTATCGGTATTTTACTCGAGGCTATATGTTTATTCGTCACATGATATGTGTTTTGCTTGGAGCGTCTTGTATGATATGTGTCTTTGATTGTTTTATTTTGTGTTTTAAGTCATCAATCCTTGATGGACACACCTATTTGAGAGAGCCAAAATTATATCTTGACTTGTTAGAATTGCTCTCTATGCTTCACTTAAATCTTTTTTGAGCCAGGACTTGCTCTAGTGCTTCACTTATATATTTTTTAGCACGGTGTGCTTTGTTATTTTTAAAGAAATGCTCTCTTGCTTCACTTATATTTATTTGATAGATAGTAAAAATTTTGAAGAAATTCTCTCTTGCTTCACTTAGATTATTTTGAGCGAAAGAAAATTTGTTATGCTCATGATCTTCACTTATATTTGTTAGAGCTTCTGAAAAGAAACACATGAAAATTAGTCCCAAAGTGATAGATATCCAAGAAGGATAAAGAAGAAAAAATGTCATGAAGACCATTGGACAAAATAAACTTGATTCTTAGTAATAGTTTTGAGATATGATGATGTGATGTGTGAGTTATGTTGATGAGTAATTGTGCTCTAGTAAGAATATTGGTGTTAAGGTTTGTGATTCCCTATGCATGCACGAAAGTCAATAATCATGCAATGAAAATTATATCCTAATTGTGGTGCATTATTTGGTGTTAATTATGCTTAATACTTGCTTATGAGATTATTCGTTTCTTGGTTGGTCGCTTCCCAATCTTTTTGCTAGCCTTCATTTTGCACTACGTATGATCTCTACTTGTGCATCAAAAATCCTTTAAACCAGTTTTGCCACATGAGTCCACTATATCTACCTATATGCGGTATTCTTTTTCCGTTCTAAGCAAATTTGCATGTGCCATCTCTAATTTTCAAAAATAAACTTCTCTTTTGTGTATTTGTTTCGCTCACGGAACGGTAACAAGTGGCTAATATTTTCCGTGCTGGATGTGTTATTATCAAGATGAGTGTTTATTCACTTGTCATTGCACGAGAGTAAGGCAAAGGTTTTAGGGATGCCCAGTCCCGAAATGAAAAAATGAATTTACTTTATGTTGTCAAATAATAAATTCCTTGGAAATTGTTGGTATGGAGGGCACCCGTGGATACGGTTAGCCATGGAAAGTGAAAGAATGGTGGAAAAAGGAATAAAATTTATTTTCTGTTTGGGAACCGCCAATGGCATATCTAGCATGGAAAGTGTTGGGAACTCTGAGTCATTTTCGTTGGTGGGATGGATACACCTACAAAAATGTGTTTATCTCTAATTTTTCGCTTTGAGCTCTGGCACCTCTACAAATCCCTACTTCCCTCTGCAAAGGGCCTTTCTTTTACTTTATGCAATTTTTATTTTGAATTTGAGTCTCCATCTTCTCTCATAAAAATCACCAACTAGGAGGCAATATGATCGTACTTAAGTATTGGGTGTAGCTAATATTCGAGTGTGTTTCATGAATGGATCAATGTTTGATCATGATGGGCTAGGGATAACTTGTTTCAGCATTGATATTTTGAATGACATGGTTGCTTGTTGATATGCTTGAGTATCTAAATTATTATGTCAAAACTAGACTATTGCTTTGAATCACATAAAAGTCCAAATGTCCATGCTATAAAGAAAAGAATATGATATGACATGATAGACAGCACTCCACATCAAAAATTCTGTTTTTATCACTTACCTACTCGAGGACGAGTAGGAGTTAAGCTTGGGGATGCTGATATGTCTCCAACATATCTTAATTTTTGATTGTTCCATCTTGTTTTATTATCAATCTTGGATGTTTTATAATCATTTTATAGTCATTTTATATCATTTTTTGGTACTAACCTATTGACATAGTGCCAAGTGCCAGTTGTTGTTTTTTCAATGTTTTTTACATCGCAAAAAATCAATACCAGACGGAGTCCAAATGCCACAAAACTCCACGATGATTTTTTTATGGGCCAGATGGAAGATGTTGGGACCTGGTTGCACCTGGGGGGAGTCCCAAGGAGGGGAAAACCCACCAGGGCACACCAGGAGGCCCAGGCGCGCCCTGGTGGGTTGTGCGCACCTCGGGTGCCCCCTGGACCGCCTCTTTGCTCTATAAATATCCCAAAAATCCCAGAACCCTAGAAGCATCGACGAAATATTCATCCAGCCGCTGCAGAGTCCAGAACCACCAGATCCAATCTAGACACCATCTCGGATGGGGTTCACCACCTCCATTGGTGCCTCTTCGATGATGCGTGAGTAGTTCTTTGTAGACCTTTGGGTCCATAGTTAGTAGCTAGATGGCTTTCTCTCTCTCGCTGAATTCTCAATACAATGGTCTCTTGGAGATCCATATGATGTAACTCTTTTGCGGTGTGTTTGTTGGGATATGATGAACTTTGAGTTTATGATCAGTCGTATCTTTTTATATCCATGAAATTTATTTGAGTTTCTTTGATCTCTTATATGCATGATCTTTTATAGCCTCGTATTTCTTCTCCGATATTTGGGTTTTGTTTGGCCAACTTGATCTATTTATTTTGCAATGGGAAGAGGTGCCCGGTAGTGGGTTCGATCTTACGGTGCTCGATCCTAGTGACAGAAAGGGAAACGACACGTATGTATCGTTGCTACTAAGGATAAAAATATGGGCTCTATATCTAACGCCATAGATAAATGGATCTTGTCTACATCATGTCATCGTTCGATGTGTGGAGTAATAGTAGTAGATGCATGCTGGATAGCGGTCAATGTGTGGAGTAATAGTAGTAGATGCAGGCAGGAGTCGGTCTACTAATCTTGGACGTGATGCCTATGTAATGATCATTGCATGGATATCATCATAATTATTTGAGGTTCTATCAATTGCCCAACAGTAATTTGTTTACCCACTGTTTGCTATCTTTCTCGAGAGAAGCCACTAGTGAAACCTACGGCCCCAGGGTCTTCTTCCTCATATATTTGCTTGCGATATACTTTTCCTTTGCATTTTTATTCAGATATATTAAACCAAAAATACAAAAATACTTTGATGCACTTTATTTATTTGTGATCTATTATTTCAATCGACTACAATTTTCTGGCATCGTTACCCGAAAGGGATTGACAACACCTTTAACACGTCGGGTTGTGAGATGTTGTTATTTGTGTGCAGGTGTTGTTTACGTTGTGTTGCTTGGTTCTCCTACTGGTTCAATAACCTTGGTTTCTTCACTCAGGGAAATACCTACTGTCGATGTGCTGCATCATCCCTTCCTCTTTGGGGAAATACCGACGTAGTCCTAGCAGACAGAAGCTTTTCTGGCGCTATAGTCAGAGAGTGATCAGTAACCCTATATCGGAAGTTCCGCCGCCGCAAGCCTCTGTAGGCACCGAAAACCAATCGAGACCCCATTCCGGCACCCTGCCAGAGGGGGAGATCATCACCGGTGGCATTTTCATCATCCCAGCGGCCACCATGATGAGGAGGGAGTAGTCCACCCTCGGGGCCGAGGGTTTGTACCAGTAGCTATGTGTTTAATCTCTCTCTCTCTCTCTCGTGTTCTTGAGATGTCATGATCTTGATGTATCACGGGCTTTGTTAATATAGTCAGATCATATGGTGTTTTCCCCTCTCTATCTTGTTGTGATGAATTGAGTTTTCCCTTTGAGATTCCGTTGTTATCGGATGGAATACTTTCATGGATTTAAGAGCACTTGATATATGTCTTGCATATGAATACTCGTGGTGACATTGGGGTATCGTATTGGTTCACTTGATATATGTTTTGGCACTCAACTCACGGATTCCCGATGTGACATTGGGGTGATCTATGCATAGGGGTTGATGCATGTTGTTGTCTTTGTTTCTCCGGTAGAAATCTTGGGGCACTCTTTGAAGTTCTTTGTGTTGGATTGACTATTATGAATCTGAATTTGCTTTGGTGTTATTTTAGTACGAACTCTTGGTTAGATCGATCAGAAATAATAGCTTTGAGGTGGTTTCGTACCCTACAAACAATTCCATCTTATGTTCTCCGCTAGATAGGAACTTTGGAGTGATTCTTCATCACACTTTGAGGGATGGTTATATGATCCAATTATATTAGCATTGTTGGGAGATTGCACTAGCGAAAGTACGGACCCTAGGCCTCATTTTCAAGCATTGCAATATCGTTTGTGCTCACTTTTATCGTTCACTACCTTGCTGTTTTTATTTATTTGGATTATAAAAATATATTTCTACCATCCATATTACACTTTTATCACCATCTCTTCATCGAACTAGTGCACCTATACAGTTTGACATTGTATTGGGTGTGTTGGGGACACAAGCGATTTCTTGTATTTGGTTGCAGGGTTGTTTGAGAGAGACCATCTTCATCCTACGCCTCCCACGGTTTGATAAACCTTAGGTCATCCACTTGAGGGAAAATTGCTATTGTCCTACAAAACTCTGCACTTGGAGGCCCAACACGAGTCTACAACAATAAATTTGCATAGTAGACATCATGGGGCCAGCATCGCCTCAGGAGGAGCTCCCCCTGGCGCCCCTCTCGGGCTCCCCAGCTTGCGGCCCAACTTCGGGTCCTGTCTGCTGCTTGCGCTCAAACCTCAGGAGGGGTGCTGGTCCGAGGAGTTCAAAGCGTACCTGCTCTGGGGTGCCTTGCCAGAGAAGGAGGAGGACGCAGAGCGTGTGGCCCACCAGGCCACTACATACTGCATTCAGGACGGTGAGCTCTACCGAAAGCGCCCGAACAATGTTAATCTATGATACATCTCCAGGGAGCAGGTATGCGAGTTGTTAGCCGACAATACATGGCGGGGACTGCTGGCATCACTCCTCATCACGCACCCTCGTGGGCAAGGCGTTCCGTAGCGGATTCTACTGGCCCACGGCGCTCAACGATGCCACTGAGTTGGTAAGATCTTGCGAGGCCTGCTAGTTCCATGCTAAGAAAATCCACCATCCCGCTCAGGGCCTCTAGACCATCCCGCTCTCGTGGTCGTTCGCTGTCTGGGGGTTGGATATCCTGGGCTCGTTCCCTCGAGCGCCCGGGGGCTATCGCTACCTCTACGTCGCCATCGACAAGTTCACCAAATGGGCGGAGGTGGAGGCCGTCCGCACCATCCCAGCCGGCTCGGCCGTCAAGTTCATCGAGGGCCTCGTGAGCCGCTTCGGGGTTCCTAACTGCATCATCACCGACAATGGCTCGCAGTTCACCAGCAACCTTTTCAAAACATATTGTGCTAACCTTGGAACACAGATATGCTATGCTTCAGTGGCACACCCTCGGAGCAATGGCTAGGCTGAGCGTGCCAACGCAGAAGTCCTGAGAGGCCTCAAGGCGAGGACCTTCAAGCAGAAGCTCGAGGCTTGCGGCAGGGGCTGGCTCGATGAGCTCCAGTCCGTGCTGTGGTCCATCTGCACCACCGCGACCAAGTCGACGGGCGAGACTCCGTTCTTCCTCGTCTACGGAACCGAGGTGGTCCTCCCTCACGAGGTCAGGCATCGGTCCGCGCGGGTCTTGGCATTTGACTAGGCATGCCAGGATGCCTAGCGGGGGATGGACCTCGTGCTGGGGGAGGAACGCCGCCGTCAAGCCTCGCTCCATGTAGTGAGGTACCAGCAGGCGCTGCGGTGGTATCACTGCCGCAATGTCCGCTCCAGGACTCTCGAGGTGGGTGACCTCATCCTGAGGTGAGTGCTCTCCAGGGAAGGGCTTCATAAGCTCTCGCCCATGTGGGAGGGCCCGTTCAGGATCGCCCGTGTCTCCAGGCCTGGTGCCGCACGCCTGGAGACGCAGGACAGGGTCCCCATCCAGAAAGCCTAGAACATCCAGCACCTCCGGAAGTTCTACCCATGACCAAGGCCTCGCGCCTGTGAATATCTCCACTCGTGACACTGTCATGTAATAATGAATTGGGGTTGTACATGCCCCGGAGTCTCCCGAGTGCCGCCCTTGGGCCTCACGAGGGCTCCCACCCACGTCCTAGTGGAGGGCCCATGCTCCGCGCTGGTGGGAAGACAAGAAGACTAGTCTAGGTGCCGAACGCGACTGTTCTTTTGCTTGCTTTCTGTAGCTGGTTTTTGACTTCTTGAATGAAATTTGGAGCTTTCATTTCTTTTGTTCGCAAGGGTTGGAAAATTCTCTCTTTTCTCTCGCCACAGTGTTCGCCCTTTCAAACCTTAACTTAGGAAGAGTGGCAGTTTCCCATCGCTCTTCCTTGCGTGTCTCGCGCGCGGGGGCTAGGTATGGTGTGTGCGCCTAGGCTCACCCGCGATCATACCTTGCCAAAACCTTGCTGCCCCAGCTTTGGCGCCTTAATCCTCGCAAGACGCTCTCAAACGAGCTCACGGGCATGCGCGCCCCCCTAAGTCCATGCCTCCGAGCATCGCGGCATGGCGTACTAGCCACAACCAACCCACGCTTGGGGGCTTGCGCGAGGTATGGCGCCTCATGAGGTTTTATAACCATGTAGCCACATGACGCCTTCGGAGGCTCAACGTTCCCCGAGTTCTCAAGAAGGAAGCCCTTGGAAGACGCCTCTGAAAGGGCATGCCCTTGCAGCATGGGAGTCTACTATGAGCACATTGAGCTAAGTCACCTTAACCGCACCCAGTAGCAGCACGGATATCACGACATAAAATGAAAAGAGCGAGCATAGCATAATGACGCAAGCGTCATGGTTCATTACATGCCCCAACATGGCCTTCCACTTTTTTCAATGCAGGAGAAGGAAAGAAACAAAAGCAAGCCCCGCGACTACAACGGCTCCTGAGGCCCGGCCCTAGCGACGCTTGAGCTTAGTCGGAGTCTTCATCTGCTTCACCGGGGCGTGCCGACGATGCGGCTGGTCACCCTCCCCGGTCCGAGCCCGGCGGCGTGGCGGCTCGTCGTAGTCGCCGCCGCTCGTACTCTGCCCAGAAGAAGAGCCTCCGCTACTGGAGGCGGCGCGGCCGTCGCCAAGGTCAAGCTCACCACCGGCGACGACGCCGTCTTCATCGCCCTCGTCGTCACTGTCACTCTCCGGACAGCACCCCAGGCACCTGTCGTCTTCCCCGAGGACCCTGACATAGAGGGTCGCGATACCGTCATACCTGAAGTGCAGGGTGCACCACTCATGCAGGCCGCGCGCGGGCGCGAATGGCTGCCACCCGCGGTTCAGGAACACGTTGCCAGCAGCGGTGACTTCAACGTCCACCCAGTAGGCCTTGCTGCAGTAGCCGTCGGCATGCAGCCAGAGACCACCGGGCCCTCCGGCCGGCAGCGCGCTCGCAAAGGAACATGAAAGCTAGAACCAGATGCCCGCTTGCCTCCCCGACCACACGACAAATTCCGAAGATGCATCGGCTGAGTGGGAGCGCGACCGTGGTGGTCGGGCGATCGCCGCGCGCCTCCCTCCATCGTTGAGGTCACCCCGTCTGCGGCAGCTCCTACCGCGAGAAGAGGCACCACCGCGGCTGCCAGAGGCAACGCCAACCGTTGAAGAGGCACGCCCGCGCCCTCGAGAGGCCACCCTCGCAATCGCCGCGTGCTTTCGGGGCCACCCACGGCCTCTCTTGGGCGGCGGCGAGCCTGGCCCCTCCTTGGGGGCCTTCCCTTTCTCCGCCATGGAAAACCTCCTCACCGACACCATGGACGCTTTGATGAGATGGCGAGACAGGAAGGAAGAAGAAGGAGCAAGCAGCGGGAAGACGGAGATGAGCAGGGGGCTCCCCCCCATTTATAGCCAGAGGGAGGCCAACCACCGGCCTCCATGATCCCCAGTAATGATGATCTTTTTTGCATGCAGCAGGCTGTTGTCAAGTCGAACGGTTGTCGAGGCTGCGTGGGGAAGTGGAGACGCCCACATCCCATCAAGCGCCACGTGTCGACTTGGTCCGCAGGCGATTGGGGCCTGCGGCGCTTCGCCCTTGCCCTTTGGCTTCGCCTCGAAGCCAAGTCCGAGCGCGCTTTGGGCCTGGGGGCTACAGACGGTGTTCTGGGAACTAGGGTACCAACACTTGCCTGCCTACGGCCCACGGCATGGCTCCAACGACGGCCCGGTACGGCCCATCTCCAGCATCGAGAAAGAAAGACCCTCGCAGGGGGCCAAGCCTCGCGAGGCGGACGGCGCCAATACCTCCAGAGGGAGCAGCCTCCCTAGGCGGGCTCCTGAGGAGCCGAGATTCCTATGCAATCTCCCATCTCATGAGGTCCAGATGACGTAAGCCATGATGACCAAGGCCTGGCGGGCGCCAGTGGGCGCGGTATAGAAGGTTTCCTCTTTGGTGCTAAGGAGGCAAGCGCAGGCACGGAGTCCCGAGGAATCAGCCAAAGGTTTCCATTCTCGTGCTACAAGACCAATACCGCCACAACGGCAGGACGGAGGTCATCGCCGGGCCTACCACAGCGTCACAACCAGAAGCTTTGCAGGCGAAGACCACCTTTCGTCAGGATAAGATGTGCTATTTGTCTTCCTTCAAACTTGGTCGTTGTGGGATCCCTTCCCGCCTTCATTTTGGGGGAAGAGGACCAAGGACACTATAAATATAGCTTAGCCACCACCATAGAAGGGGATCGGACCATCCGCACCCTCACCAGCTCACACCAACACAATAACATACCACCTGAGGTAGTTCTTCCCCTGTACTAGTTCACCATCAGCTCACACGAGGCCAATCCACCCCAAAGCAGGAGTAGGGTATTACACCGCAAGGTAGCCCAAACCTGGGTAAACTGCCGTGTCCCTTTCCTTTCCCGTTCATCGAGCTAGGCCGTGCGAGCGACGAGTTGGTAGGCTGGGGAGTTCGAGTTCTTCGCACGCACCCCGGAGTTCAAATCTTTCTTGGGTCCGCGGAGCCCCAAATCCGACAGTAATGATCCCACTATTTTGGAGGGTGTTGAATCTTATTCTAACTATTATGAAAGTGTATTTGGAGAGGTCATGACTTTATTTAGTAATGAACCCACTATTTCAGAAGTGGTTTCAATTGATTATGACAATAAAGTTGTTATCTATGCTGATTATGGTGATGACATGTATGCTATGATGAATAATGACAACCATGAAACTTGTCATCATGATTTTAATTTTCAATCTCATGATAGTTATTTTGTTGAGTTTGCTCCCACTACTATTCATGAGAATAAATTTGCTTATGTGGAGATTAATAAAATTTCTATGCTTGTGGATCATGAAAAGAATGTTTTATGTGATAGTTATATTATTGAACTA
Source organism: Aegilops longissima (assembly GCA_021605205.1). Lineage (NCBI taxonomy): Eukaryota > Viridiplantae > Streptophyta > Magnoliopsida > Poales > Poaceae > Aegilops > Aegilops longissima. The sequence goes on from CM038676.1 coordinate 363,244,112, forward strand.
AGGTGCAGCAAGGTGGCCCAATCCTTTTGATAGCAAAAGACAAGCTTGGACGAACTCTTATATAAAGCAAAGCACTCCCGGGGATTATCATCAAGTTAGTGTTTATCATGCTCATATGATTCGCGTTCGCTACTTTCATATGTGGGTGGACCGGTGCTTGGGTATTGTCCTTACTTGGACAAGCCTCCCACTTATGATTAACCCTTGTCGCAAGCATCTGCAACTATGAAAGAAGAATTAAGATAAATCTAACCATAGCATTAAACATGTGGATCCAAATTACCCCTTACGAAGCAACGAATAAACTAGGGCTTAAGCTTCTGTCACTCTAGCAACCCATCATCTACTTGTTACTTCCCAATGCCTTCCCCTAGGCCTAAATCATGGTGAAGTTTCATGTAGTCGACGTTCACATAACACCACTGGAGGAAAGACAACATACGTCTCATCAAAATATCGAACGAATAGCAAATTCACATGATTACTCATAACAAGACTTCCCTCATGTCCTCAGGAACAAAAGTAACTACTCACAAAGCATGTTCATGTTCATGATCAGAGGGGAATTAAATATCATTAAGGATCCGAACATATGATCTTCCACCAAATAAACCAACTAGCATCAACTACAAGGAGTAATCAACACTACTAGCAACCCACAGGTACCAATCTGAGGTTTTGAGACAAAAATTGAATACAAGAGATGAATCAGGGTTTGAGATGAGATGGTGCTGGTGAAGATGTTGATGAAGATTGGTCCTCCCATGAAGAGAGGATTGTTGGTGATGACGATGGCCTCGATCCCCCCCCCCAAGGGAAGTTTCGCCGGCGGAATCGCTCCGCCGGAGCCCTAGATTGCTTCTGCCCAGGTTCCGCCTTGAGACGGCGGCGCTTTGTCCCAAAAGCCTTCCTCTTATTTTTCTCTAGGTCAAAACACCTCATATAGTAGAAGATGAACACCGGAGGCTGGCCAGGGGGCCCACAAGCTCAGGGATCGCGCCCTAGGGGGTAGGGCGCGCCCCCGGGCTTGTGGCCACCTCGTGGGTCCCTTTCTGGTATTTCTTCTCCCAATATTTTTATATATTCCAAAATAATTCTCCATAAAGTTTCAGGAAATTTGGAGTTGTGCAGAATAGGGATATCAGGTTTGCTCCTTTCCGGTCCAGAATTTCAGCTGCCGGCATTCTCCCTCTTTATGTAAATCTTGCAAAATAAGATAGAAAAGGCATAAGAATTGCATTATTAAGTGTAACAACAGTCCATAATTCAATAAATATCAATATAAAAACATGATGCAAATGGACGTATGATACGTCCATTTTGCATCATGCTTTTATATCGATATTTATTGCATTATGGGCTGTTATTACACGTTATGTCACAATACTTATGCCTATTCTCTCTTATTTTACAAGGTTTACATAAGGAGGAGAATGCCGCACACTGAATTCTGGCTGGAAAAGGAGCAAATATTAGAGACCTATTCTGCACAACTCCAAAAGTCCCAAACTCCACGGAACATCTTATAAAAATAATGAAAATACTTGCTAAAGATGAAGACCAGGGGGCCCACACCCTGTCCACGAGGGTGGGGGCCCCCCCTAGGGCGCGCCCCTACCTCGTGGGCCCCCTGGTGGCTCTCCGATGCCCATCTTCTGCTATATGAGGTATTTCGTCGAGAGAAAAAATAAGAAGCAACCTTTCGGGACGAAACTCCGCCGCCACGAGGCGGAACCTTGGCGGAACCAATCTAGGGCTTCGGCAAAGCTGTTCTGCCGGGGACACTTCCCTCCGGGAGGGGGAAATCATCACCATCGTCATCACCAACACTCCTCTCATTAGGAGAGGGCTATCTCCATCAACATCTTCACTAGCACCATCTCCTCTCAAAACCCTAGTTCATCTCTTGTATCCAATTCTTGTCTCCAAGTCCGGGATTGGTACTAGTAGGTTGCTAGTAGTGTTGATTACTCCTTGTAGTTGATGCTAGTTGGTTTATTTGGTGGAAGATCATATGTTCAGATCCTATATGCATATTAATACCCCTCTGATTATGAACATGAATATGCTTTGTGAGTAGTTACGTTTGTTCCTGAGGACATGGGAGAAGTCTTGCTATTAGTAGTCATGTGAATTTGGTATTCGTTTGATATTTTGGTGAGATGTATGTTGTCTAGCCTCTAGTGGTGTTATCTGAACGTCGACTACATAACACTTCACCATTATTTGGGCCTAGAGGAAGGCATTGGGAAGTAATAAGTATATGATGGGTTGCTAGAGTGACAGAAGCTTAAACCCTAGTTTATGCGTTGCTTCATAAGGGGCTGATTTGGATCCATATGTTTCATGCTATGGTTAGGTTTACCTTAATACTTTTGTTGTAGTTGCGGATGCTTGCAATAGAGGTTAATCATAAGTGGGATGTTTGTTCAAGTAAGAACAGCACCCAAGCACCAGTCCACCCACATATCAAATTATCAAAGTACCGAACGCGAATCATATGAACGTGATGAAAACTAGCTTGACGATATTCCCATGTGTCCTCAGGAGCGCTTTTCCTATTATAAGAGTTTGTCCAGGCTTGTCCTTTGCTATAAAAAGGATTGGGCCACCTTGCTGCACTTTATTTACTTTTTTTACTTGTTGCTCGTTACAAATTATCTTATCACAAAACTATTTGTTACCACTTATTTCAGTACTTGCAGAGAATACCTTGCTGAAAACCGCTTATCATTTCCTTCTGCTCCTCGTTGGGTTCGACACTCTTACTTATCGAAAGGACTATGATAGATCTCCTATACTTGTGGATCATCAAGACTCTTTTCTGGCGCCGTTGCCGGGGAGTGAAGCGCCTTGGGTAGGTGGAATTTTGTAAGGAAAATTTTATATAGTGTGCTGAAATTTACTGTCACTTGTTACTATGGAAAGTAATCCTCTGAGGGGCTTGTTCGGGTATCTTCACCCGACCAAGAGAGCAAAGAGTTGCTCCTCAACCTAATGAACCTACTGAAAATGAATATGAAAATATTCCCTTTGAATTTCCTTCGGGTATGATGGAAAAACTGCTAGCTAATCCTTTTGTAGGAGATGGAACAAAGCATCCTGATGAGCACCCAATATATGTGGATGAAGTTTGTGGACTGTTTAAGCTTGCTGGTATACCCGATGATGTTGTTAATAAGAAGGTCTTCCCTTTATCTTTGAAGGGAGATGCATTGACATGGTATAGGCTATGTGATGATACGAGATCATGGAACTATAAAAGATTGAAATTGGAATTTCATCAAAAATATTACCCTATGCATCTTGTTCATCGTGATCGCAATTATATATATAATTTTTGGCCTCGCGGAGGAGAAAGCATCGCTCAAGCTTGGGGGAGGCTTAAATCAATGTTGTATTCATGCCCCAATCATGAGCTTCCAAGAGAAACAATTATTCAAAATCTTTATGCTCGGCTTTCTGAAAACAATCGCACCATGCTCGATACTTCTTGTGCTGGCTCTTTTATGATGAAGACTATTGAATTTAAATGGGATTTATTGGATAGAATTAAACGCAACTCTGAAGATTGGAATCTCGACGAAGGTAAGGAGTCAGGTATGACACCTAAGTTGGATTGTGTTAAATATTTTATGGATACCGATATTTCCCGTAAGTTTAGCACTAAATATGGACTTGACTCTGAGATAGTAGCTTCTTTCTAGGAATCTTTTGCTACTTATGTTGATCTCCCTAAGGAGAAGTGGTTTAAATATCATCCTCCCATAGAAGTAAAAGTAGCTGCACCTATTAAAGTTGAAGAAAAGATTGTCACTTATAATGATCCTGTTGTTCCTACTTCTTATGTTGAGAAACCACATTTCCCTGTTAGAATAAAGGATCATGTTAAAGCTTCAACTGTGGTTCGTAAAAGCAATATTAGAACATATACACCTCCTGAGCAAGTCAAAGTAGAACCTAATATTGCTATTGTTAAAGATCTCTTGTCTGATTATATTGATGGGCATGTTATTCAATTCTGTGGTGAATCTTCTAGAATTGCTAAACCTAGAGCTAAAGATAAACATAGACCTGTGGTAGGCGTGCCTATTATTTCTGTTAAAATAGGAGATCATTGTTATCATGGCTTATGTGATATGGGTGCTAGTGCTAGTGTTATACCTATTACCTTGTATGAAGAAATTAAGCATGAAATTGCACCCGCAGAAATAGAAGATATTGATGTTACAATTAAACTTGCCAATAGAGATACTATATCGCCAGTGGGAATTGTTAGAGATGTTGAAGTCTTGTGTGGGAAAACTAAATATCCTGCTGATTTTCTTTTTCTTGGTTCCCCACAAGATAGCTTTTGTCCAATTATATTTGGTAGACCCTTCTTGAACACTGTTAATGCTAAGATAGACTGCAAAAAGAATGTTGTTACTATTCGCTTGGATGATATGATTCATGAGTTCAATTTCTCTAAATTTAGTAAACAACACCGTGAATAAGAATTGCCTAGTAAGGATGAAATTATTGGTCTTGCTTCTATTGCCGTACCTCCTAGTGATCCTCTAGAACATTATTTGCTAGACCATGAAAATGATATGTTTATGAATGAAAGAAGGGAAATAGATGAAGTATTCTTTAAACAGGAACCTATTCTGAAACATAATTTGCCTGTTGAAATCCTAGGGGATCCTCCTCCACCCAAGGGTGACCCCGTGTTTGATCTTAAACCGTTGCCTGATAATCTTAAATATGCTTATCTAGATGAAAAGAAAATATATCCTGCTATTATTAGTGCTAACCTTTCAGAGCATTTAGAAGAGAGATTATTGAAAACTCTGAGTGCTGCTATTGGATATACTCTTGATGATCTTAAGGGCATTAGTCCCACTCTATGTCAACACAAAATAATTTTGGAAGAAGATGCCAAACCGGTTCGTGATCATCAACGAAGGTTGAATCCTAAGATGAAAGAAGTGGTAAGAAAAGAAATACTAAAGCTTTTGGAGGCAGGTATAATTTATCCCGCTGTGATAGTCGAGGGTAAGTTCTGTTCATTGTGTCCCTAAGAAGGGAGGTGTTACTGTTGTTCCTAATGATAAAGATGAATTGATCCCGCAAAGAATTATTACAGGTTATAGGATGGTAATTGATTTTCGCAAATTAAATAAAGCTACTAAGAAATATCATTACCCCTTACCTTTTATCGATCAAATGCTAGAAAGATTATGCAAACATACACATTATTGCTTCCTAGATGGTTATTCTGGTCTCTCTCAAATACCTGTGTTGACTAAAGATCAATCAAAGACTACTTTTACATGCCCTTTTGGTACTTTTGCTTATAGACGTATGCCTTTTGGTTTATGTAATGCACCTACTACCTTTCAAAGATGCATGATGGCTATATTCTCTGACTTTTGTGAAAAGATTTGTGAGGTTTTCATGGAAGCCTTTTCCGTCTATGGATCCTATTTTGATGATTGCTTGAGCAATCTTGATCGAGTTTTGCAGAGATGTGAGGAAACTAATCTTGTCTTGAATTGGGAAAAGTGCCACTTTATGGTTAATGAAGGTATTGTCTTGGGGCATAAAGTTTCTGAAAGAGGTATTGAAGTTGATAAAGCCAAGGTTGATGCTATTGAAAGATGCCATGTCCCAAGGACATCAAAGGTATAAGAAGTTTCCTTGGTCATGCCAGATTTTATAGGAGGTTCATTAAGGACTTCTCAAAATTTCTCGGTCTCTCGACTAATTTATTACAAAAAGATATACCATTTGTTTTGATGATGATTGTGTAGAAGCATTTGAAATACTTAAGAAAGCATTGATCTCTGCACCTATTGTTCAGCCACTGATTGAATTTACCCTTTGAAATTATGTGTGATGCTAGTGATTATGTCAGTAGGTGTTGTTCTAGGGCAAAGAGTTGATAAGAAATTAAATGTTATCCATTATGCTAGTAAGACTCTAGACAATGCTCAAAGAAACTATGCTACTACTGAAAAAGAATTCTTAGCAGTTGTATTTGCATGTGATAAGTTCAGACCATATATTGTTGATTCTAAAGTAACTATTCACACTGATCATGCTGCTATTAAATATTTGATGGAAAAGAAAGACGCTAAACCTAGACTTATTAGATGGGTTCTCTTGCTACAAGAATTTGATTTGCATATTGTTGATAGAAAGGGAGCTGAGAACCTCGTTGCAGACAACTTGTCTAGGTTCGAAAATGTTCTTGATGACCCACTACCTATTGATGATAGCTTTCCTGATGAGCAATTAAATGTCATAAATACTTCTCGTAGTACTCCATGGTATGCTGATTATGCTAATTACATTGTTGCTAAATTTATACCACCTAGTTTCACATACCAGCAAAAGAAAAAGTTTTTCTATGATTTGCGACATTACTTTTGGGATGACCCACATCTTTATAAAGAAGGAGTAGATGGTGTTATTAGACGTTGTGTACCTGAGCATGAACAGGAACAGATCCTACGCAAGTGTCACTCCGAAGCTTATGGAGGACACCACACTAGAGATAAAACTGCACATAAGGTATTGCAATCCGGTTTTTATTGGCCTACTCTCTTCAAGGATGCCCGTAAGTTTGTCGTGTCTTGTGATGAATGTCAAAGAATTGGTAATATAGTAGACGTCAAGAAATGCCTATGAACTATTCACTTGTTATTGAACCATTTGATGTTTGGGACTTTTATTATATGGGACCTTTTCCTGCCTCTAATGGTTATACACATATTTTAGTTGATGTTGATTACGTTACTAAGTGGGTAGAAGCTATTCCAACTAGTAGTGCTGATCATAACACCTCTATGAAAATGCTTAAAGAAGTTATTTTTCTGAGGTTTGGAGTCCCTAGATATTTAATGACTGATGGTGGTTCACATTTTATTCATGGTGCTTTCGGAAAAATGCTTGCTAAATATGATGTTAATCATAGAATTGCATCTCCATATCACCCACAGTCTAGTGGTTAAGTAGAATTGAGTAATAGAGAGCTCAAATTAATTTTGCAAAAGACTGTCAATAGGTCTAGAAAGAATTGGTCCAAGAAACTTGATGATGCATTATGGGCCTATAGAACTGCATATAAAAATCCTATGGTTATATCCCCGTATAAAATGGTCTATGGAAAAGCATGTCACTTACCTCTCGAACTAGAACACAAGGCATATTGGGCTATTAAAGAGCTCAACTATGATTTCAAACTTGCCGGTGAGAAGAGGTTATTTGATATTAGCTCACTTGATGAATGGAGAACCCAAGCTTATAAAAATGCCAAGTTGTTTAAAGAAAAAGTTAAAAGATGGCATGACAAAAGGATACAAAAGCGTGAGTTTAATGTAGGTGATTATGTATTGCTATACAACTCTCGTTTAAGATTTTTTGCAGGAAAACTTCTCTCCAAATGGGAAGGCCCCTACGTTATCGAGGAGGTCTATCGTTCCAGAGCCATAAAAATCAACAACTTCGAAGGCACAAATCCGAAGGTGGTAAACGGTCAAAGAATCAAACACTATATCTCAGGTAGTCCTATAAATGTTGAAACCAATGTCATTGAAACTGTAACCCCGGAGGAATACATAAGGGACACTTTCCGGAACGTTTCAGACTCCGAAAAGGAATAGGTATGTGGTACGGTAAGTAAACCGACTCCAAAACAGTTTTTAAGGCAATATTTCTTCGTTTTGGAATATTTAGAAAAATAGAAAAATAAGTAGCAGTCCGGGAAGGACACGAGGCCCCACGAGGTGGAGGCGCGCCTACCCCCTGGCGCGCCCCTACCTCGTGGGCACCTCGTGTGCCTTCCGGACTCCATTTTCTTGCACGATACGTATTTTGGTCGGTAAAAATTCATTATATATTCTCCCGGAGGTTTTGACTCCCGTATCACGCAATTGTCCTCTGTTCTTGTTTCGAGCTGTTTTCTGTCAGGGTTGTCAAGGCCAGGCATCATGTCGTCCCCCTCCTCCAACAATGGTGACAAAGATGCTTGGCTAATGAAGATAGAGCTGAAGAGGGAAGAACCCGTGGAGATCTACAAGGATGAAGGGATAAAGAAGGCCACGGAGGACCAAGCTCTGGCAGCAGAAGACACCTTCAACTTGATCACAACTTTCTCACCTCAACTGAAATCGAAGCTTTCAAGATGATTGAGTTAGCTCGTATTCAAAACAAGTATCTCACAAGTGAAAATATTTTGTTGAAGGAGCATATCGTTGCACTCAAGGGCATTATTCGCAAGTTGGAGGACCTCTTACGCTCGATGTGCGACTATCCAACACCTCAACCTTCTTCACCGACAACAAAGGAGACATAATCATATGGGTATGGGCACTCCCCTTGGCAACTGCCAAGCTTGGGGGAGGTGCCCCGGTATCGTATCACAACCACATCTCCTATCTTTACCGTTTTTCTTAGTTCGATCCTATTAGTAGTATCTTGATCTAGTAGAATAAAGTTTATGGCATGATCTAGTTTTGAGTTTTGCTTTATGATCTCTCTATGTAATCGAGTCTGTGAGCTATATAATAAAGATTAGTGTTGATTCAAGGGCTTGATTATTTTGCCATGATCTTGAGTGAATAAAAGAAAAGAAGGAAAAGAATAAAAAGAAACAAAGAGTTCATATTAATCTTATCGAGAGTAATGACTTCACATAGAAAGAGTATGATGATTAAAAGTTGTTGGGAGTTGGCAAACATAGCTTTAGTCATCGTTGCAATCAATAGGAAGTAATAAGTAAAGAGAGGTTTCACATATAGATATACTATTACTGATATCTTTTATGATTGTTGCCGGGGAAGCTGATCGTGACCCACGAACACCTATGGGACCGGGTCCCTTGTGGTTCGGAGGGGGGTGGAGATTGCACAAAGAGCGGATCGAAGCGATGCACACGAGCAGATTTACCCAGCTTCGGAGCTCTCCGGAGAGATAATACTCCTACTGCTGCTTGGTTGATTGTATTGTGTTCTTGCTAGGGAGCAATGGGAGCTACAAAACCTAGCCTGAGTGTCTCTGGTCTCGAATGAGTCGAATGAACTGAACCGGAGCCGAACCTTTTCTACGTTGCACATGGGCCTCCTTTTATAGGCTCAAGGGGTCACCACAGGTGGCAAGTAGATAAGGGTAAAATAGGAAAAACAGTGGTTGGTACACAGCTTTGTACAATGTACAGTGATCTATACCTAACTTTGACGGCAAGGGACAAGAGTAATAAATGTCCGTCCCTGTTGCCTGAACAGCGCAATAGGGACCGTCAGGTGCGCCTCCGTTTGCCACGATGGTGGCTTGTCAGCGCCGCTTATCGCTGCTCCCCGCTGGCTGCACAGCCCTTTGACACGCGTGCTTGGAGTAGCCCCATGGCGACACGTTGGCGGATGAGCTGGAGCGGAGATGAAGAGAGGTTGCCTGCCGCGGCAAGTACCTTGCCGCGGCTGAATCCTTGTCGCGCTCGGGAGCTTGTCGCTCACCAAGCCTTCCCGGCAAGCTCCTCTTGCCGGGGCCTTGTTTCCTTCGTGCCTTGAGTGGCCTTCCCGGCAAGCTCCTCTTGCCAGGGCCTTGAGTACTTTGTTCTTGAATGGCTCCAAAGGAGCCGCGGAGGACCTTTATGGTCACCGGCCAGCCCTTCCACGGAGTGTCGCGATCGCTCAGGCACGAGTTGGGGATACTAGAGTACCCGGGCACAGGCTGGGCCACACACGGCGCCGAGCTCTGTTGGGCCAGCCCAAAACAAGGCACGGCACGCCTTGCCCAGATTGCGCAGATTATTCGCCTCGGACCCACCACGCCTCCCACTTAACAGCACGCATCGGACGTGGCGTCGTGGGAGAGATCGTGGGGCTTTCTTTAATGGGAAAATCGAACGCCCGCCCCTCTCCCCCTTATAAGCGGGAAAACAGGGGCAGGACGTCCAATTGCCATTGCTGTCACATCAGAAACCACCGCCGCACCTCCCCTTCTTCTTGAGTCCAAAGAGAGCGACGCTCCTCCCCCTCCCCATTGCCACCGGCGCCACCAACGCCGTCGGATTCCTCCACCACCTCTGCCATGGCTCCGAAAGCCGACAAGGGCAAAGGGGTGAAATCGGCCGAGGCGCAGCGGCTCGCAGCGCTGCGGAAGGAGCGGGCCCTCTTCGACCTCTGCTCGACGCGAAGGAGCTGCGGGAGCTATACTATCTCTTCTGGTCGACGGAGACGCGGGCGCACCCGTGCACGAGGGTGATCTCCGCCGCTACATCTGAGAAGGTTTCCGTCGGGTACCCTTTCTTCGCGCTTTTCTTCCATTGCGGGCTCTGCCCGCCCTTTTCCGAATTCTTTTGCGACGTCATGAACACATATGGCCTCCGCCTCCTTGATTTCACCCCCAACGCCGTCCTCACCATGTCGGTTTTCGCACACCTCTGCGAGAACTTTGTCGGGGTCCACCCAAATGTAGCACTTTTCCGCCATTACTTCATGCCCCGTGTTGAGAGAGGAGAGTCGCTTGCCGGAGGGATTGCATGGTCTCCAGGATCGGCAAGAAGGAAGCATATCTTGATGGAGAGCTGCGCAGCAAATGGGAGGAGTGGAGAGCCGACTGGTGTTGGATTATAGAGGAGGAGCCACAGCCTTTTACTGCCCTGCGCCAAACTCCCATAGTGCGCGGCAATGATTGGAGCAACTTGGCGCCGGAGGACGACAAGTTGAAGATTGCCGTGACCCGGATCTTGCGCCTCCGGCAAGCAGGGCTTACCGTAGGAGCTGTTGGCGCGGACTTTCTTCACCGCCGCATTGCGCCCTTGCAGGAGAGGAGGAGGCCTGCTTGGGAATTCCAAAACGCGGCGGACATCATGAGGCTGCGTCCGGGCCTCAAGCGGAACTTTACCATCTTGGAGCTGGATGCCATGCTGCGGAGCTGTTCAAGCTCGATGCGATCACCCCGAGTGGTTCATGTTGCCGAGGGGGTCGTGCCCTTGTGCGACAACTCGTCGCTTGACCGCATCCAGCGATGATGCCGTTGTGCGATTCCCATGGAATCGTTCCAACTTGGCAGGAGCCCGCCGACGACGTCGTGCAGCAGTTCTTCGACAACTTGGAAGAAGTGCCGATCCGTGCCGACGAGCAGAAGTGGCTCACCCGCGACACCACCGAGCAAGAGATGGCGCGCATCGCCACAAGGTTGGAGGAGGCGGCAGAAGCTGCCGCCGCCGGCGTGTTTGGGTTCACCGTCGAGGAGGCGGAGGCAGCCGAGGCGGCAAGCCTTGCCGACCGCGAAGAGTTTGTCGGCGAGGAGGAGCAGGCCGAACCCGACGCTGAGCCGAACGAGCCTGCCGGGGGCGCCTCCTCTCCACCTTCAGAAGACTTGCAGCGGGAGGAGCCCGCGGCCCCGCCAAGAAGGCGCCTCCGCAAGACCGGGGAAGTGGCGGGGCGACAGACGGGCCAACAGCCGTCTCGCCGCGTGACGCGCTCCACCGCGACAACCTCTGTTGCCGCAGGAGCGCCTCCCGTCGCCACAGCAACCGGAGCGGGGCCTTCTGGGACCACGGCTTCCGCACCCGCCAAGCGTCCAAGGGAGCCCACCCTTCCAGCTCATCGCACCAGAGGTGGAGCGGAATTCGACTTCTCCGCTCTCAGCTCCGAGGAAGAGGAAGAAGAGTAAGACCTTGTCGCTGTACTTGTAATTCTTCAATTTGCTGCTTCGTCTTGTATCTAACTTGCTTCATTCTGAACCTTTTTCCTTCTCCAGGACGCTAGCTCAGAGGGCATCGAAGAGAGCCAAGACGCCGGTGGTGGTCATCGAAGACGATCCCCCCGTGGCAACAGGAGGAGCGCCCGAGACTTCCTTGCCGGATCCGGCAACCTTTCCTCTGAGCAGCCCCCAGCACAGCCCCCAGGGTAAGTATTTGATCCACTTGTTACTGTAGGGCGTGCATGGGTGTTTCTTCTATGCTGATACCTGACTTGTTGAATTGTGCAGGAGCAGAGCAGCCTCATCAGGGGGCCCCGGAGGTCACTCCTGAAGTTCTGCTTGCTTCAACTACGCCGCCAAGGGATAACTCTCCGCCAAGGGAGCGCTCTCCGGCAAGGGAGGCTTCTCCGACAAGGGGAGCTTCTCCGACAAGGGGCAGCGCCGACGACCCTCCGGTGGTGGAGACCGCGGCTACAGATCCCATTGCAGTAATCTTCTTGACTGAAAATTTCCTTGGGTCTTTTCTCTTCGTTCTTCTTTTGAACATTTGCTTGACTTGTTCTTTTCTTTTCGATCATCGATCCATCTGCGGAGAGCCGATGGAGACCGAGGTTGCCGGCGAGGAGGGCGCGTGGCAACAATGGCGACGCCGCCAACATGGAGGAGGAGGCCGATCTTGATCGGTCTGCCGCAGGAGGTTGCCAAGGCTCTTGGGCGCAGAGGCCGGGAGGGGTCAGTGATCGTCTTGACGCCCCGAGGCCGCAGGAGCGCCAGCGCTTCTGACCGCCGATCCCTCCGCCACCGATGCAGCACCGAGCTCCGAAAAGCCCCAGCCCGACGCCTATCTGAAGGCCGGCGACGGTGTCTTCATCAAGCTTCCATGGGCGTCGAGCTCCAGGGCGCCGGTCGAGGGAGAGACCTTCGACGAGGAGCTGCTCGCCTCTGCCGGGTTGTCACCGGTTGACGCGCCAAGCAGCGATGGCGAAGTTCAAGAAGAGCAGCTTGAAGAAGCTGCTTTGTCGCTCTACGCGCCCGCCAAGCCAAGTTGGAGTCGGAGGCGCTTGTCGCGAGAGCGGGAGCTGATATGGAGAAACGCTGAAAGAGCTCCGCGCGCCAACAAGGAAACTCTCCGGGACATAGCGAGCGCGGGAGCAACTCTCCGAAGAGCGCACGGCCTTCATCTTGGAGAAGGCCGAGGTCGAGGAGCAGCAAAGGCTAGCCGGTGAGAAGCTCTCTGCGCAAGAAGGTGAGCTGGCGCAGCGGAAGATCAACCTCGATAGCTACGAGGAAGATCTTGCCACGCGTGAGCAATCAATCGGTAGAGCACTCCAGGAGGAAAAGGACGCTGCCGCGGCCGCCGAGGCCGCCAAGAAGGAATTAGAGACGAGGGTGACCCAGCTGGAGGCCACCCTCCAGAAGAGCGGCGAGGAGGTCACCGCGCTGAAGCACGAGCGCGAGAAGGACGCCTACACTCTTGGCGAGTTGCAGGGCCGTCTCGCTGAGAAGATCAAGGAGATCGACGCCGCCAAGGATGTCAAGGCGGATCTTGAGCTGAAGCTGTCCACCCTGACGGAGACGCTGGACGGCGCCAAGGAGCGGGAAGCGGGCCTGTTGGAGAAGATCAAGGCCAATGAGGAGTTGCTGGCGACTGCCACGAACGCCCACAATACCCTCAGAGAGAACGTGATGCTCTGGACCGAGGGTCTTGTCAATACAGCTGCCGCCATCGACAAGGAGCTGATGGAGCTGGGGATGGTGGACCTCGGGTACCCCACCGACGAGCATCTCCAACCCAGCGCCAAGATCAGCCTGTTCTTCAAGAGCGTGTTGGCGGCTCTCCAGTGACTCCGGATGAGGTCCCAAAGCAGCTGGCCGACGAGTCGCGCCAAATCTGTCTTGGGCTCTTCGAAGGTCTTGATGAAGGTGGCCTTCCGCAATCCGGCTTCAGCCGCTAACGCCCTCAAGTCCTCGCCGCCAAGTCTTGACGTTGAAGCGCTCAAGGCTCTTATCGCACCCATTGTGGACAGGGTGAGCGGAGTGAAGAGGGTCGATGGCGACCGCGTAGACTAGGCCGCCAAGTTTATCTTTCCCTTGTCGCTGCAGATCATGTTCAGGAGAACAATTTATTAGATCTGCGACAAGTCATTTTGTAATATATACTATCTTAGGCAATCGATCGCAATGTTATTTCCTCTACTTGATTTCTCCTTTGTATGTTTGTACCCTCGCTTTTAGGGAACTTGTCGGTAGCGGGCATCTTTGCGTGGCGCTGAGTCTTGAACATCGGAGCTTCTTTGGCGATGTCGCCTCCGACAAACAACCTTATCGCAACTGGTTGCAGCTCACTTAAGTTGTTGAGCGGACTCGAAACAAAGTAAGGCGCAAACCAGCCATGAGTTGGTTCCTTCACACAGGGTTTTCCATACAAAGTACTATCGTTCGAGGAAGATAACTTAAAAACTTAAAACTGATTGCTCAAAACTGATTGTTCAAACTTTGGTAACTTAGCTTTTACATCGTTTGCTTCCGGCAAGGCGATACTTCCTCGGCGACACTTGTCGGCCCACACCATTATCTTCTCCTCCCCCCTCGGTTAACTTCGGGCGAAGGGCCTTCCATTCTTTGAGAAGAAAGAAGAGAAAATAAAGTTATGGAGCCTAGTGGCTCGTTATTGCTTACTGTGTGTTGATGCTGCACAAAATGTTAGATAACACATGCATATAAGATTATGAAAGCATGTATTGACAAGTTGTGCGCAACACATGAGCTTTATTGATGCACGGGTTCTGCGCTGGCTTTGTACAAAGGATTACATGCAACAGCAGCAAGACTTGTACAAAAGGGTGGTTGCTTGAACAGGTTCCGCAACCGCGCCTATGGGTAAAACTTACGAAGATGCTCTATATTCCAGGAGTTGCTCACTGAACGCCATCTTCGGTCTCAAAGCGGACAGTGCGAGCCCTAGTGACTCGTTTCACCCGATAAGGGCCTTCCCACTTTGGCGTCAACTTGTTGGAATTCTTGGCGGATTGAGCGCGCCAAGAACAAGGTCGCCTTCCTCAAGCTTCGGCGTTAACTGCGGCTATGGTAGCGGCGCAAAGCTTGCCGATAACGAGCAGCTCGTACGGCACTCAAGACGATCCTCCTCAAGGAGCAGAGCGTCATCCTGTCGCAGCTGCTCTTGCTCAAGCTCATCATAAGCGAGCACTCGAGGCGATCCGTATACGAGTTCCGTGGGGAGAACTGCCTCTGCTCCATAGACTAGAGCAAAAGGTGTCAGGCCAGTGGCTCGATTTGGCGTCGTCCTGATCGACCAGAGAACCACCGGCAACTCCTCGATCCAGTTCCTTCCACACTTGTGCAGCCTGTCGAAAGTTCTGGTCTTGAGTCCCCGCAGCACTTCAGCGTTTGCTCTCTCTGCTTGACCGTTGCTTCTCGGATGAGCAACAGAAGCAAAGCAGATCTTGGCGCCAAGATCTTGGGCGTACAGCATGAAGGTGCGGCTCGTGAACTGTGTGCCGTTGTCGGTGATGATCCTGTTAGGAATCCCAAAACGGCAAACAATTGACCTGAAGAACTTGATCGCGACCGTGATGTCACCTTCCTCATGCCTCCACTTCCGCCACTTTGTGAACTTGTCGATTGCGACGTACAAGTACTCAAAGCCCCGACAGCTTCGGGGAAGGGGCCGAGGATGTCGAGCCCCGCACGAAAATGGCGAGGATAAAGGATCGCCCGGAGAGCTTGAGCTGGCTGGTGTATCTGCTTAGAATGGAACCGCACGCTTCACACTTAGTTACTTGTGCGATTGCATCTGGAGGGCTTCGCCGAAGAAACCTTGCCGGAAAGCTTTGCCGGCAAGTGCTCTTGCGCCAACGTGGTGACCACATATGCCTCCATGTATCTCTGCCAACAGCTTCTGTCCATCTTCCCGGCAAATGCACTTCAATTTCACACCATTGAGTCTTCTTCTGTACAGGATGTTATCAACAAACTGGTACATACTTGACTGCCGGGCTACTCTTTCCGCTTCTTCTTGCTCTTCGGGAAGTTCTCCTGTCTGAAGGAAATGGACGATCTGCTGTGCCCATGTTGGAGCTTGCGACTCGACAACAAGGACTAAAGGCACATCTGCCTCTGCGGGAACATCAGCTTCTACGGTAAGAACCAGCGGCTCAGCCGGAGCTTGATGATCCCCGGCAAGCTTGCCGGAGCAAAACTTGTCGGGAGTGTCTACTTCAACGAAACAAACCCTAGGGCTTGTCGGAGCAGACTGCTCCTCAGCGATATCTGCGTTGATCTTGGGGACCTTCTTGGCGGCGGCTTCAAGGAGCTCTGCCGGAAAGTAGTCACCAGAGACCAACTTCCTCTTCTTGTTCTGCCCAGTTGATGGTGTTACGGTTGGTTGAGTCAGCTTGAGCACAAAAATTCCTGGTTCCACAGGTAACTTGAGTGCAGCACACTTTGACAGGCCATCGGCAATATCATTCTGAGCTCTCTGAACATGTTCCATTTGCAGGCCTTCAAAGTGTTCTTCTAGCTTTCTCACTTCATCAACATAGGCTTCCATCAACGGACTCTGATAATCCTTGTTTACTTGGCGGACGACAAGTTGCGAGTCTCCCCTGACAATGAGCTTCTTGATCCCAAGGTCTACCGCAATCCTGAGACCAGCAAGCAAGCCTTCATACTCTGCAGTATTGTTTGTTGCTTGCTCCTTGGGAAAGTGCATCTAGACTATGTACTTGAGGTGCTCTCCGGTGGGTGCGATAAGCAGCACGCCGCACCGCGCCTTTGCAGCGAGAAGGCACCATCAAAATACATCAGCCACTCTTTATTTGCCTCCTTGACGGGATGCTCGTCTCGGAATTTCTTCATCTTGCGTTGGCGTCCCACTGCTATAAACTCTGCTAGTGCTCTGCTTTGGATAGTTGAAGTGCTTTCAAACTTGAGGCCAAAGCTTGACAGTTCGATTCCCACTCGACAATCCTGCTGTTTGCTTCGGGTTTGGCAATATCCTCTTCAGCGGAAAGCGAGTGACAACTGTTATCTCATGTGCTTGGAAGTAATGGCGCAGCTTTCTCGAGGCCATGAGAAGGCCGAAAAGCAGTTTCTGCACGCTAGAGTACCTTGATCTAGCCCCCTGTAGAAGGGAACTGACAAAGTAGACTGGGCGTTGCACCATCCTTTTCTGAATCTTCTCGCAATCCTGCGCAGATCCGTCCTTGTCGGGACCAGAGCTTGACTGCGAAGCCCCCTGCTTGTCGCTGGATGCACCTGCCTCGGTTGCCGGCTCATCATCCGCCTCCCTCTCCGCTACTAACGCAGCACTAACCACTTGATTGGTTGCCGCTATATATAGTAGCAACTTCTCTTGTGGCTTAGGTGCGACAAGTATTGGAGTGGAGGACAGGTACCTCTTCAAGTCCTGCAGCGCAGCCTCCGCTTCGTGAGTCCATTTCATTGGACCTGCCTTTTCAAAATCTTGAAAAATGGCGAGGCGCGCAAGCAGACTTAGAGATAAACTCGCTTGAGAGCAGCCACGCAACCGCAAGTCTTCGTACATCCTTGGCGCGCTTCGGTGCTTCAATCTGCTCAATGGCCTTGATCTTGTCGGGATTGGCTTCAATTCCCGCCGAGACACAAAGAACCGAGAAGCTTGCGGAAGGGACTCCAAACACACACTTCTCGGGGTTGAGCTTGAGGTTGATCTTGCGCAGATTTGCAAAGGTCTCATCCAAATCTTGAACTAGAGTTGCTTTGTCCTTGCTCTTGACCACTATATCGTCCATGTAGGCTTCTACATTTCTGTGCATTTGGGGCTCAAAAGCGTCGTGGACCACTCTTGCGAACGTTGGACCAGCATTCTTCAAACCGAAAGGCACCGTATGAAACAGTAAGTGCCACATGGTGTAATGAATGCGGTTTTCTCTTCATCCTCTTCTGCCATGAAGATCTGATGATATCCTGAATATGCATCAAGAAATGAAAGCAAATCACATCCATCCGTGGAGTCAACAATCTAGTCGATACGCGGCAAGGGAAATGGGTCTTCGGGACAAGCTTTATTAATATCCGTGAAGTCAATACAAAGTCTCCATTTCCCATTTGCCTTGCGTACAACTACGGATTGGCCAACCACGTGGATGGAGCACTCCTCGACAAGGCCTGCTGCTTCCAACTTCTTGATCTCTTCGCTATGAACTCTTGGCGCCCAACGCTTTGCTTTCGACTTTTTGCTTGACGGGCGGCGTGAGGATAGACAGCTAGGTGGTGCTCAATTACTTTCCTGGGAACACCGGGGATGTCAGATGGTTGCCATGCAAACACATCGACATTCGCCCGCAGGAAAGCAACGAGCTCGCCTTCCTATTTAGGGTCTAGAGTGGCACTAATGGTGAAGGTACCACCAGTGCCGTCCTCCTTGGCGGGCACCTTCTTGGTCTTCGGTGGAGCTTCCATCATCTTCTTGCACTTGCCGGTGGAGCTCGATGGTGCGTCCTCGACGGTAGCGCAGCACTCCGAAGAGGTGCGCTTGCCGGAGTAGGCATCAGAGCATTTGCCGGACTTGGTCATCTTCTTCCCCCCGGGAGCTTCAGCGGCAAGTGATTTTCTATCTGTCGCAGCTGCTGCATCCCGGTAAATCTTGTCGACACAGATAAGCGCATCCTTCTTGTCGCCATGGACAGAAATGACGCTTATCGGGCCAGGCATCTTGAGCAAATTGTAAGCATAATGAGAGGCTGCCATGAACTTGGCGAGTGCTGGACGGCCAAGTATCCCATTGTAGGGCAATGGGAAATCAGCAACGTCGAATGTGACCCTCTCAGTTCTGAAGTTGAGCTCGCTGCCAAATGTTACCGCAGCGTGATTTTCCCTTTGGGCTTGCTCCTTCTGGGTTGATTCCTTGAAAGTGCCGGTCTCTTGAGCTCGCCGTCGAGGATTTGAAGCTTACGGAGTCTGCGAGAGGAGATCAGGTTCAGCCGCCCCGCCGTCAACCAACATCTTGGTGACCTTGAGGTTGCGGATTGTTGGTGAGACCAACATCGGCAAGCACCGACCGCAGTTATGCGATCGGGTGGTCCTCAATGTCAAAGATGATGGGCGTCTGGACCACTTCGAGGTTTGCGCGACTCCACGGATGGTTCTGCTGCATTAACCTCCGCATCCATTTGCTTGAGTTGACGGTGCGAGGTATGCAGAGAAGCACCTCCGTCAACGAAGAACCTCTGTTGCCTTCTGAAACTCTTGCTCGCCAGCTTCATCTTCCTCCATATCTTCGTCACCATCATCGTCTTCATCCTTGTCGCGGCGCGGGGTCTGTCTCCTTGCCGCTGTTTGGCCTTGCGCGCGCCCCCCGCCGGGTCTCTTCTTGCTAGCTGCCCTGCACCTTCCTGGGCCTTCTCCTTGTCTCGCCGCTCGTATTCTGCCTTCTGCAGTTCAACAAGCTGCTCGACTTTCTTGCAGCTCTGGAGGTCGTGGCCCTTGGTGCGGTGAATCTTGCAAGATCTTGCTGGTTGGATCTGTCACCTTGTCGGCGGCCGCCACAGCTTGGCGGTCGGTGTCTGCGGCAACCTCCTTGCCGGAGCCACCAGCCTTAACCTTGCCGGCGCCACCTCCAGGGCGTAGAGCTCGCTGACGTCCTTTACTTTTCACATCGCCATCTCTTCCCTCATCCTGCGACTCCGCACGTTCTGATGGAACGCGCTGATCACCGCGGCAGGGTGGACATCTGGGATGTTGTAATGCACACGGCTGAATCTCTGGATGAACTTGCGCAGGGACTCTCCTTCCTTCTGGGCAAGCAGGTGAAGGTCACTCTCTTGGCCATGAGGCTTGTGGCCGCCTGTGAAGGCGCCAACAAACTGATGACATAAATCTGCCCAAGAAGATATGGAGCTATCCGGCAAGTGCATTAGCCAAGATCTGACGTTTGGCTTGAGTACCAGCGGGAAGTAGTTGGCGAGGATCTTGTCGTCTCGTCCCCCCGCAGCCTGCACCGCAATGGTGTAGATGCTGAGGAACTCCGATGGGTGTGTCCTGCCATCATACTTCTCGCTTTGTCGGCTTGAAGTTTTTCTTGTCGGACCATCGGACTTGCCGCAGCTCACGAGTGAGCGCAGGGCAACCTACGCGTCTGACAAGTCGCTGGTTCTCCGGCGCTTGCATATCGACAATGGGCCCAGCCGCGCTGGTCGGATTGACGCCGCGCTTCTCTTGGCGCTTCGATCACGGGTTCGGCGTCTTATTCTTGCCGTTCTTAAGGACTTGGCGCTGATCACGGCGAGCTCGTGGATCCGGCGGCGCAGTGGAGTCATTGTCGAGGTGGATCCGAGGAGCTGGTGATCTTGGCCTTCGGGGGAGTGCATGGTGGTGGCACCCCGCAGGTCTCGCCGCCACCGGCTCATGCCTTGTCGCCGTGCCGCTGCTGCGGCGTGTTTGGTTGCCGCGGGGCGTCGCGTTAGCAAAGCCGATGAGACTCTGGATGGTGGCCCTCCATTCGTCGACCTTGTCGGCCGTAGGAGGGTAATCTAGAAGCAATTGAGCTCTCGCCAAGGCTTCTGCTAGAGTGGTGGGTGGCAATGGCGTACGGAGCGAGGAACGGGATGTGCTCGGACTTCTAACCAGGGTAGGAGGAGCAGCATCCCGTCCAAGCGATCGTACTCCGCTCGTACCAGCATGCTGGCGTGCATGCGGGTCTCGAGGGCCTCGGGATCCTCCGGCTTGGCCTTGATCCAACGAGCGTATGGTGCTGCGAGCATCATGACGTTGTCGGTCCCGCGCCTCCTGAGACGGACGTGGTGCGTTTTCGGACGCCGAAGCTTGCGCCGCCTTGTCCTTGGACTTGGCGGCGTCGTGGGTTCTTTTGACGACGCCCGTTCCTCCGCCAGCGTCTTCCCCCCCACCCGTCAGCTCCGGTGGTGGTGGGTTCGACGCGGACGGCTCTGCTGCTGCCGAAGATTTCTTCTTCGGTGCCATGTTGATGAAGATGATGATGAAGTTGCTCGTGTGACCGCTGGATCAGGTTCACACGGTCTCGACGCCCCCTACCTGGCGCGCCAAAGATGTCGGGGAAGCTGATCGTGACCCACGAACACCTATGGGACCGGGTCCCTTGTAGTTCGGAGGGGGGCGGAGATTGCACAAAGAGCGGATCGAAGCGATGCACACTAGCAGATTTACCCAGCTTCGGAGCTCTCCGGAGAGATAATACTCCTACTGCTGCTTGGTTGATTGTATTGTGTTCTTGCTAGGGAGCAATGGGAGCTACAAAACCTAGCCTGAGTGTCTCTGGTCTCGAATGAGTCGAATGAACTGAACCGGAGCCGAACCTTTTCTACGTTGCACATGGGCCTCCTTTTATAGGCTCAAGGGGTCACCACAGGTGGCAAGTAGATAAGGGTAAAATAGGAAAAACAGTGGTTGGTACACGCTTTATACAATGTCTGATGATCTATACCTAACTCGACGGCAAGGGACAAGAGTAATAAATGTCCGTCCCTGTCGCCTGAACAGCGCAATAGGGACCGTCAGGTGCGCCTCCGTTTGCCACGATGGTGGCTTGTCAGCGCCGCTTATCGCTGCTCCCCGCTGGCTGCACAGCCCTTTGACACGCGTGCCTGGAGTAGCCCCACGGCGACACGTTGGCGGATGAGCCGGGCGGAGATGAAGAGAGTTGCTGCCGCGGCAAGTACCTTGCCGCTGCTGAATCCTGTCGCGCTCGGGCTTGTCGCTCACCAAGCCTTCCCGCAAGCTCCTCTTGCCGGGGCCTTGTTTCCTTCGTGCCTTGAGTGGCCTTCCCGGCAAGCTCCTCTTGTCGGGGCCTTGAGTACTTTGTTCTTGAATGGCTCCAAAGGAGCCGCGGAGGACCTTTGCGGTCACCGGGCCAGCCACCTTGCGGAGTGCTGCATTTGCTGTGCACGAGTTGGGGATACTAGAGTACCCCTACTCTAGTACACCGACAATTGTGAGCACTCATTAAAATATGACATGCTAAAGAGTTGATGTTGGACAAGGAAGACAACGTAATGAGTTATGTTTTCTTATATCTGAGATAAAGTATGTTGTCATGGATCTCCCAACATGTTGAGCTTGCCTTTCCCCCTCATGCTAGCCAAATTCTCAGCACCAAGTAGAGATACTACTTGTGCTTCCAAAACCCTAAAACCAGTTTTGCCATGAGAGTCCACCATATCTACCTATGGATTGAGTAAGATCCTTCAAGTAAGTTGTCATCGGTGCAAAGCAATAAAAATTGCTCTCTAAATATGTATGATTGATTGGTGTGGGAGAAATAAGCTTTATACGATCTTGTGATGTGGAAGAAATAAAAGCGACGGACTGCATAATAAAGGTTCATATCGCAAGGGGCAATATAAAGTGACGTTCTTTCGCATTAAGATTTTGTGCATCCAACCATAAAAGCGCATGGCAACCTCTGCTTCCCTCTGCGAAGGGCCTATCTTTTATAATTATCCTCTACCTTATGCAAGAGTCATGGTGATCTTCACCTTTCCTTTTTACATTTTATCTTTTGGCAAGCACAGTGTGTTGGAAAGATCCTGATTGATATATCTAATTAGATGTAGGGGCATGAGTTATTATTGTTGACATTACCCTTGAGGTAAAAGGTTGGGAGGCGAAACTATAAGCCCCTATCTTTCTCTGTGTCCAGTTAAAACTCTGTAATCACAAGTATCGCGTGAGTGTTAGCAATTATGAAGGACTAAATGATAGTTGAGTATGTGGACTTGCTATTAAGCTTTGACATAGACTCTTTCTGATGTTATGATAAATTGCAATTGCTTCAATGACTGAGACTATAGTTTGTTGGTTCTCAATAAAGTTTATGATTTGTACTCTACATTGTGAATGGATTATTACTTGAACATAAGAAATTGTATGACAATATCTATATATGTTATTGTTGTGAGAATAATCATGATGCCTTCATGTCCATATTTTGTTTTTATCGACGCCTCTACCTCTAAACATGGGGACATATTTATCGTTATCGGCTTTCGCTTGAGGACAAGCGAGGTCTAAGCTTGGGGGAGTTGATACGACCATTTTGCATCATGCTTTTATATCGATATTTATTGCATTATGGGCTGTTATTACACGTTATGTCACAATACTTATGTCTATTCTCTCTTATTTTACAAGGTTTACATAAGGAGGAGAATGCGGCAGCTGGAATTCGGGCTGGGAAAGGAGCAAATATTAGAGACCTATTCGCACAACTCAAAAGTCCCGAAACTCCACGGAACATCTTATAAAAATAATGAAAAATCCTTGCCAAAGATGAAGACCAGGGGCCCACACTGTCCCACGAGGGTGGGGCGCCCCCTCTAGGGGCGCGCCCCTACCTGTGGGCCCCTCGGTGGCTCTCCGATGCCCATCTTCGCTATATGAGGTCTTTAGTCGAGAAAAAATAAGAAGCAACCTTTGGGACGAAACTCCGCCACGACAGGCGGAACCTGCGGAACAAATCTAGGGCTCGGCAGAGCTGTTCGCGCGAGGGACACTTCCCTCGGGAGGAAATCATCACCATCATCATCACCAACGCTCCTCTCATTGGGAGAGGGCAATCTCCATCAACATCTTCATCAGCACCATCTCCTCTCAAAACCCTAGTTCATCTCTTGTGTCCAATTCTTGTCTCCAAGTCCGGGATTGGTACTAGTAGGTTGATAGTAGTGTTGATTAGTCCTTGTAGTTGATGCTAGTTGGTTTATTTGGTGGAAGATCATATGTTCAGATCCTATATGCATATTAATACCCCTCTGATTATGAACATGAATATTCTTTGTGAGTAGTTACGTTTGTTCCTGAGGACATGGGATTAGTAGTCAGGAACAAACGTAACTACTCATGTGAATTTGGTATTCGTTCGATATTCTGATGAGATGTATGTTGTCTAGCCTCTAGTGGTGTTATGTGAACATTGACTACATAACACTTCACCATTATTTGGGCCTAGAGGAAGGCATTGGGAAGTAATAAGTAGATGATGGGTTGCTAGAGTGACAGAAGCTTAAACCCTAGTTTATGCATTGCTTCGTAAGGGGCTGATTTGGATCCATATGTTTCATGTTATGGTTAGGTTTACCTTAATAATTTTGTTGTAGTTGCGGATGCTTGCAACAGAGGTTATCATAAGTGGGATGTTTGTTCAAGTAAGAACAGCACCCAAGCACCGGTCCACCCACATATCAAATTATCAAAGTACGAACGAATCATATGAGCGTGATGAAAACTAGCTTGCGATATTCCCATGTGTCCTCGGGGCGTTTTCCTATTATAAGAGTTTGTCCAGGCTTGTCCTTTGCTATAAAAAGGATTGGGCCACCTTGCTGCACTTTATTTACTTTTGTTACTTGTTGCTCGTTACAAATTATCTTATCACAAAACTATCTGTTACCACTTATTTCAGTACTTGCAGAGAATACCTTGCTGAAAACCACTTATCATTTCCTTTTGCTCCTCGTTGGGTTCGACACTCTTACTTATTGAAAGAACTACGATAGATCCCCTATAATTGTGGGTCATCAACGTATCACACCTCCAGTATGATTGCAGCAGCTCGGGACTATGCATGTTGAAGGAAATCTTAGTAATGTAGCCCCCAAGTGCTGAGTCGGCAGTCACGGCAGCTTGGGACTTCAGTTATATTTGAAAAAGCTTGGTGATGTAGCCCCCAAGTGTTGAGTCCGTGCTTGCGGTGGCTTGGGACTTCTAATAACTAAAAGTTGTATAAATGCATGACATGTTGAAACAAACCGAGTCACAGGCAACCGATTTTGCAAAAGGACCTGAGAACAAAAAAGAAACTTCGAGAAAAGGCAGAAAGCCTATCTTCAGATTTCGACAAATCTATACTTGTTGTTACAGATACTTTGCAAAAAACCAAAGCTGCCTTTGAGGTGGAAAAGCCGATTGCTGAAGCATGCTGAAGAAGCCGAGGCACAACTTGAGCCCATAACACAAGAGCTGCACATGTTCAAGCAACACATAACTCATATGTGTATCGCCATTTTTGGTAAGTACTTAGTTGCTTGTTTTCAACTCGGCAAATAATCCCGGGTTACTGATGCTTATAGTATGTAATGGCAGGCCGAAGAAGTCACAACGTGTTGGGGCTCCCGTTGGTAAAACTGCAAGCTGTCTATAAGTTTCTTGAGCAACTGTATGTTGGCGGGGCTCGTTGTATCACGGAAGTCAAGAACACTAAAGCTCCTACTCATCTTATTATGGACATGATCAACGAGTTCTCGACTGTTGTAGAATGGATAGGGGAACTTAAGAAAGCAGCTTGTAGGCAAGGAGCGATGACTACAGTAACTTTGGCGAAGGCGAACCACCCAGAGATGGAGCCGGCTCAGCTAGCAGAAGGGTGCCCAGAGCTAAAGGGTGACGAGTCCAAATTTACACAAGAAGACTATCTTCAGTGTGTGAAGGAGATCCTGATGCCGCAACCAAAATTGCAGATAAGTGTGACTTGAAGAAATTCTAACTTGACTATACTGGAGCTGACAAACGAATGAGCATGCCGCAGCCAAAACCGACTGAATTAATTCCACCATGTAAGCAAGCTTTCGCAGATGTCAACCCGTCAGATGTGATCAAAGATGATATGATTTTTGAAGCGTTATCTTCAATTCAGTGGCTGCCTAGAAGCCGCCAGACCAAAGAGATGGAGAGCAAGGATCCCAAGACGGCTAAAGGAGAGCCGGCTAGCAAGCATCAACCCACAGAGCTCCACCGCCATCTTGCAGCAATGAACTTTGGCAGTTGTGATTTTTATTGAAAAAACTCATTGAAAATAGCACAGATGTGGCTTGTAATAGTGTGGTAAGAAAAACTCATATATCCTTGAACGCCATTGTGCGTTGAATAGATCATTTTTGAGTTGCTGGCAATCTTTTGAAAATGTGTGGCAAGTATAGCTATTGCTCAACCGCACTTTATACTTTTGATTGAAATCCTTGGTCGTGCTTGCAGTGTGATACGTTTCCAACATATCTATAATTTATGAAGTATTCATGCCATGTTTACAACAATTTTATATGGTTTTGGTATGATTTTATTAGAACTAACCCAGACTGATGTTGTTTTTAGCAGAACTACAGTGGTGTCGTTTTTTGTGCATAAATAAAAGTTCCCGGAACGGGCTTAAAATTTACGGTGATTTTTTATGAACCAAAAGAGACTCCCGAAGCATCGGAGCTGGGCCAGGAAGTGATAGAGGGAGCCACAAGCCTAGGGGCGCACCCCTGAGCTTGTGGGCCCTTCGGGAACCTCCTTGACGTGAGACTGACACTAAAAATTCCTATAAATACCAAAACCCCCGAAAAGAACCCTAGATGAGAAGTTCCACCGCTGCAAGCCTCTGTAGCCACAAAAAACTAATCAGGACCCTGTTCTGGCACCTTGCCAGAGGGGGAAATCATCACCGGAGGCCATCTTCATCATCCTGACGGTCTCCATGATGAGGGGGGAGAAGTTCACCCTCGGGCCTGAGGGTATGTACTAGTGGCTATGTGTTTGACCTCTCTCTCTCTCTCTCCTCTCATGTTCTTGATCCAGCACGATCTTGATGTACCCATGGGCTTTGTTAATATAGTCAGATCATATGTTTTTTTCTTTCCTCTCTATCTTGTTGTGATGAATTGAGTTTCTACCTTTGAGGTTTCACTATTATCGGATTCAATACTTTCATGGATTTGAGAACACTTGATGTATGTCTTGCATGTGGATACCCGTGGTGACAATGGGGTGTTCTATTGGTTCACTTGACGTATGTTTTGGCACTCAACTCATGGATTCCTGAGGTGAAATTGGGGTAATCTATGCACAGGGGTTGATGCATGTTTTCATCCTTGTTTCTCCAGTAGAAATGTTGGGGCACTCTTTGAAATTCTTTGTGTTGGATTGAATATTATGAATCTTAAGTTGTATGATGCATATCGTATAATTGACCCATGGATACTTGTGGTGACATTGGAGTATCTAAGTGACATTAGGGTTGGTTGATGTGTTTTCATATGGTGTTATTTTAGTACGAACTCTAGCACTATTCATGACACTTATAGGGATAGCTCAATAGATTGATCGGGAAGGATAACTTTGAAGTGGTTTCGTACCCTACAACAATTTCATCTTATGTTCTCCGCTAGATAAGAACTTTGGAGTGATTATTTGTCGCACACTGAGGGATTGTTATATGATTCAACTATGGTAGCATTGTTGAGATTTTGCACTAGTAAAAGTATGAACCCTAGGCCTTGTTTTCAAGCATTGGAATACCATTTTTGCTCACTTTTGTTACTAGTTACCTTGTTGTTTTTATATTTTCATATTACAAAAACCTATATCTACTATCCATTTTTGCCGAACTAGTGCACCTATACAATTTGCCATCATATTGAGCGTGTTGGGGACACAAGAGACTCTTTGTTATTTGGTTGCAGGGTTGTTTGAGAGAGACCGTCTTCATCCTATGCCTCCCACGGATTGATAAACTTTAGGTCATCCACTTGAGGGGAATTTGCTACTGTCCTACAAAACTCTGCGCTTGGAGGCCCAACACGAGTCTACAAGTGTGTAGTAGACATCACAATGCAACCTGGCAAATATATGTTGAGAAATTCGTAAGTGTTGTATTGTTCTACAGAGCACAAGGTAAATTTCCCAAGACCCGGTCAATTCTGTGACCCGACATTTTTGTGTGCCCCAGTTTTATATATAACACGGGATGTAAAGAACTGATGCCTGCAAAATAAAATGCATATATATAGAAGGAAATAACATAAAATAGAAAAATAACTTAAAATATCAAGCCGGCTTTCGAGACATGACGTAAAGACCGACTTTCGAGTCTCGACTCTGATTTGCTTCTATGAAGCAAGCCTTATAGCCTCTTATGGTTTCTCCTAACTCTCTAGAAGCCGACTCTCGCGTAACTTAAGCCGGTGTTTTAATTTTGATAAGTTCAGGGTCAATATAGGACATGATAGACATCAGTGATTGACTTATCATAAGTACAGCCGGGTCACCTATTCGGAGTAACATTTTTTCATGTACTTGTTCAACATTTTTAAATACTTATTCAACATTTTTTAAATACTCGTTCAACATTTTTAATACTTATTCAACATTTTTTCCAAATACTTGTTCAACACATTTTGAAATACATTTTGAAGAGTGTTTTTGTAATATATATATATATATATATATATATATATATATATATATATATATAAATTTTAAAGTTTAAATAATAGTATGGAAATAAAGCAAAAAAAAGAACATAAAAGAGATTTTTTTTAAAATGGTGTCTACTACGCAACTTTATTCTTGTAGACACGTGTTGGGCCTCCAAGCGCAGAGTTTTGTAGGACAACAACAATTTTCCCTCAAGTGGATGACCTAAGGTTTATCAATCCGTGAGATGTGTAGGATGAATATGGTCCCTCTCAAACGAGCCTGCAACCAAATACAAGAAATCTCTTGTGTCCCCAGTACACCCAATACAATGGCAAATTGTATAGGTGCACTAGTTTGGCGAAGATATGGTGATAAAAGTGTAATATGGATGGTAGAAATATATTTTTATAATCTGAATAAATAAAAACAGCGAGGTAGCAAATAGTAAACGGGCACAAAAATGGTATTGCAATGCTTAAAAAGGAGGCCTAGGATCCGTACTTTCACTAGTGCAATCTCTCAATAGTGCTAACATAGTTGGATCATATGATTATCCCTCAAAGTGCAATAAAGAATCACGCCCGAGTTCTTATTAGCGGAGAACAAAAGATAGATATTGTTTGTATGGTAGGGTATGAAATCACCTCAAAGCTATTCTTTCCGTTCGAACTATCCTAGAGTTCGTACTAAAATAACGCAAGCTATTTTTTCCATTCGATCTAATCAAGAGTTCAGACTAGAATAACACCAAAGCAAATTCATATTCATAATACTCAATTCACACAAGGAACTACAAAGGGACCCCAAAGTTTCTATCAGAGAAAAGATAATAAAAACGCGCATCAACCCCTATGCATAGATTACCCCAATATCACCACAGGAATCCGACTATATTGACAAAGCCCATGCTATAGATCACGAGAGAGAGAGAGAGAGAGAGAGAGAGAGAGATAAAACACATAGCTACTGGTACAAACCCTCAGCCTCGAGGGTGGACTACTCCCTCCTCATCGTGGTGGCCGCCGGGATGACGAAGATGGCCACCGGAGATGATTCCCCCCTCCGCAGGTGCGGAACAGGTCTAGATTGGTTTTCGGTGGCTCTGAGCCTTGCGGCGCGAACTTGATCTAGGTTCATCCCGAAGGGTTTGGAATATTTGGGAATTTATAGCGCAAGAGAGGTGCGGAGGCCACCGAGGTGGGCACAACCCACTAGCATGCCCGAGGCCTGCTCACCACAGTGGGTTGTGCCCCCTCGAGGCACCCCCGAGGTGCAGCTCTGGCCCATTGGGTTCCTTCTGGTCCATAAAAAATCATTGTGGAGTTTCGTTGCATTTGGACTCCGTTTGGTATTGATTTCATGCGATGTAAAAAACAAGCAAAAAACATCAACTGGCACTGGGCACTAGGTCAATATGTTAGTCCCAAAAAATGATATAAAGTTGCTATAAAATGATTGTAAAACATCCAATAATGATAATAAAACAGCATGAATACTTCATAAACTATAGATACGTTGGAGACGTATCAGCATCCCCAAGCTTAATTCCTGCTCGTCCTCGAGTAGGTAAGTGATAAAAGAAATAATTTATGAAGTGTGAATGCTAGCAAAGTGCACAAGTTTGATCAATGACAATTTCAATCACTTTCCCTAGCATCATAACAACAATTCTTTCTTATAAAACTTCTCATGTTATAGTGGCAACCAATTCACATGTTAAGGTTCAAACAATGAACCCTCTTGAAACTCAACAACCTATGTTCTTAGTCATCAAGCAATTGCAATTCTACTTATTCAACAGAGTTTAAGTAAGAGCTCCACATACTCAACCATCATATAGTCTTCTATGATTTCTAACACTCACCGCGTAGACATGAGCAAAACGTTTCAACCGGACACATAGAAAGATAGGGGCTTATTGTTTTGCCTCCCAACATATTCACCTGAAGGGTGATGTCAACAATAATAACTCATGCTACCCATATTCAACCGGACATATGTGCCTAGATCTTTCCTCACCACATGATGCTTGCCAAAAGAGAAAAATAAAAAGGAATAGAGAGAATAACTTTGACTCTTTGCATAAAAATAAATACTGAAAATTAAAAAGATAGGCCCTTCGCAGAGGGAAGCAGAGGTTGCCATGCGCTTATTTGTTTGTATGCTCAATCCCTTAGTGCAAAAGAACGCCACGTTATACTGCCCCTTATGATAGCAACCTTTATTATGCAGTCCGTCGCTTTTATTGCTTTGCCATCATAAGTTCGTATAACGCTCAATTTTCTCTTGCACTAAATGATCTAACACTTTTAGAAGCAATTTTTATTGCCTTATTGCACCGATGACAACTTACTTGAAGGATCTTGCTCAATCCTTAGGTAGGTATGGTGGACTCTTGGAGATGAGATTTGGGTTTAAAGGTTTTTGGATGCACAAGTAGTATCTCTACTTGGTGCAGAATGTTTTTGGCTAGCAAAGATGGGGGGCAAGCACCACATGTTGAAGGATCTATGACAATATAACTTCTATGTGAATATGAACAAACATAAATCATTACGTTGTCTTCCTTGTCCAACATCAACAATTTTGGCATATAATATTTTGATGGGGGCTCACAATCACAAAAGATTTCTAGGATAGTGTATTTGCATGTGAAAGTTCTCTTCCTTATACTAATTATTCGTGAATTGCTTGTATGACCAAAATTGTGGTTGTCAAACCTCAAAAGATTTCACTTTCTAAACCCACTGTGAAGCTACCACTAGGCATGATATGATTTCAACTTCATGACATTCAATTTATTCAACAATTTACTCATAGGATATATGTGAAGCACAAGAGTAACTGACAAACTACTCCAAAAAGATAAGAGTGAAGATCATGCGAGTAGTTGAGTAAAGGGGAAGCTAATTGAGGACTCTCTCTTATTTAAAAATTTCAGATCTAAGTATTTTATTAAAATAGCAAGCAAAACAAAAAAATGACATTCCAAGAATGGCACACATCATGTGAAGAAGCAATAACTTAGGCTCAACCGATACTAACCGATAATTGTTGAAGGAAAAAGGTGGGATGCCTAACGGGGCATACCAAAGCTTAGATGCTTGAGACTTCTTGAAATATTATCTTGTGATGCCTTGGGCATCCCCAAGCTTGAGATTTTGTGTCTCCTTAATTCTTCTCACACCACGACTTCCCTAAATCTCAAAAGTTTCATCCACACAAAACTCGACAAGAACTCGTGAGATAAGTTAGCATAAACCAATGCAAAAACCTTATCATTCTCTACTGTAGCAAATCACTAAATTTATTATTCAACATTGCATACTAAATGCATCTACATATTTAATACTCCTATCCTCAAACAGATTCATTAAACAAGCAAGCATATGCAAAAAATGCAAACAGAACAGCAATCTGCCAAAATAGTACAGTCTGTAAAGAATGCAAGAGTATCAATACTTATTCAACTCCAAATGTTATGCAATTGTACCACATTGTAGAAATTTTATCAGAGCTTATTATGCAAAAAAATTCAACATTTTATTACATTCTTACTTCTCTTGGGAATTTTTGCAATAGGGGTAAACTTTCTTTTTTCAAACAGCAACATGTAGACTTGCAAAATAAACATGGCAAAGGCTATCAATGCCACTTTTATTGAAATAAAAGATAAAAACATTATTATAAATAAAATCAAGAAAATCCTACCAAAATAAATTGACGCTCCAAGCAAAACACATATCATGTGACGAATGAAAACATAGCTCCAAGTTAGGTTACCGATAATGTTGGAGACGAAAGAGGGGATACCTTCCGGGGCATCCCCAAGATTAGTTGCTTGGATATTCCTAGGATATTAACTTGGGGTGCCTTGGGCATCCCCAAGCTTAGGGTCTTGTCACTCCTTATTCTCCTCGTATCGATATCTCACCCAAAACTTGAAAACTTCAATCACACAAAACTTAACGGAACTTCGTGAGATAGGTTAGTATGATAAAGAGCAAACCATTCACTTTGGTACTACCAAAGACAAGATTCATAATTGTTCTCACACAATGCCTACTTTACCTCATCATTTCCACAATTTATATTTAGTAATATAAGCCATAGAAACTAGAAAACAAGCAATCTATGCATTGAAAACAGAATCTGTCGAAAACAGAACAGTCTGTAATGATCTGGATAACTACCATACTTCTGCTACTCCAAAAATTATGAAAAAATTATGACCATGTGATAAATTTGTATATTAAAATAATGCAAAAAATAATCAACTCAATATCACTCTTCTATTAAAAATGAGACTTATTTTCGTGAGCGTAAAAGTTTCTGTTTTTCAGCAGGGTCAAATAAAATATCACCCAACATGATCCCAAAGGCTTTACTTGGCACTTTATTGAAATAAAAGCAATAAAGCATGATCAATACAGTAGCATAATCATGTGAACACACAAAAACATTAAGTAAAAGTGTTGGGTTGTCTCCCAGCAAGCGCTTTTCTTTTATGCCTTTTAAGCTAGGCATGATGATTTCAATGATGCTCACATAAAAGATAAGAATTGAAACATGAAGAGAGCATCATGAAGCATATGACTAGCACATTTAGGTCTAACCCACTTCCTATGTTGTCACGCCCAATATGCGACCCTATCCAAAAGGAACTCGACGGTCCCACCAAGGATAGATCCGCATATTGAAACGCTTTTGCAAGGTGGATATCATTACATCAACATTACATAATACATAGGGATACATACATAAAGCACAAATGCCACAAGAAAACATCAACAACATATACAAGAGATCAACATCCGACTACGGATGAAACATAAACAGAAACTCAAACGACATACACCCTGCTAGCCCAGGCTGCCGACCTGGAACCTATCCCCTGATCGAAGAAGAAGCAGAAGAAGAACTCCAACACAAGCAAACATCGCGCTCGCGTCATGATCATCGCAAAACCTGTACCTGCAACTGGTGGTGTAGTAATCTGTGAGCCACGAGGACTCAGCAATCCCATTACCATGGGTATCAAGACTAGCAAAGCTTAATGGGAAAGGAAGGGATAAAGGTGGTGAGGTTGCAGCAGCGACTAAGCATATATGGTGGCTAACATACGCAAATGAGGCGAGAAGAGAAACAAAGGCAGTCGTCAACTAGTAATGATCAAGAAGTGATCCTGAACTCCTACTTCGTCGGACATAACCCGAAACCGTGTTCTCCTCTCGATCAACCCGAAAAGAGACACTCATGGTTACGCACACGGTTGGTGTATTTTAGAAGAGTTTGCTTCAAGTTTACTACAACTGGACATTAACAAATTCCCATCTTCCACATAACCGCAGGCACGGCTTTGAAAGTTCAAACCACAGCAGGGGTGTCCCAACAAGCCCATGATAAGCTCTCGCGATCAACGAAGGATATTCCTTCTCCCGGAAGACCCGATCAGTCTCGGAATCCGGCTACAAGACATTTCGACAACAATAAAACAAGACCAGCAAAGCCGCCGGATGTGCCGACAAATCCTGATAGAATTCGCACGTACCTCGGTCTCGGGGCACACCGGATAAGTCAGCCTCTGAGTAAAACCAGCCCTCGAGTTGCCCGTGGTGGCCCCTGATCTGCTCGGTTCGGACCAACACTCGAAGAGCACGGCCGGGGGCTAAAATAAAGATGACCCTCGGGCTCCGAAACCCAAGGGAAAAAGGGCATAGGTGAGGCAAATGGTAAAACCAATGTTGGGCCTTCTGGAAAAGTCTTATTCAAAGCGAACTGTCAAGGGGTCCCATAAATCACCCGACCGCGTTAGGGACGCAAAATCCGGGAACATAATACCGATATAGCGGAAACTAGGGCGGCAAGAGTGGAACAAAACACCAGGCATAAGGCCGAGCCTTCCACCCTTTACCAAGTATATAGATGCATTAATAATATAAGATATATTGTGATATCCCAACAAGTAAACATGTTCCAACAAGGAACAACATCTCCATGTTCCAACAAGGAACAAACTTCATCTTCACCTGCAACTAACAACGCTATAAGAGGGGCTGTGCAAAGCGGAAACATAGCCAAACAACGGTTTGCTAGGAAGGGTGCAAAAGGTTAGAGGCTGACATGGCAATTTGGGATGGCTTGAGCAGCAAGTGGTAGGTATCGCAGCATAGCGAAAGAACGAAGCAACTAGCATAGCAATGATAGTAGTGAGATCCAGGGTAGCGGTCATCTTGCCTGAAATCCCGCAAGGAAGAAGAACGAGTCCATGAAGAAGACGAGCGGAAGAAGCCAACCAAGCGTGAGCGAGCGAATCCTCACGATCGCAGCGAAACAGGAACTAACAAGAAGAAGCACACAACATAGTAAACACACCACACATGAACAAGGCATGATGCTCAACAAGCATGATGCATGACAAAACTACATGAAGCTACTCATGGCAAGAGATGATGCAAACAAGAGCAACACATCAAGGCAAGTTTAAATGAGGTCGGGAACAACATATAACAATTCCGGTAAGTCCTCATATGCAAATTTCGAAATTGGTCCAGATCTGAATAAGCCTTATGTTTAAGTTGTTAAACAGCAAGTTAAGATGCACCATGATGATCTACACGAAATTCTAGTCAAGTTACATATAAAGTTCATTAAATTCGGAGCTACGGCCTAAAAGATATGAGCAAAACAAGATAAGCATGGCATTGATGCAAAATGCATACAAACATCAAGCAAACACCTCAAAACAAGGATACAACATGATAATATGAAACTACATGCAAAAACAAGCAAGTTTCACATAGAGCACACTCAAAACGGAGCAACGGTTCAACACATACACTCCATACAAGTTATAGCAACAATCTGCCCAAAACAGCAACTAGGCATATTGCAAGCATCAAAACAACATGCTACAGCACCCCAACATAAAAACAAAAGGCATGGGCATGATGTACAGGTAAAGCATGACAAAACATGAACACTGAGCTATCTCCAGAAATTACTAGAACATGCTCAAAATGACATGGCAAGATTGCAAATAATAACAGTTTCAGGCATTGCAGAAAATAACATCAGGTTGCAATGTTTAGAGCTATGAAACAACATGCTACAGGAACTTATCATGGCAAACAAAGGCATGGCATGAATCTACTAAATGCATAGAAAAAAGTCCTTTACTGACCATAAGCCAAAAAGGATCAGAAAATATGATGGCACCCATGTAAACATGGCAAGTTATATTACAGATTCATACATGGCAGGAACAACAACAAGTAGGCATGTTGGTGAGCTTGAACCACTCACCACAGAGCAATACATGGCATGAAAAGGCAACCAACAGCAAGAATACATGGCATAGAAGCTATACATGGCAAGAACAACATCTAGCATGCTTGGATCAACTACAACAACCTTGGCAAAATTGAATAACATGTAAACAATCTGCCAGGAACATTTTATAGCAAAAGTAGAGCTCGATTGACTCAAGCTATGGCACTCCATAATTGCAAACAAGGGAATGGATGGATAGATCATAACATTTATAACAAAACATCCTTACTGAAGTATCTCAAAATATGCATGGATCTCTCTGTAGCATCAAGCTAACATGGCATAAAAATATCAGCAAAACAGGGCTGAAATCAGCAACATCATGTAGCCTAGTTTGCATGCTTGTGCTAGTCACCACAGAGATCACAAAAATACATGGCATATACCACTGGAAAGATGGCATGGCATAATACAAAACACATGTAGGGCTCAAGTCCATATGATGCACACATCAATGATGGCAAAAAAGACAAAAGTGCAAGTTCTGATAAAAATCAGAAACTAACATCACATAGCACTCTTCCAACAGCATTTCGGGCATCAAGATGAGCTCAAATGAAAATGATGCAATGAGATGAAATGATCTACTCTTCGAGACGAACATTTTGACATATTACACACGTAAAACGGAGCTATAGATGCAGAGTTATGGCATGATGAAAATGCAACAAAAATGCAACAATTTCGGGGACTTAGCAGTTTCGAGGGAAGGGGAAAGTCAACCTCCGTGCACGGTTTTCGAGGCGAGCCGGATCTCGCCGGAGTCGAGGAGAAGGACGGCAGGGGCTCGGGCGGCCGGAGCTTCACCGGAGGCGGAGGAGGCTGGGGGGCAGCGCCGGAGATGGCCCGGACGGATCCGGCGGCCAGCATGGGGGCAGCGGGCTCAGGCGGCCTTGAGCCTTGGCGGGCGCGGGCGGCGACCAGACGCGCGCGCGCCGCAGCGTGGCGAGGGGCTGTGTGGGCCAGGCCAGCCCGGGCAGGGCGGCGACAGACAGTCAGGCGGCGCGTGTGAGGCGTGGCGGAGGGCCAGCCGGGGCCTTGGTATGATCAGGCGGCAGTGGCGTCTGCAGGCAGCAGGCAGAGGCGGGCCAGGCGGGCAGCGGCGGCTGGCGGCGAGGCGCCACGCGGCCTCCGATTAGACGAGGGGCGGCGGGCGTGTCCGGCCGCTGCTGGACAGCGTCCGTGGCGGAAGGAAAATCTAGGGTTTCGGGGAGTTTGATCCATGAATTTGAAGGGGGAACTAATTTATAGGTAGAGGGAGCTAGGAGACTCCAAATGGGGTGCGGTTTTCGCCACGCGATCGTGATCGAACGACCGAGAGCATGGAGGGAGTTTGGTGGGTTTTGGGCCACTTTGAAAGGGTGTTGGGCTGCAATGCAAAAGAGGCTTTTGCGGTTACCGGTTAACCGTTGGAGTATCAAACGACCTCAAATGATCCGAAACTTGACAGCGGTCTACGGTGCTATACCAAGGCCGCTTGACAAACCTCGGTCCATTCCGAGACCGTTTAACACCCGCACACGAAAAGAGGTAAAAGGGGGCGCCGGGAGACATAGGAGTGCCGGATTGCAAAACGGACAACGGGGAAAATGCTCGGATGCATGAGACGAA
Organism: Aegilops longissima; assembly: GCA_021605205.1. Lineage (NCBI taxonomy): Eukaryota > Viridiplantae > Streptophyta > Magnoliopsida > Poales > Poaceae > Aegilops > Aegilops longissima. The sequence continues at coordinate 363,280,958 of CM038676.1, forward strand.
CACGTATGCCAAATGAAATGCACATGAGGACATGATATGAAATGCAGATGATGACATGGCAAAAATGCAACACGCAAGCACATGACATGGCAACGACGGCGAATAACTGGCGGACACCTGGCGCATCGAATCCGGGGCGTTGCAACACTCCTCCACTAACAAGAGATCTCGTCCCGAGATCTTAGGACCGAGATGGAAGGGAAAAAGGGGTCAGGAAGATGCGAAACAAGAACTCAAGATTAGAAGCAAAGAATCGAGAGCACATGAGAAGAAGAAAGAAACTACGAGAATGACGAGAATTGAAAGCTCACGGAATTAAGATAGACTATGAAAGCACTCGTTCTAACCGGAGTGGTTAGAATGAGAAAAGAAACGAATAAGACTGAAAGGATTTAGGAAGCACTCCGGCTGAAACATGGAAAGAATAGAACATGAACTACACAAGATGGAATGACACTTGACGACATAAGCAACGCAATACCTCCGGAAGAATTGGAAAAATTGAATGAAAAGAACTTAGAAGGAAGGATTGACTGGAGTTGTTGAGAAAATTCAACAACGAAAAGAATAAGCTTGTTGTGGACTTATGGATAACATCCCAAAATTATAAGGTGATAACCGACCACAAGCGGAAAAAAAATTGAATAGCTGAGAAGAACGAAGAAATGCAAAACACCACTTCAAAAGAATACGGAAAATTAATTGCACTTCGAGACGCAAGAAGAAAAGGTACTTGAACTCCGCCAACAAAATCTTGATGAACACTTGAAGAATGAATTAAATCATGAAGAACCACCGTGAAGAACTCCGGTAACAAAAGGATGGTGAGATAGAATGAAGGATGAAAGAATAAGATGAGCGTTGCGATGATTTAGATGGAGGTTCCGACGAGATGGCCGAGTAAATAATTGAACTCCGGAAAAGAAAAGATGAAAACACTTGGAAGTAGAATTTATTCATCAAGAACAAACTCCGAAGAAAAAGATTAATCACTTTGATGAAATAAGAATAAGATTTATTGTATGCTTATCCTTCATCAAATTAAATTGATGACAAGAAATGGATTTGGCATAATACTTATTCTCGTTGAAAAAGGATTAAGGGGAAACATCGCACAAAACCTGAGAAAGTCTTCATGAACCACCGGTAGGATTCGAAAGAACGAATGGATTGAATGATGAACAAGGAAAAGAATCTTGAACGAACCACCGTAAGAATTCAAAATAACTGATGAGAAAGAAATAATCACCGGGAAGAATTAGAAGAACAAATATGCTAGAGGGAATTTAGATGCAAAAGAACAAAGAGATGATGAGCTGATTAAAGAACATTTGAACGAAGCACCGGGATAAATTGAGGCGAACGAAAGGGCACGGATATAGAATAATTGAGAGAGCGGATTTGAAAACTTAGAATGAAGAAATCTTCCGAAAAGATGGCCTCCGGAAGATCGAGACGGAAAACAACTCCTGAAATACTCCGGATGGATGAAAAGAATTGCATAACTGCAAACAACTAGATAGGATAACATCGAGCTAGCACCATGAACCTCCGGGAGGACGGACAAGATTTAAGAGAAACTCTACTTCGGTCTTCAAATGATGATGAGAAACACCATCAAAATTACTGAGATACTCCGGAAGAAAGGGGTTGAACCAACAATGAAAATAATTTGAAATTGATCTTGGAAAAACATCTGACTAATGGGATCCATTCTTACGTCACACTTGAAAAGAATTGAGATTAACTCCGGGAAAATTAGAAGAGTCAGGTAAGATCCTGGGAAAAGACCTGTGGGTTAGGGGCCACTAAAAGAAAACACCGTTGGAAAGGATTGCTGAAGAGATAGATGATGCACCGGAACAATTGAAATATTAGAATGAGGTGATAACCTCTAATTAATTGGAACACAGACGAATCTCCTGAGAAGTCTTGAGCACCCCGGAAGGATAAACTGCCGAGAGGCGGACGAGCAAAGGGAAATGTTTGAGCTGAGGGAAAGAATACGATCGGCAACGAAAAACTTGGATTGGATCCACCGGAAAAAGAAAAAGGATTAAGAATGACGAACGAGACGAGAATTCACCGGTTGAAATAATTAAGGGAAGACTGGAGAGGCTCCACACGAATGGAATTGATGGTCGGAAGAAACTCGAACTCCGGGAATAATAGGGTGGGAGGGCGGGAAAAAACAAAGGCAACTTGGAAGGGGAAACTGATGAATATCTTGAAGAGAAAAACACCGATTGAAATCATTCAGGAAAAAAAACAAAGACTTCTCACGAGTAGGATGGATACTCGATTACGAACTCCGGTTCCGACAAGAAAAGGGGTGGGTGGGCGGGAAAATAAGACAACTGAGGATTGAACTTGCAACGATGAAGAGGCTCGAGTCGCCATGATGAGAAATGCACCGGATGAAAAGAGCTGAGGAACAATTACCGGAAAACCAACTGCGTGATCCTAAAGAAAAATTTGAAGGGGAAGAGGAGTAATTCAAAACACCTACGTCAAGATTCCTCACCAGAGCGACGAAAGGCGCGAGGAGTAAAAGAATTCCTACTCTCCGATATAACTAGACTCAAAACAGTTTTCTTCTAGACTCAACTGCGGCCAAACTACGATCAATCAATGGGGCTCCTAGGGTCGGTCGAGGCTCGATACCAACTTGTCACGCCCAATATGCGACCCTATCCAAAAGGAACTCGACGGTCCCACCAAGGATAGACCCGATATTGAAACGCTTTTGCAAGGTGGATATCATTACATCAACATTACATAATACATAGGGATACATACATAAAGCACAAATGCCACAAGAAAACATCAACAACATATACAAGAGATCAACATCCGACTACGGATGAAACATAAACAGAAACTCAAACGACATCCACCACTGCTAGCCAGGCTGCCGACACAGGAACCTATCCCCGATCGAAGAAGAAGCGGAAGAAGAACTCCAACACAAGCAAACATCGCGCTCGCGTCATGATCATCGCAAAACCCGTACACACAATCGGGTGGTGTAGTAATCTGTGAGCCACGAGGACTCAAAGAATCCCATTACCATGGGTATCAAGACTAGCAAAGCTTAATGGGAAAGGAAGGGATAAAGGTGGTGATGTTGCAGCAGCGACTAAGCATATATGGTGGCTAACATACGCAAATGAGGCGAGAAGAGAAACAAAGGCACGGTCGTCAACTAGTAATGATCAAGAAGTGATCCTGAACTCCTACTTACGTCGAGACATAACCCGAAACCGTGTTCTCCTCTCGATCAACCCGAAAAGAGACACTCACGATTCACTTTACGGTTGGTGTATTTTAGAAGAGTTTGCTTCAAGTTTACTACAACCGGACATTAACAAATTCCCATCCGCCACATAACCGCAGGCACGGCTTTCGAAAGTTCAAACCTGCGGGTGTCCCAACAAGCCCATGATAAGCTCTCGCGATCAACGAAGGATATTCCTTCTCCCGGAAGACCCGATCAGTCTCGGAATCCGGCTACAAGACATTTCGACAAAGAATAAAACAAGACCAACAAAGCCGCCGGATGTGCCGACAAATCTGATAGAGTCGCACGTACCTCGGTCTCGAGGCACACCGGATAAGTCAGCCTCACGAGTAAAACCAGCCCTCGAGTTGCCCGTGGTGGCCCCTGAGTCTGCTTCGGTTCGGACCAACACTCGAAGGAGCACCGCCCGGGGGCTAAAATAAAGATGACCCTCGGGCTCCGGAAACCCAAGGGAAAAAGGGCATAGGTGAGGCAAATGGTAAAACCAATGTTGGGCCTTCTTGGAAAAGTCTTATTCAAAGCGAACTGTCAAGGGGTCCCATAAATCACCCGACCGCGTTAGGGACGCAAAATCCGGGAACATAATACCGATATAGACGGAAACTAGGGCGGCAAGAGTGGAACAAAACACCAGGCATAAGGCCGAGCCTTCCACCCTTTACCAAGTATATAGATGCATTAATAATATAAGATATATTGTGATATCCCAACAAGTAAACATGTTCCAACAAGGAACAACATCTCCATGTTCCAACAAGGAACAAACTTCATCTTCACCTGCAACTAACAACGCTATAAGAGGGGCTGAGCAAAGCTGTAACATAGCCAAACAACGGTTTGCTAGTGTGACGCCCTCGCTTCAATCGTACACTAATCATGCACGCAAATGTGTACGATCAAGATCAAGGACTCACGGGAAGATATCACAACACAACTCTACAAATAAAATAAGTCATACAAGCATCATAATACAAGCCAGGGGCCCCGAGGGCTCGAATACAAGTGCTCGATCATAGACGAGTCAGCGGAGGCAACAACATCTGAGTACAGACATAAGTTAAACAAGTTTGCCTTAAGAAGGCTAGCACAAACTGGGATACAGATCGAAAGAGGAGCAGGCCTCCTGCCTGGGATCCTACTAGGTCACTCCTGGTCGTCGTCAGCGGGCTGCACGTAGTAGTAGGCACCTCCGGAGTAGTAGTCGTCATAGGCGGTGGCGTCTGGCTCCTGGGCTCCATCGTCTGATTGCAGCAATCGAGTATAGGTAGGGGAAAAAGGGGGAAACAATGCAACCGTGAGTACTCATCCAAAGTACTCGCAAGCAAGGAGCTACACTACATATGCATGGATATATGTGTAAAGGCCATATCAGTGGACTGAACTGCAGAATGCCAGAATAAGAGGGGATAGCTAGTCTTAACGAAGACTAAACCACGGACACCTGTCTTGCAATGTAGGAGGGACAAACTGAAGTCCTTCAAGTAACATCATATAGCAATAATCCTACCCGCAATCCCTGCTCATAACCACGAGCGAGAGCGACCACCGGTTATATCGGCACTTGGAAGGGTGTGTTTTATCAAGTATCCGGTTCTAGTTGTCAAAAGCCCAAGGTACAACTCCAAGTCGTCCTGTTATCAAGATCACGGCTATCTGAATAGATTAACTTCCTGCAGGGTGCACCATCTTACCAAAGACGCTTGATCCCATTTGGCGGACACACTTTCTCGGTCATGCCCGCCGCGGAAGATCAACACGTCCGCAGCCCCACCTAGGCACAACAGAGAGGCCAAGACGCCGGTCTAATCCTAAGCGCCGCAGTGCAGGCCCATCGCCTCGAGCACACCTACACGTTATGCAGGGCGGCGGAAGCAGACCTAGCCTAACAGCGTTCAGTCCAATCCGGCGCGCGCCGCCTCCGTCATTGACGTCTGAAGTGCCGGTGATACCACGGCGCCGGATACCCATAACTACTCCAGCGTAGATGGTTAGTGCGTATAAGCTCGTAGCCAACTCAGATCAAATACCAAGACCTCGTTAAGCGTGTTAAGTAACCGCGAGCGCGCCGAACAGGCCAGCCCACCTCTCTCCTAAGCGGTCTCAACCTGCCTGTCGCTCCGCCTCAAAGATCACTCATGGTGCTCCATCGGCCGACCCGACTTTAGTCTCACATGTATCATGTATAAGTATATAGTATATACCGTGATCAACTCCCGAGTGATCACGGCCCGATAATATAGCACGGAGACGGACAAGAAAGTAGGGCCACAGATGAAAGTACTAGCATCCTATACTAAGCATATAGGATTGCGGTAAGGTAACAACGAAGTTACAAGGACAGGCTATGCAGCGAAATAGGAGTATCTGAAAACAGTAACATGCTATACTACTCTAATGCAAGCAGTGTAGATAAGAGTAGGCGATATCTGTGATCAAGGGGGCTTGCTGGTTGCTCACAAGAGAGAGGGTCGTCAACACCGTAGTCGAACCGCCAAGCAGCAGCGTCGGTCTCGTAGTCTACCGGAGAGAAGAGGGGAAGAAACAATGAATACAAGGTAAACAGATGCATATCGATGCATGACATGTCAAGAAGCGATGCTAGGCGTGCCCTAACGTGGGTATGAGGAGTCTTGGTCAAGGAAACATCCGGAAAGTATCCCGGTGTTTAGGGTTTTCGAGCGGAAGGAGCGGAGGGGAAAAGTTGCAGGTTCGATAGGTTAGGGGTGTGTGGTGACGAGCGGACTGCGTATCCGGATTCGCCTCGTCGTTCGAGCAACTTTCATGTTGAAAATATTTTAATCCGATTACGGATTAAAAGATATGATTTTAAAAGATTTTAATAATTTCGGAATTTAATTAATTAATTAATTAATTCGAAAATGTATTTATAGCGTCGGCATGACGTCAAGAGATCAACAGGTTGACTGAGTCAACCCCAGTGGGTCCCGCATGTCATTCTCATTATCTAATTAACCTAATCAAATTTAATTAACATTAGTTAATTAGGTTAATTAGTGATTAGGTTTAATTAATCGAATTAATTAGATTAATTAATTACTTAATTAATTAATTAATTAATTAATTAATTAATTAATTAGTTTTATTTAATTTCATTTTCTTTTTATTATTAAACTCATTCGGTGGGGGTGGGGCCCGTGTCATCGGCCTGAGGGGGCCAAGCAGGCGTCTTGAGGTGCGGGCGGTGCCGTGCCGAGGCCGAACGGGCTGGCCTGAGACGCAGATTGAGCGCCTGTTTGGGCGCAGGGAAAGCCGAGGCCACGACGACGGCCGGAGGGGCCGCGATCACGGCGAGGTTGGCGAGCTGCAGCAGCGCCGAAAGCGACCGAGCGGTGGGCCAGCAGCAGCGGCAGGCGGCAGGAGGAGGCGAAGCGGCGCCGTCTTGAGGCGGTCGATGGTGGTCGGCGAGCGGTGGTGCGGAGAAAGATGGTCTGGTCGGCAACGCCCGTGGTCTGTGAAGCGTTAACCATGGCGTCGGCACCAGCCTTGTCGCCGAAAAGGGCCGAAACCCGTCGTCGGGGCGAGGGCTGGTGGCGAAGCGGCGCCGTTCAGCGAGGAGAAAGCAGAAGCGGCGTGGCATGGATGGCGGAGCAGCGGCGGCGCTGAGAACTCTGATGGCCTTGGGAGGAGAGAGGGGAGCGACGGGGAGGAGAGGTGAAGCTCACAGGCGGGCCGTGGGGACTAAGCGGCGCGCGCGAAAGCGTGATGGCGTCCGCGAGGAGGCGGGCGGGGAGCGGTCGCCGGCGTCGGGAGGCGATCCGGTGAGGCGGGGAGGTCGGGTCGACCCAGCGCGCCCGCCCGCTTGTGGGGCGACGGAGGGGAGGAGGGGGCCCGGGCGGTGGAGAGGAGGAGGGGGGAGCGGGGGCGACCGGTTGGGGCGGCGGGGGCCGCCGGCGATGAGGGGCGCGGCGGGGGTCTCGCCCCCGATCTGGATCGGGGCGGGGAAGGAAAAGGGATCGGGAGGCGAGTGAGGCGGGGGTGTCGGCTAGGGTTTCACCAGCTGGGGGTTAAGTGGCAGGCGGTTGGGCGGGCCAGGGAGGGGGCAGTGGGGAGGGCTGGCCCAATTGGGCCGATGGGGTTCCTTCCCCACATCTCTTTTCCTTTTTTGTTTTTTATCTTTTCCTTTTCTTACTTTCTGTTTTAGTTTAATTAAAATGCCAAAACATTTTACAAAATTTTGTGCACCCCACCATAATTAGGTTTGCTATTTTAGACAACCCCGAACATTTTAGTTTTAGTTTTGAAACTTTTATCTTTGCTTTTGTTTTGAATTTATTTGTAGACGGGTTCGAATCAACGTGAGGTTAGCCACGATGGCCGAGGTGATCACTTTTGCTTAATCATCCGGTGTTACAAATCTCCTCCACTACAAGAAATCTCGTCCGAGATTTAGGAGGTAGAAGGAAAGAGTGCGGGATATTCATCTCGTAGAGCGATCCTCGCGTTCCCGGTGGCCGTCTTGAGTGATTCGACCATTTGGACTTTGAGGAACTTGATCGCCTTCCGGCGTGTGCGGCGTTCAGCTTGGTCGAGAATGCGGACGGATGCTCTTTATAGGAGAGGTCTGTTGCAATTCGAGCACTTCATGGTCCACCGCTCGGATTGGGTCCTTGAAGCAGCGTCGGAGTTGGGACACGTGGAACACATCGTGAACCTGAGAAAGGTTCGACGGAAGCTCCAGTTGGTAAGCCACTTTTCCACGCCTTTCCGAGAATAGTGAATGGGCCAATATAGCGAGGAGCTAACTTGCCCTTGATCCCGGCGGTGAGCACCCTTCATTGGTGTAACGCGAAGATAGGCCTTTTCGCCAAAGTTGATAGACCATGTCTTTGTGATGACGGTCATAATTACTCTTTTGACGAGGCCGAGCAGTCTTGAGATTCTCGCGAATAATGCGGACTTGTTCTTGGCATGTTGGATAATATCCGGACGAAGAGTGGGCGTTCCCGCTTTCGACCAGTTCGAGAGGGTTCGGCACTTTCGTCCATATAACACTTGAAGGGGCCATCTTCGACTAGCTTGATAGCTATTATTATAAGAGAACTCAGCATACGGGAGAGATTCCTCCCATTTCTTGCCGAAGGAAACGACACAAGCTCGAAGCATGTCTTCGAGAATTTGGTTGACACGTTCAACTTGCCCTTGAGACTGCGGATGAAACGCAGTACTGAAAGATAAATGAGTCCCCATAGCTTCTTGAAAACTTGCCCAGAATCTTGAAGTGAATAAGCTGCCACGGTCCGAACTGATAACCAGTGAAATACCGTGAAGTGAAACAATTCTGGACATATAGAGCGTTGTAAGCTGACTAGCAGTGATCGTTTCTTTGACCGCCAGAAAATGTGCAACTTTAGAAAGCCGGTCAATGACGACAAGAATAGCATCATTACCTTTCTGCGATTTGGGGAATCCAGTGACGAAGTCCATTTCAACATGGTCCCATTTCCATTCAGGGATAGAGATAGGTTGCAGAGTTCCAGCAGGCCTTTGATGTTCTGCTTTGATCTGACGGCAAGCGTCACACTCGAAACATAGCGAAGCGATGTCTTGCTTCATATTAGACCACGGAATCTCGATTTAATGTCTTGATACATCTTTGTACTGCCAGGGTGGATACATAGAGGCGTATCATGAGCTTCTTTCATAACCTTGTGAGTCATATTCAGGTTCTCCTTCTTACACGGCACCACTAGGCGGCCTTTGAAGTACAAGGCGCCATCATCAGCAATAGTGAAGGATGAGGGATTTCCTTTCTTGATGTCTTGTTTAAGCTTGTAGACTTGAGTCAAATCCTGCATTGTCTTTATGGTGCCCACGAGATCGGGTTCAACAGCCAGGTATAGAGGGAACCCTAGGGAACAACACGGAGATTCATCTTGCGGAACTCCGGAGGAGGGGAGCGAGTGCACCCAGAGGAACAATATGGAGGTTCAGCTTTCAGAATTCTTCAACAAGTGGGGCTGAACTTTGTGAACTCAAGGTGGTTGCAGAAGACTTGCGGCTCAAGGCATCAGCCATTACATTAGCCTTGCTGGCGTATAGGAAATACCCAAATCAAAGTCTGCAATAGTCTCCATCCATCTCTGTGACGGAGGTTCAGGTCTGGCTGAGTAAACAGATACTTCAGACTTTGGTGATCGGTGAAGATCTCTAACGATTACCGAGAAGGTAATGTCGCCATCGCTTGATGCATGAATGACAGCAAGAAGCTCGAGGTCGTGAACTGGGTAGTTCTCTTCGTGAGGGCGAATCGACGAGAGGCATAAGCAACCACTTTGCGCTCTTGCATTAGGACACCGCCTAATCCTTGACGAGAAGCGTCGCGATAAATGACGAAGTCCTTCTTAGTGTCGGGAGGAGCTAGCATCGGGCGAAGTCAACTTGTCTTTGAGTGCCCGGAAACTTTCGACATTTTTCATCCATTGGAATTTGGCGCCTTATGCAACAAAGTTAGTCGAGGCTGGCAATCTTGGAGAAGTTCTCGACGAATCGACGGCAATAGCTGGCGAGACCGAGAAAACTTCTGACTTGTTTAACGTTCTTCGGAGGAGTCCAATCGAGAATAGCCTGAACTCTTTCAGGGTTGACGGCAATACCATCCTTAGAGATGACATGTCCAAGGTAGGTTACTTCGGGGAGCCAGAATTCACACTTGGAGAACTTGGCATATAGCTGATGCTCTCGTAGCTTTTCCAGCACAAGACGAAGATGTTCAGCATGTTCTTCTTCATTCTTGGAAAAGATCAGGATATCATCCAGATAAACCACGACGAACTTGTCGAGGTAATCCATGAATATATAGTTCATCAGTCGAGAGAAGGTGGCTGGAGCATTGGTTAAGCCGAAGGACATGACGGTGTACTCGTATGAACCATAACGAGTCACGAATGCGGTCTTGGGGATATCCTCCTCACGAACACGGATCTGGTGGTAACCCAACCTCAAGTCGAGTTTCGAGAACACTGACGAACCAGCCAGTTGATCATAAAGATCATTGATCCGGGGAAGAGGATACTTATTCTGAATGGTAGCTTGATTTATAGGATGGTAGTCTTGGACCAATCGGTTTGTCTCATCCTTCTTCTTGACAAAGAGAGAAGGAGCTCCCCAAGGTGAGCAACTTGGGCGAATGAAACCACTTTGAAGAGATTTGTCGATTTCCTCCTTTAGCTCAAGGAGTTCATGCGGCGGCATCTTGTAGGGTCGCTTGGCTATAGGAGTGGTGCCTGGTTTCAAGTCGATGACGAATTCGACAGCTCTAGCGGGGAATCCTGGAAGTTCTTCAGAAAGACGTCTTGGAAGTCGCGAACTACGTGAATGTTTTCAATACCCTCGAGGGTGCGGCGTTCAATGCATTCAATGCATAGAGCCTTGCCTCGCATTTTGCACCGATGAGCTTGGTAAGTGACTATTTCATCGAAGGGTGTAGCAGATGGGCGGTCTTAGTGGCGCAAACGATTGACGCCAGTATCGCTTTCAACCAATTCATTCCCGAATGAGGTCAATGCTACAAGACTTCAACACGATGGGAGAGACAAGGAATTCCATCCTTCGATTTCAACGGGACGTCGTTGCAAATCATGGAGGTCCGACATTGGCCCGCTGGGGTGTGTACTAATAGTGAAGCATTCATGTCTTCACTTTTAATGCCATGCATGAATGCAAAATCTTGAGACATGAATGAATGCGATGCCTCAGATCAAATAAGACGCATCTTTGTACTGAATTTACGAGAAGTGTACCCATCACAGTAGCAGGTTGGTCTTGAGCTTCATTCAGATCAACGTGGTTGGCCTGAACTCGACCATAAGGCTTGGCAGGATTGTTGCGGGGCTGGGTGTTTCCACTGCGCCACCTTTGGAAGGGCCACTGATTCGGTTCTGTTGCATTCTCTAGCACGGTGCCTGGTTGTCCGCACCAAGCACAAACCATTATTGGGGGTGGGAGCAGGAGCTTGGGGTGGTGGAGCTGGAAGCTTTGGCTGCTTAGTTGTAGGCGACGAGGTGCAGCATAGTTCGCCTTGGAGCAGTGCATTCGGCTGGTACATACTTGTTGGGAATCCATATATTGCGCTTCTGCGAGGACGGGCCGAAGATGAGCCCGTGTCACAGTTCGCTGTTAGAGCTCTGGTATTCCTGCGGACCAGTTTCGACATTGATAGCTTTGTTCACCAGGGTGGCGAAATCAGCAAAGTCGTGCACTAGAAGTGCGAGCTTGATGTCAGCTTGAAGACCGTCACGGAACTTCTCCTGTCTGCGTGCATCAGTTGCAATGTCCTCTTTAGCATAGCGAGACAAGTCCAGGAACTCTCGCTGATAGGCTTCAACGGTCTTGTTGCCTTGGGTGAGGTTGCGGAACTCACGCTTCTTCCGGTCCATGACCCCTTGAGGGATGAAGCGGGCACGAAGGCAGCTTGGAAGTCCGGCGGTGATGAGTGTTCAAGCTGGCGATAATCGCCGGTGGCTGTCCCACCATTGAGCTGCGGGTCCCTTCGGAAGAAGGAAGCAAAGGTGACATAGCTGGCGGGGGCTACATCAGCAGACTCCATCTCATAGGTGATGTCACGGAGCGATCATCGCATCCGATGGCTGGGTTGAGCTGCGGTACCTGCTGGGGTTCAAAGCGTATGAAATCCTGCAGAGTTGTTCCGTTTGGGTGCTGGTTCATATTAGGCGAGGAACGAGCCATCATGTTCTCCATGAACTGGCGATTCATCTCGAGCTGTTGGATCATACTAGCCATGTACTCGGCGGTGGTAGGAAGTTGGCACCACGACCACGACCTGCTGGCCTAACCATCCTGTTATTATATAACAGGGTAGTTCAACATTTGAGAAATTAAGCAAGAGACAGGAATCATTCATGATGAAACATGCATAATGAAAGCGACATGATGGGAACTACATAGTAGTTGGCATATCTTACAAAAGGAATTATGCATAGAGTTCGATACATAGAGTCCAATTACATAGACTACTACATCATAGGCGGCACGCAGGCTCATGGCGAATACATCAAACACTAACAAGCAAGTCTACATCAGGTCCACGCGGTGCTGCGGAGGTAGTCAGTAGCTGAAAGGCTGGTAGTCGGCGGTGGATAGTCCTCCACGTCGGTGACACAGGGGCGCGGATACTCGGTGCTGAATCCGGCGTCCGTGTGGCGAGAAAAGGGCCAAGTCGGAGAGTAGCCTCCCACGTCCGCCAACCGACACCCCAGGGCATCACGGTCTGGCTGGGTAGATCGCGAGCGCGGCAGCTCTCCGGATCGGACAAAGGGTGCATCAGCGTCGAGCACGGTAGAGGTGCCGACGGGTGATGTACAACTTCGTGGCGAAGAGCTCGGTTAGCTCGATCCAGCCCATCGGCATGCGAACAAAGTTCGATGGTGGAAGGGCTCTCGGTGACGATGGTGTAGGCAGCGGTGTAGTAACCCTCCTCACCAACATCGACGCGATAGCAATGTGCACGAAGGGGAGGTGTCCAACTCTCGATACTCTGCGAAGGCGTGTCGAGCAGCATAAGCAGACATCGTGGACTGCCATATCGACAGTCACTCCAACACCATGTGCGGTGTGCAGCAAGAGTGGACTCGTACTCCCGTGAGTAGAGGTGGACGATGGCGCGGCATCGCTCCCTGGTTATAGTCCCGTACTCCTCATAGGCGGTGTACTCGTGGTGCCGCGATAACCGGATAGGTCATCATCTCGGCTAGCACCGCAGTGATCCCGAGGCACCAATGGCCGTCGTGTGGCGCATTTACCTGCCTCGTGGGTTCCATCTGAAAACAAAGACGTTTCAAAGGAGTCAAATGACGGTGTGGAAATTTCTCAAATACAATTCCAAAAACAACTAAGGCTATATCCAACTTTGGGGTGAATGCGGTCACGGGATCCTAGTGATAGTTAGTAAAATCGTTTAACCCGAGTAGAAGAGAGTTCGAGTCCCGAGTAAAGGTCGAGGAGTAAAAGATCCTAGTACCACCCGATGGCGGCGTGGGCCCGTAAGGCACACAGCCAAGTTAGTAAAAGTTTTGCAATGTCTAGACTCGACTTGACCAAGGAGTGTGGAAGGGGATTCCTACAGCGATGGGCTCGATACCAACTTGTGACGCCCTCGATTCAATCGTACACTAATCATGCACGCAAATGTATGCGATCAAGATCAAGGACTCACGGAAGATATCACAACACAACTCTACAAATAAAATAAGTCATACAAGCATCATAATACAAGCCAGGGCCTCGAGGGCTCGAATACAAGTGCTCGATCATAGACGAGTCAGTGGAAGCAACAACATCTGAGTACGAGACATAAGTTAAACAAGTTTTCCTTAAGAAGGCTAGCACAAACTGGGATACAGATCGAAGAGGAGCAGGCCTCCCGCTGGGATCCTCCTAGGTCACTCCCAGTGTCGTCGCTGGGCTGCACGTAGTAGTAGGCACCTCCGAGTAGTAGTCGTCATAGGCGGTGGCGTCGCCCTGGCTCCATCGTCCGATTGCAGCAATCGAGTATAGGTAGGGAAAAGGGGAAACAATGCAACCGTGAGTACTCATCCAAAGTACTGCAAGCAAGGAGCTACACTACATATGCATGGATATATGTGTAAAGGCCATATCGAGGACTGAATCGCAGAATGCCGAGAATAAGAGGGGATAGCTAGTCTTAACGAAGAATACGCTTATGGACACCTGTCTTGCAATAGGTAGGAGGGGACAAACTGAAGTCCTTCAAGTAACATCATATAGCAATAATCCTACCGGCAATCCCTGCTCATAACCACGAGCGAGAGCGACCACCGGTTGTATCGGCACTTGGAAGGGTGTGTTTTATCAAGTATCCGGTTCTAGTTGTCAAAAGCTCAAGGTACAACTCCAAGTCGTCCCGTTATCAAGATCACGGCTATCCGAATAGATTAACTTCCTGCAGGTGCACCATCTTACCAAAGACGCTTGATCCCATTTGGCGGACACACTTTCTGGGTCATGCCCACCGCGGAAGATCAACACGTCGCAGCCCCACCTAGGCACAACAGAGAGGCCAAGACGCCGGTCTAATCCTAAGCGCAGGGTGCAGGCCCATCGCCTGAAACACACCAAGACGCTGCGAGGGCGGCCGAAGCAGACCTAGCCTAACAGCGTTCGAGTCCAATCCGGCCAAGCGCCCGTCGTCGTGACGTCTGAAGTATTTCGTGATACCACGACGCCGGATACCCATAACTACTCCAGCGTAGATGGTTAGTGCGTATAAGCTCGTAGCCAACTCAGATCAAATACCAAGACCTCGTTAAGCGTGTTAAGTAACATGCTAACGCCGAACAGGCAGGCCCACCTCTCTCCTAGGCGGTCTCAACCTGCCATGTCGCTCCGCCTCAAAGATCACTCATGGGTGCTCCATCACCGACCCGACTTTAGTCTCACATGTATCATGTATAAGTATATAGTATATACCGTGATCAACTCCCGAGTGATCACGGCCCGATAATATAGCACGGCAGACGGACAAGAAAGTAGGGCCACAGATGAAAGTACTAGCATCCTATACTAAGCATATAGGATTGCGGTAAGGTAACAATGAAGTTACAAGGACAGGCTATGCAGCGAGATAGGAGTATCTGAAAACAAGAAACATGCTATACTACTCTAATGCAAGCAGTGTAGATAAGAGTAGGCGATATCTGGTGATCAAGGGGGGGGCTTGCCTGTTCCTCTGGCAAGAGAGAGGGTCGTCAACACCGTAGTCGAACCGCCAAAGCAGCGGCGTCGGTCTCGTAGTCTACCGGAGAGAAGAGGGAAAGAAACAATGAATACAAGGTAAACAGATGCATATCGATGCATGACATGTCAAGAAGCGATGCTAGGCGTGCCCTAACGTGGGTACGAGGAGGTCTTGGTCGAGGGAAACATCCGGAAAGTATCCCGGTGTTTAGGGTTTTCGAGCAAAGGAGCCGGAGGGAAAAGTTGCAGGTTCGATAGGTTAGGGGTGTGTGGTGACGAACGGATGCGTGATCCGGATTCGTCTCGTCGTTACGAGCAACTTTCGTGTTGAAAATATTTTAATCCGAAAGTTACGGATTAAAAGATATGATTTTAAAAGATTTTAATAATTTCGGAATTTAATTAATTAATTAATTAATTGAAAATGTATTTATGACGTCGATGACGTCGGGATCAACAGGGTTGACGAGTCAACCTGACAGTGGGTCCCACATGTCATTCTCATTATCTAATTAACCTAATCAAATTTAATTAACATTAGTTAATTAGGTTAATTAGTGATTAGGTTTAATTAATCAAAATTAATTAGATTAATTAATTACTTAATTAATTAATTAATTAATTAATTAATTATTTAATTAGTTTTATTTAATTTCATTTTCTTATTATTATTAAACTCATTCGGTGGGGTGGGGCCCCATGTCATCGGCCGAGGGGCCAAGCAGGCGTCTTGAGGGTGCGGGCGGTGCGTGTTCGAGGCCGAACGGGCTGGCCCGGACGCAGATTGAGCGCCGCTTGGGCGCAGCTGGGAGGCCGAGGCCACGACGACGGCCGGAGGCCGCAATCCGGCGAGGTTGGCCGGTCTGCGAGCGGCGCCAGCGAAGCGACCGCGGTGGACGGAGGGCAACAACGGCCGGCGAGCGAGCAGGGCAGGAGCGGGCGAGCGCTTGGCGGGCTGCGGTGGTGGTCGGCGGCGGCCGTGGCGAGAGGTGGTGCGGAGTCGGCAACGCCGTGGTGCGGCGAAGCGTTAACCTGGCGTCGCACGGGCAGCCTTGCCGCGCGAAACACGCTTCGGGCCGGGGGGATTCGTGGCGGCGAAGGCGCTGCGCCGTTCAGCGAGGAGAGGGAAGGGGCGGCGTGGCATGATGGCCGGCAGCCGACGGGCGCGAAGGCTCTGATGGCGTCTGAGGGAGGAGAGAGGAGCGACGGGGAGGAGAGGTGAAGCTCACAATGGGCCGTGGGGACTAAGCGGCGGCGCGGTGAAGCGTGATGGCGTCCGGCGAGGCGAGGCGGGGGGAGCGCCCGCCGCGTCGGGAGGCGATCCGGTGAGGCGGGGAGGTCGGGTCGACCCAGGCGGCGCCCAGCGTGTGGGGGGGACGGAGGAGGAGGGGCTCAGGCGGTGGAGAGAGGAGGAGGGGGCGGGCGACCGGTTGGGCGCGGCGGGGCCGCCAGCGATGAGGGCGTGGGGTCTCGCCCGATCTGGATCGGGCGGGGAAGGGAAAAGGGATCGGGAGGCGAGTGAGGCGGGGGGTGTCGGCTAGGGTTTCACCCAGGGGGGGGTTAAGTGGCAGGCGGTTGGGCGGGCCGGGAGGAGGGCAGTGGGGAGGGCTGGCCCAATTGGGCGATGGGGTTCCTTCCCCACATCTCTTTTCCTTTTTTGTTTTTATCTTTCCTTTTCTTACTTTCTGTTTTAGTTTAATTAAAATGCCAAAACATTTTACAAAATTTTGTGCACCCACCATAATTAGGTTTGCTATTTTAGACAACCCCTAACATTTTATTTTTAGTTTTTGAAACTTTTTATCTTTGCTTTTGTTTTGAATTTATTTGTAGACCGGGTTCGAATCAATGTGAGGTTAGCCACAGTAACCGAGGTGATCACTGTTGCTTAATCATCCGGGTGTTACAGCTAGGAAGGGTGCAAAAGGTTAGAGGCTGACATGGCAATTTGGGATGGCTTGAGCAGCAAGTCGTAGGTATCGCAGCATAGCGAAAGAACGAAGCAACTAGCATAGCAATGATAGTAGTGAGATCCAGGGTAGCGGTCATCTTGCCTGAAATCCCGCAAGGAAGAAGAACGAGTCCATGAAGAAGACGAGCGGAAGAAGCGAACCAAGCGTGAGCGAGCGAATCCTCACGATCGCAACGAAGCAGAACTAACAAGAAGAAGCACACAACATAGTAAACACACCACACATGAACAAGGCATGATGCTCAACAAGCATGATGCATGACAAAACTACATGAAGCTACTCATGGCAAGAGATGATGCAAACAAGAGCAACACATCAAGGCAAGTTTAAATGAGGCCGGGAACAACATATAACAATTCCGGTAAGTCCTCATATGCAAATTTCGAAATTGGTCCAGATCTGAATAAGCCTTATGTTTAAGTTGTTAAACAGCAAGTTAAGATGCACCATGATGATCTACACGAAATTCTAGTCAAGTTACATATAAAGTTCATTAAATTCGGAGCTACGGCCTAAAAGAT
This sequence comes from Aegilops longissima, assembly GCA_021605205.1. Taxonomy (NCBI): domain Eukaryota; kingdom Viridiplantae; phylum Streptophyta; class Magnoliopsida; order Poales; family Poaceae; genus Aegilops; species Aegilops longissima. The sequence continues at coordinate 363,298,486 of CM038676.1, forward strand.
ATGAGCAAAACAAGATAAGCATGGCATTGATGCAAAATGCATACAAACATCAAGCAAACACCTCAAAACAAGGATACAACATGATACTATGAAACTACATGCAAAAACAAGCAAGTTTCACATAGAGCACACTGAAAACGGAGCAACGGTTCAACACATACACTCCATACAAGTTATAGCAACAATCTGCCCAAAACAGTAACTAGGCATATTGCAAGCATCAAAACAACATGCTACAGCACCCCAACATAAAAACAAAAGGCATGGGCATGATGTACAGGTAAAGCATGACAAAACATGAACACTGAGCTATCTCCACAAATCACTAGAACATGCTCAAAATGACATGGCAAGATTGCAAATAATAACAGTTTCAGGCATTGCAGAAAATAACATCAGGTTGCAATGTTTAGAGCTATGAAACAACATGCTACAGGAACTTATCATGGCAAACAAAGGCATGGAATGAATCTACTAAATGCATAGAACAAAAGTCCCTTACTGACCATAAGCCAAAAAGGATCAGAAAATATGATGGCACCCATGTAAACATGGCAAGTTATATTACAGATTCATACATGGCAGGAACAACAACAAGTAGGCAAGTTGGTGAGCTTGAACCACTCACCACAGAGCAATACATGGCATGGCAAGGCAACCAACAGCAAGAAGACATGGCATAGAAGCTATACATGGCAAGAACAACATCATATCGTGCTTGGATCAACTACAACAACCTTGGCAAAATTGAATAACACGTAAACAATCTGCCAGGAACATTTTATAGCAAAAGTAGAGCTCGATTGACTCAAGCTATGGCACTCCATAATTTCAAACAAGGGCATGGATGGATAGAGCATAACATTTATAACAAAACATCCTTACTGAAGTATCTCAAAATATGCATGGATCTCTCTGTAGCATCAAGTTAACATGGCATAAAAATATCAGCAAAACAGGGCTGAAATCAGCTACATCATGTAGCCTAGTTTGCATGCTTGTGCTAGTCACCACAGAGATCACAAAAATACATGGCATATACCACTGGAAAGATGGCATGGCATATTACAAAACACATGTAGGGCTCAAGTCCATATGATGCACACATCAATGATGGCAAAAAAGACAAAAGTGCAAGTTCTGATAAAAATTAGAAACTAACATCACATAGCACTCTTCCAACAGCATTTCGGGCATCAAGATGAGCTCAAATGAAAATGATGCAATGAGATGAAATGATCTACTCTTCGAGACGAACATTTTGACATATTACACGCGTAAAACGGAGCTATAGATGCAGAGTTATGGCATGATGAAATTGCAACAAAAATGCAACAATTTCGGAGACTTAGCAGTTTCGGGGGAAGGGGAAAGTCAACCTCCGTGCACGGTTTTCGAGGCGAGCCGGATCTCGCCGGAGTCGAGGAGAAGGACGGCCAACGGGGCTCGGGGCGGCCGGAGAAGCTCGCCGGAGGGGCGGAGGAGGCTGGGGACGGCGCCGGGAGATGGCCCGGACCGGATCCGGCCGGATCCGGCCAGGGCGACTCCACGGCGGCCATGCAGGGCAGGCAGGCTCGGGCGGCGCGCCTTGCGGCGGGCGCTGGGCGGCGACCAGATGGCGCGGCGGCCGTGGCGGAGCCTGGGCGTGTGGGAGGCCATGGCCGCCAGGCAGGCCGGACGGTCAGGGCGGCGGCGTGAGGCCGAGGCGGCGGGACGGCCGGAGGCGCTGGCGGCTTGGCGGCGGCGTGGGCGTCTGGGCAGCTGGTAGGCGGGCAGGCGGCAGGGCGCGCGGGCGGCGGGAGGCGCCTGTGGCGGCCTCCGATTAGACGAGTAGCGAGGCGGGCGTGTCCGGCCATGGCTGGACGGCCGTCCGGCGGAGAGGGAAAATCTAGGGTTTCGGGGGGAGTTTGATCCGCGAATTTCGAAGGGGGGAACTAATTTATAGGTAGAGGGAGCTAGGAGACTCCAAATGGGGTGCGGTTTTCGGCCACGCGATCGTGATCGAATGACCGAGAGCATGGAGGGGAGTTTGGTGGGTTTTGGGCCACTTTGAAAGGGGTGTTGGGCTGCAATGCAAAAGAGGCTTTTGCGGTTACCCGGTTAACCGTTGGAGTATCAAACGACCTCCAAATGATCCGAAACTTGACAGGCGGTCTACCGGTGCTATACCAAGGCCGCTTGACAAACCTCGGTCCATTCCGAGACCGTTTAACACCCTTTACGAAAAAGAGGTAAAAGGGGCGCCGGGAGACATAGGAGTGCCGGATTGCAAAACGGACAACGGGGAAAATGCTCGGATGCATGAGACGAACACGTATGCCAAATGAAATGCACATGATGATATGATATGAAATGCAGATGATGACATGGCAAAAATGCAACACGCAAGCACATGACATGGCAACGACGGCGAATAACTGGCGGACACCTGGCGCATCGAATCCGGGGCGTTACATATGCATAGGGATTTTGTGAGCAAACAACTTTTGTGAACAAGAATCAACTAGCATAGGAAGGCAAAACAAGTGTAACTTCAAAACAATCAACACATAGAGAAGAAACTTGATATTATTGAGATATGTAAGGGCATAAGTTCCTTTATCATAATAATTTTCAGAGGCATCATGAATGGATTGAACAATATAACTATCACATACAGCACTCTTTTCATGATGCACAAGCATAGAAGATTTATCACTCTTTATGGCATACATGTCAACATAATAGTCATCATATTCTCATCATAGATAGCAACTTCATTGTCATAATCAACTGAAACCTCTTCCAAAATAGTGGATGTATCACTAAATAAAGTCATGACCTCTCCAAATCCACTTTCATCAATATTGTAATAAGATTCAACACCCTCCAAAATAGTGGGATCGCTACTACCTAGAGTTGACACTCTTCCAAACCCAATTTCATCAATGTAATCATCATAAATAGGAGGCATGCTATCATCATAATAAATTTCCTTATCGAAAGTAGAGGAATCAAAGGATCATATTCATTGACCAAAGCATCCCCAAGCTTAGGACAAGCATTATTTTCAGCAAATAAATCTTCAAACATATCATACTCATCAAACATAGCATCCCCAAGCTTGTGGTTTTGCATATCATCATAATCATTCTTATCAATAGCATGAATGGCACCAATAGTATAGCAAACATTATTATCATATTCTTCCAAGAAAGTGCTAAAAAGGTTTTCAAGATAATGAGGGATATCATTATCTTCCCAATCATAATCATCACAACAAGCAATAGGCATAACAAAATCATCATCGAGTGCATCATATTCCATAATTATTTTTGATTCTTTTTCATGAGGCACAACAATAATAGGAGCAACATTATTTGGGATATATACCCTTTTACCTCTATTTTTTCTTCTTTTATTCTTCTTCACCACATCACGTGTGGGTTTAATTAGTCTTTTCAAGCTTCTTATTGATGAGATTGGTTGGATAGGAAGCTCCTCCTCGTTACCTGATTCATAATAATAAACACTAGGAGGGTTTTGGGAAATATTTTCCCTTTCATTAGTACTCTCTTCATATTCTATTTGTTTTCTTGACTTTAGATAGTTGGCAATATAAGGATTCTCAATGCAATTTACCGCACAAAACATATAAATTTCTTCTAGATCAAAATCAAGAAACCTCTTGGGGTTTGGAAAACCCTTAGTTATACGTTTCATTTCTTCATACCCCAAAAAAGACTAAGATCTTTATGATGCTCAACGGTAATCGAGTTATCACAATATTTGGACACGATTTGATCATGAAATAATTTGCATTGGAGATTTAAATGACCACATTCATTGCAAAGTTCACAAGGATGGCAAAAAAAATTACATCTTTCAGCACAATCATCTAGCCTCTCTTGCAACTTTTTTGTTTCTAAATATTTATGCTTCTTACAAAATTTATCTTCCCTTTTTGGTGTGCAAAGGCACTCCCAATTCCCTCCGCAAAAAGTGACATGCTTATAAGAAACATTTTTGTCATGACTTGTGCAATCATCATTAGCATTTTGGATATTCAAAGAATTCATTCTAACAACATTGCAATCATGCTCATCATTCAAATATTTTGTGCCAAGCATTTTATTGACTTCTTCTTCTAACAAATGAGCACAATTTTCTGAACCATCATTTTCAAGAAAGATATTATAAAGATGATCAATAATATGATGCAACCTAAATTCCATTTTTTATGTAGTTTTCTTTTATAAACCAAACTAGTGATAAAACAAGAAACTAAAAGATTCAATTGCAAGACCTAAAGATATACCTTCATGCACTCACCTCCCCGGCAACGGCGCCAGAAAAGAGCTTGATGTCTACTACGAAACTTTATTCTTGTAGACACGTGTTGGGCCTCCAAGCACAGAGTTTTGTAGGACAGTAACAATTTTCCCTCAAGTGGATGACCTAAGGTTTATCAATCCATGAGAGGTGTAGGATGAAGATGGTCTCTATCAAACAAGCGTGCAACCAAATACAAGAAATCTCTTATGTCCCCAACACACCCAATATAATGGCAAATTGTATAGGTTAACTAGTTCGGCCAAGAGATGGTGATAAAAGTGTAATATGGATGGTAGAAATATATTTTTATAATCTGAATAAATAAAAACAACAAGGTAGCAAATAGTAAATGGGCACAAAAATGGTATTGCAATGCTTAAAAAGGAGGCCTAGGGTCCGTACTTTCACTAGTGCAATCTCTCAATAGTGCTAACATAGTTGGATCATATGATTAACCCTCAAAGTGCAATAAAGAATCACTCCCGAGTTCCTATTAGCAGAGAACAAAAGACAGATATTGTATGTAGGGTATGAAACCACCTCAAAGCTATTCTTTCCGTTCAATCTATCCTAGAGTTTGTACTAAAATAACGCAAGCTATTTTTTCCATTCGATCTAATCAAGAGTTCGTACTAGAATAACACCAAAGCAAATTCATATTCATAATACTCAATCCACACAAGGAACTACAAAGGGACCCCAAAGTCTTTATCGGAGAAAAGATAATAAAAACGCGCATCAACCCCTATGCTACCCCAATATCACCGCTGGAATCCGCGAGTTGAATGCCAAGACACATATCAAGTGAATCAATATGATACCCCAATTGTCACCTCAAGTATTCGTACCCCAAGACATACATCATGTGTTCTTATCTCTGAATATTCAAATCCGACAAGACAAAACTTCAAAGGGTAAAGACTCATTTCATCACAACAAGAGTATAGAGGGGAGAGAAACATCATATGATCCGACTATATTAACAAAGCCCATGATATAGATCACGAGAGAGAGAGAGAGAGATAAAACACATAGCTATTGGTACAAACCATCAGCCTCGAGGGTGGACTACTCCCTCCTCATCGTGGTGGCCGCCGGGATGATGAAGATGGCCACGGAGATGATTCCCCCTCCGGAAGGGTGTCGGAACGGGTCTAGATTGGTTTTGGGTGGCAATAGAGCCTTGCGGTGGTGGAACTTCTGATCTAGGTTCACCCCGAAGGGTTTCGGAATATTTGGGAATTTATAGTGCAAAGAGGGGGTGCGGGAGGCCACCGAGGTGGGCACAACCCACCTGGGCGCGCCAAGGGGGCCTGGCGCGCCCTGGTGGGTTGTGCCCCCCTTGGCGCACCCCCAGGTGCAGCTCTGGCGCATTGGGTTCCTTCCGGTCCATAAAAAATCATCATGGAGTTTTGTTGCGTTTGGACTCCGTTTGGTATTGATTTCCTGCGATGTAAAAAACAAGCAAAAAACAGCAACTGACACTAGGCACTGGATCAATAGGTTAGTCCCAAAAAATGATATAAAGTTTCTATAAAATGATTGTAAAACATCCAAGAATGGTAATAAAACAGCATGAATACTTCATAAATTATAGATACGTTGGAGACGTATCAAATAACAGGTCGCAGCCACCCGCGCGGCTGGGCCGACCCATCCGGGGCTTCCCCCGACGTGAGAGTTTGCCTTGGTCTCGCTAATGCGAGGAATAGGCGAGGAAATCCTCTTTGACGCATTTTTCATCAAACAGTCGACGTGGGTCGGCCCTTTTTGCAGCGCGATCGGTTCCCCTCCTCGATCACCTTCTTTTTCCTTCTCTTCCTTCCTCTTCCGTTTCCCCTCTTCCTCCCTCTTCCTTCTCTTCCTTTCGATTCTTCTCCGCCGTTCGCTTCTCATCCGCTTCGCGTCTTGTGTGGCAGGTGGATGGTTCTTCTTCATCTTTCTCACCCCCTTTCTCGCGCTGATTATTTGGGTTTCCCATCCGCCATATCTCTTTGATAAAAGCTAGGGTTTCCTGATTTCTTCTTTTTTGTTGGCAGACGGTGTTGGCATGTTATTCCCCAGCATATCACTTCAATTTTGGGCCAGGTTTGTCAGATCTCCGCTCCCTCTTGGTCAACTGATGTCTACTACACAACTTGTTCTTGTAGACTCGTGTTGGGCCTCCAAGCGCAGAGTTTTGTAGGACAGTAGAAAATTTCCCTCAAGTGGATGACCTAAGGTTTATCAATCCGTGGGAGGTGTAGGATGAATATGTTGGAAATATGCCCTAGAGGCAATAATAAAATGGTTATTATTGTATTTCCTTGTTCATGATAATTTTCTATTGTTCATGCTATAATTGTATTAACTCAAAACCGTAATACATGTGTGAATACATAGACCACAACATGTCCCTAGTAAGCCTCTAGTTGACTAGCTCATTGATCAATAGATGGTTATGGTTTCCTGACCATGGACATTGGATGTCATTTATAACGGGATCACATCATTAGGAGAATGATGTGATAGACAAGACCCAATCCTAAGCATAGCACAAGATCGTGTAGTTTGTTTGCTAGAGCTTTTCTAATGTCAAGTATCATCAGGGACGATTTCAAGGGGGGACGAGGGGGGGCGAGACCCCCCTAACGATCACGTTTCCCCTTGATAGCGATAGGTTAGTAGCAGTTTTTTCTTGTACGCACACGATCGAGGCTTGTCTACTGTGCCTCCCATAGTCAAAGCCCATGTGTGATTGCAGGCAACGGGTCAAAGGCCCAATATGAGGAAAAGAAAAAAGCATCCCATCGTGGAAGAGAAAGGATCCAGATCTAAGCAGGACGCACATACACAGCAGTTCTATCTCTCCTCTAGTCTCTTCGTTTCCAATATGTGAGTTCCTGCGATCGGAAAAAACTGCTCGCGGCAGCCGGCCGCCTAATAGATCGTCTGCGGTTGAAAAGGGAATGCGACAGGCAAGCGCCATGCCGCCGTCGCGCCGATACATAGGAGCATTCTGGCCGGCCCGCCGCACGAACCAGCGACCAAACAAGAAAAAAAGGTTAGTTTATCTTTAGGATTAGATTACTTTGTCTTATATAATGTAATTGTAGAACCACATAAATTGAAAACTAATTAGAAAATTTTCAATTGTCTAATTGTGTTTGTGTAGACATGAAGAGGAAGAGAGATGAATCAATTTATATTTTTCTCTAGCCAATTGGTTCAATCAGTCAGTCATGTGAGCATGATGCAGATGCAATAGATGTGCAACCTAGCCAAGAGAACAACCCTAGTCCTGCTGAAGGTGATGTTGAACCTGATCATCCAAGCCTTGTATGTCCCCATCGACAAATGTGTTAGCCTATATAAAGAGGATCAGCGGAAGCACCATCACGATGAGTGTCGGTGTCAAAACCGGCGGATCTCGGGTAGGGGGTCCCGAACTGTGCGTCTAGGCGGATGGTAACAGGAGTCAAGGGACACGATGTTTTTACCCAGGTTCGGGCCCTCTCGATGGAGGTAAAACCCTACTCCTTCTTGATTAATATTGATGATATGGGTAGTACAAGAGTAGATCTACCACGAGATCAGAGAGGCTAAGCCCTAGAAGCTAGCCTATGGTATGATTGTTGTTCGTCCTACGGACTAAAACCCTCCGATTTATATAGACACCGGAAAGGGCTAGGGTTACACAGAGTCGGTTACAATGCGAGGAGATCTACATATCCATATCGCCAATCTTGCCTTCCACGCCAAGGAAAGTCCCATCCGGACACGGGACGAAGTCTTCAATCTTGTATCTTCATAGTCCGAGTCCGGCCAAGGTTATAGTCCGCCATCCGGACACCCCTAATCCAGACTCCTCGGTAGCCCCGAACCAGGCTTCAATGACGATGAGTCCGGGCGCAGATTGTCTTGACATTGCAAGGCGGGTTCTTCTCAAATTCTGTGTACCGTTGAATAGTGTCCGCTTCTCGTGAATATTGCGCTCCTTGGCTTCCACGCCCAATAATGGCCTCTTCCACGTGTCAAGCGAATGCGAAAAGCCAGGGTGTTTTTACATTCACCCCTAATCTGCGCAAATGAGCTGCCTATAAGAGAGACGAGGATTTAGATCCGAATCAAACCACCTTCCTTCATGAGCATTCATCGGGCGCATCCGGCGAGATCCATTCCATCATGGCCGGTCGACGCAGCTCCTCCTCTCGCCCTCCCAGCCCTCGGCACGGAGGTTGGGAGAGATGTTCCGTCCCGCTGCGAGCTAGTGGCGCTCCAAACCAAGGGATTCCTTCCCCAGCCTTCATGGTCCCGGTTCGAGCGGACTTGCCACCTATAATGGCGGAGAGCAAGCGAGAGCGTCCCAGTCCTTCAAAAGGAGAGCGGGTATGCCTTGTCCCTTATCTCGATAAGAGGCTCGGATTTCCAATTCATCCGTTTCTCCGGGGCTCTGAGTTCTCTGACCTCCGCCAGCACAACCTTCGCTGCCTCCATATTGCATATTGCGGGCTTCATAGCCCTTTGCGAGCTGTTTTTGGGCATCGAGGCTCATTTGGCGTTGTGGAAGAAGCTGTTCTGCCTTGTGCCCCGTTCTCAGGAGGGGTCGATATATCAAGTGGGCGGAGCCAAACTATGGCACATCGCCGGGACCGGATATCTATCCGAAACCCCAAGGAAGGCGTCCGAAGACTGGCCTTCAGAATGGTTTTATATAGAAGACGTCCCCCTGCCGGACCCTGTTCGGATCGGCCTCCCTGAGTTCAATAATGCTCCTTTGAAGAAGCGCCTAAGCTGGCGTCCACGGAGCCCTCAGAGGGAAAATGACAAGGACGTCCTTTACCTGATGAGTTGGATAAGGTTGTTAGCTCATTCCGGAATGACCATGATCGGGTTCATGGCCACATGCATTATGCGGGGGTTGCAGCCGCTTCAGTATAGAGGCCACCCCATGTGGGATTTCAACGGGGAGGATGATGCCACCCGCTGCGGCCGTAAGGGGCCGGGATCGGTTACCGCTCCGACGAAGATCTTGTCCGCATTGTACAAGGGAGAAGAGGAGGAGTTCCTCCGCGTCAATCCACAAGGCGGATTTTCTATGTACAATCCTCCAAGCTGTGTAAGCGGACACTTCTTTTTGCCCATCCGTTCCATATTCCCATAATTAAGTACCTTATCTTATGATTTCGACGCAGGAATTGTGCCGGGCCGTAAAGGATATAAACAGCCCTCCTCCACAACCCGAGGATCCGGAATGGTCCCTCGATCCGGCCTCCCAAGAGGATCCGGACATATCCGTCGACCTGATCGATGGGGTATTTCACCAACTGAGCATCAACAATGCCTTGGTGGCTATTACAGCCGATTATCCTGGACTGCTCCCCGCCTCACAAGTAATCGAGACCGAAGTCCCAATACTTCGAAGATGATTCATCTGTGCTTATTTTTTATCACCGTATACCAATGATGTTTCGCAGGGGAGGATCCCGAGGCGGAATGTCGAACCTGCGGCGACTAGCCAACATGGGACCGCGAGGGCGGGTAGGCTAAAGAGACACGCAATCCGGGTCAAGGCACCGGCGCAGCAGTAAGGCGTGCTGCCTTATTCCAAGGTATTATTCTTACGATGCATACTGACACCCGTGATCTCCCTTTTTTTAGGAAAAAGAGGGCTCGTCGGACTATATCCGGAGAGATTGCCAATCGAGCCTCCACCAGCCAGGCTCAAAGCCGTGTCCGCGAGGCGAACACGAGGCGTCGTCGAGGCGCTCCTTGACGGAGGATGCGGACAGGCTGTCCGCCACCAATTCCGAGTGGAGAGTGCCATGAATCACAGTGTGTCGCGGGAAAGTTCTTCGTGGCGCTTGTTTCTCCCAAGAGGCATTGGATGCCTTCAATTCAGGAGATCGTACCTCCGTGCAGCTCAAAATGGTCTAGCCAGCCATCGAAAGGTATGTGAAAGACATACGGGTGAGAAAATTTGATGGTTATATATCTCAGTAGCCCTAGAGACTTGAAACAGTTAGAATAACTGATTTAAGAATCATTTGTTATGCAGGATCTTACAAAAAAGAGTACCCAACTATCCCAGGAGCTGGAAGAGTGCAAAGCCCAACTTGAGGCCGCACTAGCCACGGCAGGGGAGGCCAAGGAGACCCCCTATGGTAATATACGCTTCAAAAGATAAGGATGTTGTGAAGTGCGGTGTCGGTGTCAAAACCGGCGGATCTCGGGTAGGGGGTCCCGAACTGTGCGTCTAGGCGGATGGTAACAGGAGAGAAGGGACACGATGTTTTTACCCAGGTTCGGGCCCTCTCGATGGAGGTAATACCCTACTCCTGCTTGATTAATATTGATGATATCGGTAGTACAAGAGTAGATCTACCACGAGATCAAGGAGGCTAAACCCTAGAAGCTAGCCTATGGTATGATTGTTGTTCGTCCTACGGACTACAACCCTCTGGTTTATATAGAAACCGGATAGGTTAGGGTTACACAGAGTCGGTTACCATGGTAGGAGATCTACATGTCCGTATCGCCAAGCTTGCCTTCCACACCAAGGTAAGTCCCATCCGGACACGGGACGAAGTCTTCAATCTTGTATCTTCATAGTCTTGGAGTCCGGCGTGATGATAGTTCGGCTATCCAGACACCCCCTAGTCCAGGACTCCCTCAGTAGCCCCTGAACCAGGCTTCAATGACGACGAGTCCGGCGCGCATATTGTCTTAGGCATTGCAAGGCGGGTTCCTCCTCCGAATACTTCATAGAAGGTTTTGAACACCAGGATAGTGTCCGGCTCTGCAAAACAAGTTCCACATACCACCGTAGAGAGAATAACTTTTGCACAGATCTGCTGACGTATTCCGCGGCGTGACATCACACCACGGCCAGGCCTTTATATGAATCGTTTTTTTATTGTTCCACCTCAGCGCGTTTAGCGAGGCGGTTTCCCTGGCACGTCTTATCAAAGCATAGATCGTGCCCCCTTATTCCGGGATTCCCATCAATACGGACGTGGGTAACCCAACCATGCCCGTTGGCACGCCTCCTCTATCAAAGGCGAGTCCCAATCGACCACGGGGAGGGCTCTTGGTTTTCAACCTCTTTATAATGAGACCAAGGCCCTCTTATTTTTTACACCCTCCATCGAGTTCGCCTAGCGCTTCAAATTCTAACACCCAAAGCTTCAGATTTAGGCGCTTTAGACCCTCGATGATGTCCGGCTCCGACCAGCACGGCCGATGGATGTCTTCTTCTATCACAGAAGAAGATGTGCTAAAGCTGCGAGACGCCAGGTATCTAACCGGCGAGATCTCGCATAGGCTGCCTGCTCCAGGGCAGGTCATTCCCACCCCGAGCCCGCGAGAATGTGGTGTTCGTGTCTCACTTCCTTCGGGTTTAGGCTTCCAGACGGATCCGCTTGTCTGGGGGCTCATGTTTCATTATGGGCTGGATTTCCATGACTTGAATCCGGAGTCCATCCTCCATATCTCGTCATTCATTGTCGATGTGAGGCCTTCCTCCATATTACCCCTCACTTTGGATTGTGGCTCAAGACCTTCAAGGTGGAGCCAAAGATGATCGAGGGCAACAAGCGAGTGCAAATGTGTGATGCTCCGTGGCCCGAGGGCTCTTTTCAAGAGGAGCTTGGTTTGTGGCAACGGGAGTGGTTTTATATCACCGCTCCGGGGGCACCAAATGGGTGGCGCCCCGCCTTCCGCCAGTCCACCACAGGCCGTGGCGTCATGGGTCAACAAGGGGCTCGACTGGGGGCCGTCCAAGGACGTCCCCTTGTTGTAGGGCCGTATTCGAGACCTCCAAGAAAGAGAGATTGATTTGGTTGCAGTGGCGCAGGTTATGTTGATTCGGTGCCTTCTGCCCTGCAAACATCGCCCCCTCCGCTTGTGGGAATTTAATCCGGAGGGACCACGAGCTCTCCAAAATTTCATGGGCACGACGCCCGTGGAGATGTATAAACTGTTCTTCGGATCACAAGAGAAGTGTCCGGATCTGACTGAGGACGCAGGACTAAGCTGCAATCGCCCAGATACTCAAGTAAGTAGTCCTGTAACCGGACAGGCTGTTCATTCATTTTTCATATACATGCCCTTTAAAGGAGCCGTTTCTTGAACAGGAGTGGATAGCCAAGGCAAAGTTAATAAGGTGTCCGGCTCCCCTCCCAGAGAACACGCCGGATCCCATGCTGGCCAAGATGTTGAAGGCCGCGGCTTTTAAAGAAGGTGAGGGGAGCGGGGAAGCAACTTCCTCCATGAAGGAGGCCTTTGAGGAGGGAGGGATCAAAAGCCCCACCCTCCAAGGAGAGAAGAGGACCGCTTCGGAAGATCTGGAGGTCAAGGCCTCGAAGAGGGGAAAGAAATCTTTGTCAGAGAGTCCGGCGCTGGGAAGTACCCTAGCCGCACTGTTTCCCCAAGGGGATCAGCCCTCCAATGAGCCGTAAGTAAAAAGGAAGGGTTTTTAAGTAAGGAACATCCTGTATTTATTTCAAGATAACCAAATTGTACCTTGTAGTTCGGATCTCAGCCCTTCTCGTGAGCTCGTCTTGAGGATCTTCTTCCGGAGATGATGGAGAGCAAACGCCCACATGTTGCACCCTCATGCAGGCGGACGACCTCGAGGTGTCGTCGCGGAGGTTCCCAAGTCCGGCAGGGCGGAAGGTCCGCGCCAAGTAGTGTCTTGTCGGAGGAGTGAAGGATCTGCTCGGGCGGCGGTTATCTCGAGAGGATCACCGTGTGCTAATGGATACGGTGATTGAAAGGATTGCATCCGGAGAGCGGATTGCATGAAGCCGCCGAAGCTTCTTGACGGGTTCAAGGTACGCAAAATGATGTACCTTCTAACAGCTTATGCATATAGAATGCGCCAGATAGATAGTAGCCTCGAGACTTGGTGCGTTGTCAAAATTGACAGCGTGCGAGGATCAAAATCTCAGTTATAACATATCGCCGCACCTAAACAGGTGGCGGGGCGTCCGGTGGCCAGCCGGACTGATGAATATGATGAACTAAAGAGGCAACTTGACGAGGCGGATGCGACATCGCTGGTCAATAAACGGTTTGACGAGTCACAAGGTATGCGACTTTCTGGCGGACACCGGTAAGGGAGCTTGACGCCCATGCCTTGCTACGTATGCCTAATGCGAGATGGTGCCGCTGCTATGGAGGAGCTGCGGGCGGAACTCGCCGAGCGAAAGAGCAAGCCGAAATAGTAATGCGGCGCTTTAAGGGCGGCCAAGAGCTAGAAGCCGAACGGGCTGCTCACCGCCAAGAAAGAGGAAATGGCCGATATGGCGTAAAGTTGAAGAATACGACCGATCGCTGCGAGGTTCTTGAAAAGAACGCCTAAGCGGAGCAAGAGGGCCTGAAAAAGGCCGCCGCCGAATCCAAGGATGCCCGTTCGGCTTTGATAGCTGCCAAGGAGGAGCTAAGTTAGGCCGGGGCTATTGCGGCTGGAAAACCGTTTCTACTGCGGAGGAAATATACGGATCCAAAGTATGCTTAGTTGGACAAGTTGTGGAGTTCGGAGGATGCATATCTGGACTTAGCGGCGAGCGCTGCGGACGCGATTGAGCACTTCCAAGGCCAGAAGGGGCACAGAAGGGAAGAGCTATATTGGTCGCAATTCCATAGTCCGGAACGTCCTCTTCTGTTGACCGATCGGTTGGCCAAATGGGCCGAGCTGAATCGATTATCCGGACTTGCCATGAAGCATGTCATGACTCATTTGTGGCGGGCGGACCCACCAAGAGTTATTTTGGTTTAGTGCAGCAGCCTTGCGCGGTATCAGCGACGACGGCGCAATGAAGCGGTCGGCGTGTATTGAGGGAGCGCGGATGGCTCGCCCGTGTCAAGACATACCGGCGGAGATGAAGGCCACCGACGCTTGCATCCCAAGATTCGGACAAGCCGAGTACCGCCGAGCACTACTTTGAGGAAGTCTGCGCAGGCGCTTCGCTTAATAGAGACGCAGTGCTCAAGGATATTATGTTTAAATGACATGTATGATTTGTGAAAACAATGTTTCAATAGAATATAAGAGCTTTTTATACTTGTGCGTTCAAGTAGTAAACTACTCCTCATGCGGCCGCTTATGTATATGTATATATAACTCGAAAGATGGCAGTCCTTGGTTTCAGCCCGCACGCACATAGTGCGGGGTGTTTGCAAAGAAGGCGCTTTTCACACTTAATCCAACGCCTTGGTCCTGTTAAGGAGGTGGTAGCGTAGCAAACTAGGCAACCGGACTATAATGCTTTATCACTTTCACTTAGCCATAGGAGTTCGAGGGTGGGGCTACTATATAGCCCGAGGGCACCGCACCTCCCGAATTCGGGTGCGTATGTGCCTGACCGAAAACCGTCCTTCGTTAATGCGGAGGAATTCTAAACATTCCGTGAGTCATCGAGTGGTTGACCAGTCTCGCTATATCATGACATCGGTTTTCGCTTTCTCTCTGAGGTGCTCGCCCGGCGAACCGGGCACAATCGCAGAGAGTTCTCCTGGTGCCGCGTTAGCCGATAGAACGGAACGTAAGGCAGCAAAACACAGGAGCCGGGCAAACCCAACATTTGACCAAAGACATGATTCGAGCTGATGCATATAAGGCCTAATCTCGAGACGCCAATACTCCCTAAGGTATTCGGTCTTTATAAAACGGGCGAATAATGCCCTAAGCCCCGTGTCCGTGCAGCCAAAAGATTCTGTGCGCCAATGCCAAAACGCCACCTCCTCCTCGGTTATAGTAAGAAACCGGGGATGTATATCAACAAGAGACAGTAAAAAGGTTTACGCAGGTCTTAATCTGAAAAGAATCCTTGCAACGGGTCCCTACCGCACGCCTCAACCAGGTCTCCGCGCAGTGCGATTCTCGACGGTCAGTAGCACGCTGTTCATCTGTAAAAGAGAGGAACTTAGTTTAAAAGAAGAAGTATCGTGCAAAAGATGTACTTTATATTAAATAAACAGAGTACGATTCGAAGAAGTGAAGAAAATTGAGCTTTATTGTCTCTTGTTGTACATGCATGCAGCCCCTTGTATGGGGGTATGCCGCTAGTAGGCGCCGGACTCGCCTAGCCGTGTCCGGGTTTGAATGACCTATTCGTGTTCTTTGACTAGCGGAGCCGGATAGGTGTGGGGCTGTCAAGGCAGTCTCACGCTCTTCCGTGCTCGAGTAACACTTAATACTCCCTTTAATGAGATGATGCCGCGTGGACCGGCATTTTAAGTGTTAGAGATGCATAATGCGGTATTGCGTTAAAGCGGGCGTAAAGCTTCAAGTCCCAATAGTGCTTGATGGCTACTTTTAAATGGGGCAACATGGAAGACTAACTTTTCATGACGGAAGTTGTCGGATAAACCGAACACAACTTCTAACGAGAGGGAGCCCGCATAATGGGCATATGGGCCCTGCATTACCCCTTTAAAGGAGGTGTTGCTATGGCTAATTTTGGTTGGGTCTATCCCCATCCTCATGGATTGTGTCCTGATATATCAGGTTTATGTCATCGCCGCCATCCATGAGGACTGTGTAATTGGAATCCCTCGATTATAGGATCCAATATCAAGGCAGTCCATCCTGCGCTCCGGATACTTTCGGAGTAGTCCCGATGGTCGAAGGTGATTGGTTTTGACAACCAGTGTTGGTACTCCGCTAGGGTAGTATGTGCGTGCGCGCCTTAGTGGGCGCCGCTTTGTTTTTTCCTTTTATCACGTGAAGTGAGTTTACTGTTTTAACTTCTTGTGGGAAATTTTTTGTTTTCCGGGCTCACTGGTGGTGCTGCGCCATCATCTTCACTTGGTGTGTCGAGCCCTTGTGTTCGGGCGTTGAGTCTGCGGGACTGTTTGAAGACCCAACAATTTCGTGGGTATGATTTGCGGCCTCCCGAGTACTGTGGATTTGACATATCTTGTCCAAGATTTTGTTTAAGTTGATAGCTCATCGCTATTGTCCTTAAGGGGCAGTTTTTATTGTTCGCCGTGAGATTTTGAATCCGCGTGATCGCCGCGCTCTTTTGGACCGCTCTTTTAATCCGCGCGCTGGTCCTTGTTGCGCCGTGGTTTCCGCTTCCATCCCCGACTTCGATGTACTTGGGTCACTGGTGATGCATCTTGCTAGCCAGCTATCCTCTCCAGCAAAAGCGGTCATGAGGCTTGTTAATGCGGCCATTGTTCTTGGCTTTTCTTGGCCGAGGTGTCTGGCGAGCCATTCGCCTCGGACGCTGTGTTTGAAGGTTGCTAAGGCTTCACGTCCGACAATGACTATTTGGTTCTTTTTAGTAAGGAACATGTTCCAATTTCCGGCTGACTCTCCGGCTGTTGAGTTATGTGACTTAGATCGTTCAGATCCGGAGGGCGGACATAGGTCCCTCAAAATTTGCCCAAACGCATCCTCGAGCTCTTCCCAGCTTCTAATGGTATTTTCGGGAGGCTTTTAAGCCAATGCCGAGCTGGCCCTTTGAGTTTGAGGTGTAAGTATTTTATGGCGTGAGATCATCTCCTCTAGCCATGTGTATGTGGAGGATGTAATCCTCAATCCGCACTCTGTCTGTTGTTCCGTCAGATGCCTCTATGTTTACGGGTTTGAATCCCGCTGAAATTATGATCCAAGACCTCGCCGGTGAAACATAGGGGATGTGGCGCCCTGCACTTGGGTGTGCCGTGATGTTCGGATATTTGGCGGTCGCATTGCTTTGAAGGGCTTGCTTTCGCCCATAGACGAACCTAATCGGGCCATCCTTTTGATGTGAACTTATGCGGATTATGCATCGGCTTGTGTGCGGCGCCATTTGCCGCTCTCTTTTTGCCGTGGGGTCGCCCATCCGACTGGTGGCCTTCTTACTTTTTGATTATCGGGGCTCTATGGCCTCCTCATCAAATTCGGGCGAGTTTTCTTTGGGTAGCTCTTGTTCGGGCGATGTCATTGTATTTGTTCAGGTGTTGAATACTCTGCCCATCTGATTCTGAGTGCATCTTCCGCTGTTTTGAGGTTCCGCTTGCTTTTTCAGCTACGCCGCAGCGGGCGCACGGCAGCCTTTGTGGAGATTATTCTGCTCCAACAATTTGTCCGGCGTGAGATCGTCCGGACTGTTGTCTTCGCAGGGGACGGGTTGTTTATCCAAGTTGTCTTGTTTGGACGATTGCTCGATAGCATGTTCGTCGTCCACCGGGTCGCCCTGCTCTATGGCTGGGTCTTTGTTGAGGCGGGACTTGGTTCGGCGTTTACGTTGCCGTTTTGACTGCTTTTTGAGGGATTTATCCGTCGTAGAGTCCCGTTGTTCCTCGTCTTCATTTCCTTTAGGTGTATCCACCATGTATACATCGTGGGATGAGGTGGTTGTCCAGCATCCTATAGGCGCTGTTTCATGGTTGTCTCCTACATCGTCGTCCATACCATCGATGTCTTCGGAGTAGAAATCGAGCATGTCGTATAAGCTTTCGATAGTGGCTACGAAGTGGGTGGGCGTTGAATTTCTTCGACGTCCGCATCCCAACCTTCCTGACCGTAGTCCGGCCATGGCTCTCCGGATAAAGAGAGAGACTTTAGTGAATTCAGGATTTCGCCAAAGGGTGAGTGTTGAAAGATGTCCGCGGCCGTGAACTTCATGACCGGCGCCCGATCGGATTCGATTGGCTGGGGCGCGGAGGGTTCGGAGTCCGGAGAGGAGTCCGGCACCTGGGAGTCACGTTCTTCGCAAAGGATAGGGATAGTGTTCGGCTTAATCACCGTAGAGATTTCAGCCCCCGAGGTGATGTCCAACCAACCATCCTCGATTGGCGAGATCGGCTCCGAAGCAATGTTCGGAGCGGACACTAGTGCGGCCTCCAGACACCGCTCGCGCGAGTTAGATCATGCCTATCGACAAGGCGGGCGCTTGGCTGTGGCTCGAGTCCGTCAAGATCAAGTCTCCACCGATGTCGGCCGATAATCTAAGCTTCCAAATCTGACCGACGGCCAGGGCGTGGCTTTCGATCTGCTCCAGATGGCCAAGTGAATTGGCCCACAAAGGCAAAGCCGCCAATACGAAGATCTGCCCGGGAGAAAAGTCTCACCTGACTGCGCCGTTGTTGATGATCGGGAGCCATCGGGCCTATAGGCGATTTACGCAGAGGAACTCTCAATGAAAGCACCAATGTCGGTGTCAAAACCGCGGATCTCGGTAGGGGGTCCCGAACTGCGCGCCTAGGCGGATGGTAACAGGAGACAAGGGACACGATGTTTTACCCAGGTTCGCCCTCTCGATGGAGGTAATACCCTACCCTGCTTGATTAATATTGATGATATGGGTAGTACAAGAGTAGATCTACCACGAGATCAAGGAGGCTAAACTCTAGAAGCTAGCCTATGGTATGATTGTTGTTCGTCCTACGGACTAAAACCCTCCGGTTTGTATAGACACCGGATAGGTTAGGGTTACACAGAGTCGGTTACAATGGTAGGAGATCTACATATCCGTACCGCCAAGCTTGCCTTCCACGCCAAGGAAAGTCCCATCCGGACACGGGACGAAGTCTTCAATCTTGTATCTTCATAGTCTTGGAGTCTGGCCGTGATGATAGTTCGGCTATCCAGACACCCCCTAGTCCAGGACTCCCTCATGCGGCGTGTGTGCAAATCTGACAATATCATTGCAGATGGTGCTGGAGTAGATCCGGACAAGCAACAACTCTTGCGTCGGTTAAAGGCCGGCGAGAGCATGCTTACGAGGGTGAGGCAGGAGAAGAATAATCTCCAAGATGCCAACACCCAGCTGGGCGAGGAACTAAAGGATGTTCGTGCCCAGCTGTCGGACTCCGTGAAGGAGAATCGACGGCTTCGACGCGGCATTTTTAGTAAGTGCTTGAACGAACTTTGAAAAAGAGTTCGGCGAGGAAGTCGACTAACCGAGTTACGTCTGTAGGTATGCTCACTGTGTCGCCCCGCAGAGGAAATGCCCGGTTCTACGGGTGACCTTCTTCCCGAAGTTTAAACCGCATTTAACGAAGTTCGGCAGGTGATGAAAGGCGCCGCCAGTGCCTTGTGGCCATCTGTCTCCATGCCCGAAGGCCTTTGAGAGCTGGCAGAGAGGCTGAAGCGAGCGCAGCGCCGCTTCCGATTATGGAAGATATCGGCCTGCCGTCAAGGTGCCAGGGAGGCCTGGGCCATGGTGAAGACGTGGTACACGAGGGCTGACCCAAACCACATGGCCGAGGTCGGACCTGTGGGGGCCATGGGAAGGACATCCCCGTGAGTTTAGTGTACGCCAAGTAGAGTTGGTCATTAATATTCCCAACAGATCAGAACTAGACAGCCTGTTGGATGGTATTGAAGAGGAATATGCTCACCAAATTGACTATGTAATTAAAGATGACATGTAAAATGCCTTCTAGCCGGATTGTAGATCGCTTGTCATGGCGGACCTTTTCGCTTCAACCTCGGGACCCGATAGTCCGAGTGTGTCCGAATACCCTCTCGGTTATGTAAGAACCGGGCATGCATGGAGACCGCATAGGGGTCATTAGTGCTTGAATGCATAAGTGCCCAACTAGTTATCTTATATTACATGGTTAGTAAGAAACATCTTCCGGGAGAATAGTTACGTTAGGGGTTCCTTTCTCGGGAGGCATGCCCTAACGTGCATGTCCTGATCAAGTAAAAAGCGTAAAAGCATCTAGGGCAGATAAATAAACAAGTGAGAAATCATCTTTAGTTCACCGAATCAATATTCTCTTAAGAACGCTTAGCTTTCGGCTTCACCCGACCGAGGTACACATCCGCTGACCGGCAGAACGATCGCAGAGGTGCTCCTTTACCGCCTAACCGAACAATCGGGAATGTAGGGTAAGCACAGGAGCCAGGTAACCCAGCTTGGCAAAAACTTAAGTCATATCGATGCATATAATGGTGAATAAAAGGTACATGCGGAAGTGTGACACATGTGTTGGGCGTAAAGCCCGCATAAGTAAGCTTCTGTTAAGGAAGCCCCCAGGTATAACGAGCACGGATAGCGCGTCAATTGTGTGCGAACAAGGTGCGAACGAGCCCTTAAAGGCTGTAAGAGAAAGGGAGGGAGAAGGAGAGAAATATAAGACAGCTAATGTGTAAAAAATAGACAGAGGAAGGAGACGAACACAGAGTCCGGCGCTAGGCGTAGAATCTTCGGAGACGGCTGCGCTCCATGGGTTCGCTCGAGTCGGTTATCCGATGCATCTCGCAGACGGTACGCCCACCAGTCAGACTTGGTCAATAATAAAGGGACCTTCCCATTTGGGCTTGAGTTTGTCCTTTTCTTGTCCGCAGCGAGAACTAACTCGCCAACATTGTAAGTTTTGGCCCGTATTTCTCTGCTTTGATATCTTCGAGCCTGCTGTTGATAGAATGCGGAACGGGCTTTTGCCACGCCACGCCCTCCTCCAAGGCGCCCAAACTGTCCCGCCGATCGAAGTTCGGCTTCTTTTTCGTATATGCGCACGCCGAGGTGAGTCATGAATTATGTCACAGGCAGAACTGCCTCTGCGCCGTATACCATAAAGAATGGTGTGAATCCGGTGGTGCGATTCGGCGTGTTCCGCAGCCCCCAGAGTACGGAGTCGAGCTCCTCTACCCAGTGCATGTTAGATTCCTTGAGGGACCGCACTAATCTGGGTTTAATGCCACTCATAATTAGACCATTTGCTCGCTCAACTTGACCGTTAGTTTGTGGGTGATAGACTGAAGCATAGTCGAGCTTGATGCCCATGTTTTTGCATCAGAGTTTGACCTCGTCGGCCGTAAAGTTCGTGTCGTTATCAGTGATGATGCTGTGGGGGACGCCGTAACGGTGTACAACCCCTGATATGAAGTCTATCACCGGTCCATATTCGACCGTCTTAACAGGCTTGGCCTCTATCCATTTGGTGAATTTATCCACCATGACCAGTAGGTATTTTTGCTTGTGGGTTCCTCCTTTAAGGGGTCCAACCATGTCAAGCCCCCAGACCGTGAAGGGCCAGGTGATGGGTATAGTTTGGAGGGCGGTGGGTGGCATGTGGCTTTGGTTAGCAAAGAGCGGCAGCCGATGCATCGTTGACTAAGTCCCGAGATCTGCTCGGGCCGCCGGCCAATAAAATCCTGTACGGAAGGCCTTGCTTACAAGGGCCCGGCTGCAGCGTGGTGCCCGCCGAGTCCGCATGAATTTCAGCCGTGAGATTCCGCCTTCCTCTTTGGAGATACACCTTTGAAGGACTCCGTGGTGCTTTTCTTATAAAGCTCTCCTCATGGACTTTATAGGCTTTAGATCGCCGCACTATGCAGCGTGCCTCGTTTTGGTCCTCGGGAAGTTCCTGCCTGATTAGGTAGGCTAGGAATGGTTCTATCACGGGGCAATGACTGCCATTATTATGTGGGCTGAAGATGTTACTTCATTGGCAAAGCCTCCACTTGTGTCAGAATGTTCGGTGTCGGGCAGTGCGATTGGGTCCGGGCTGTTATTTCCGGACTCCCCTTCCCATAATACAGATGGCTTGAACAGCCTCTCTAAGAAGATATTGGGGGGACGGCATCGCGCTTTGCGCTAATGCGTGCCAAGACGTCTGCTGCCTGATTGTTTTCCCTAGCTATATGGTGAAATTCGAGCCCTTCGAACCGAGCTGACATTTTTAGGACGGCGTTGCGATAAGCTGCCATTTTCGGATCCTTGGCATCAAAGTCTCCATTTATTTGGGATATCGCGAGGTTCAATCCCCAAGCACCTCTAGGCGTTGAAAGCCCATGGAGACCGCCATCCGGAGACCATGTAGAAGGGCCTCGATTCGCTGTGTTGTTGGAGTCCGTATACATTATCTGGAGTATGTATTGAATCAGATCTCTGTTGGGGACGCTGAACGACGCCAATTCCCTGCACCGCCAACATTTTGGAGCCGTCAAGTGCATGATCTAGTTGAATATGTGCCGACTTTTAGGGAGTTCGGCTTGAGTCCATTCGGCGATTTAAGTCGGCCAAAACTTGCGACTTAATAGCTCGCCGTGGCTTATAGGTTATGTCGAACGGAGGAGCTCAATGGCCCATTTGGCAATCCGCCCGTCGCGTCATGTTGTTTATAATGTCGTTAAGAGGTACTTCGAGGCTACCATATCGAACACTCTTGAAAGTAGTGTCGCAGCTTCCGGATGCTATAAACACCGCAGACGCTATCTTTTGATAATGCGATACCATGACTTGCATGGAGGAGGACAAGGGACACGAGTAAACTGGTTTTGAAGGGGGAACTTGTGTCCGTCCGCTTCTCGCTCGACAACGAGCACGGCGCTTACAAGTTGATGAGTTGTCGGATGTATAATAGCATTGGTTCGCCCATGTTAGGCGCGCCAGACCGGGTTTGTTGCCAATATGGCTTTTATTTCTTCTAGTCCGGTCGGGCGGCATCCGCCCACTCGAAGTGTTCGGTGCGCCGAGGAGGCGATAAAGGGTAATGCCTTTTCTCCCAAGCGGGAGATAAAGCGGCTTAGAGCCGCCACGCATCCAAATCAATTTTGTATTTGTTTGAGGTCCTTTGGGATATCCAATTGTGACAGAGCTCGGATCTTGGCTGGGTTTGCTTCAATTCCTCTACCGGATACAATGAAGCCCAAGAGCTTTCCGCTGGTACGCCAAAAACGATTTTTCCGGTTGCTTGATGTCATATGTTCGGAGGTTATCGAATGTGAGCCTCAAGTCATCTACTAGAGTTTCGACATGCTTGGTTTTAACGACCACATCATCTACGTATGCCTCCACCGCTTTTGCCGATCTGGTTTGCCGACATGTCCAATCATGCGCGCCGATATGTTGCATCGGCGCTTTTGAGCCCGAAGGGCATTGTGTTGAAGCAGTAATGGGTCGATGGGGTGATGAATGTCGCTGCGGCTTGGTCGCTCGCCATCTTAATTTGATGGTAGCCGAGTATGCGCCGAGGAAACACAATGAATCGTAAACCCGCGGTAGCGCCGATAATTTGATCGATGTGGGGAGGGGAAAGGATCCTTTGGGCAAGCCTTGTTGAGGTCCTTGAAATCGACGATAGGCGCCAGGATTTGTCCTTCTTGGTACCATCACCAGGTTTGCTAGCCACCGGATGTTTTATATCTCCGATGAATCGGCCTCCAATAGTTTGGCTAGCTCTTCCCATGGCTTGTCTCTTAGGTTCGGAGAAACATCAAGAGCCTGCTTGACTGGCTTAAACTTTTAGGATGTTTAGGTTGTGATCGCCAGCCGGGTGGGATTCCCGCATGTCCGAAGGGTGCCGTGCAAAATGTCCCGATTTTCGCGAGGAATTCTCGTAATGCGCGCCTACATCAGGGTTTAATTGCATACGATGGAGGCCGCTTTTGTAGGGTCTGTTGATGGACTTGGAATTTGACTATTTCGTCTGCCGGTTTAAAGGAGGTGGACTTGGATCTTTTATCGAGTATCACGTCGTCCATGTTCACCATGGAGCGCAACGCAGTCAGTTCCTCGGCCGCTAGGGCTTCGGATAGTGCCTCAAGGGCCAGTGCGGCCGTCTTATTTTCGGCGCGGAGTGCTATGTCCGGGTCACTAGCAAGAGTGATGATTCCGTTGGGCCCGGGAATTTTGAGCTTCATGTACCCGTAATGGGGTGTAGCTTGAAAAATTGTGAATGCCTCTCGCCCTAATAGAGCGTGGTATCCGCTGCTGAACGGGGCCACTGGGAACGTGACCTCCTCAGACCTGTAATTATCCGACGTGCCGAACACCACATCCAGTGTGATTTTTCCTGTACAGCCCGCTTCCCAACTAGGGATTATTCCTCTAAAGGTTGTGCTGCTTCGCTCAATGCGGCTCCAGTCTATTTCCATTTTTCGAAGGGTTTCCTCGTAAATGAGGTTCAATCCGCTACCACCGTCCATGAGTACCTTGGTAAGGCGAAAGCCGTCCACTATTGGACTGAGGACCAATGCGGCTGGTGCTCGGGTTGTTCGGAATTTAGGTTCATCACTGGCATTAAAGGTAATAGCCGTGTCACTCCATGGGTTTATCGTTGCTACTTGGTAGACTTCGGCTTGAAACGCCCTCGATGCGGCTATATCTCCCACGTGTCGAAGCACGACTTAGAGGCATAACCGCATTGAAAGCAATGTCGCAAGTGAGGTAATCTTCACACAACCCATGTAATACATAAGGGAAAGAGATACATAGTTGGCTTACAATCGCCACTTCACACAATACATGAGTAAAACATTACATCATACAGATACAAACAAGGTCCGCTACGGAACCAAAATAAAAGAAGACTACCCCAAATGCTACACAGATCCCCGATCGTCCCAACTGGCTCCACTATCGATCAACTGAAACGAAACAACACAATGAACAAGATCTTCATCGAGCTCCTCCTTGAGCTCAGTGCATCACCGCACGGTCTCATCGGCACCGCAAACTGGTTTTGAAGATCTCAGAGTCACGGGACTCAGCAATCTCACCCGCGAGATCAAGACTATTTAAGCTTAAAGGTAGGACAAAGTAGTGAGGTGGAGCTGCAGCAAGCGAATCAGCATATATGGTGGCTAAGATACGCAAATGAGAGCGAGAAGAGAAGGCAAAAGCACGGTCGAACAACTATGATCAAGAAGTGATCCCGAAACTACTTACGCCAAACATAACTCCAACACTCGTTCACTTCCCTGACTCACGAGAAGAGACCATCACGGTTACACACACGCGTTGGTGTATTTTAATTAAGATCAACTTCGGTTTTCTACAACCGACATTAACAAATTCCCATCTGCCACATAACCGCTGCACGGCTTTCGAAAGTTCAAACCCTGCAGGGTGTCCCAACTTAGCCCATGATAAGCTCTCGCGATCAACGAAGGATATTCCTTCTCCTGAAGACCCGATCAGTCTCGAATCCCGCCACAAGACATTTCACAGCAATAAAACAAGACCAGCAAAGTCACCTTGGATGTGCCGACAAATCCGGATAGGAGCTGCACATATCTCGTCTCGTGGCACACCGGATTGTCCAAACTTCCGTAGGCCAACCCAGAGTTGCCTCTGTACACCGCGGTTGACGCTTTGGACCAACACTCACGACGAGCACCGCCCGGGGTAAAAATAAGATGACCCTTGGGCTCCGGAAACCCAAGGGAAAAGGGGCATAGGTGAGGCAAATGGTAAAACCAATGTTGGGCCTTGCTGGAAAAGTCTTATTCAAAGCGAACTGTCAAGGGGGTCCCATAAATCACCCGACCGCGTTAGGGACGCAAAATCCGGGAACATAACACCGATATGACGGAAACTAGGGCGGCAAGAGTGGAACAAAACACTAGGCATAAGGCCGAGCCTTCCACCCTTTACCAAGTATATAGATGCATTAATTAAATAAGATATATTGTGATATCCCAACAAGTAAACATGTTC
This sequence comes from Aegilops longissima, assembly GCA_021605205.1. Classification (NCBI taxonomy): domain Eukaryota; kingdom Viridiplantae; phylum Streptophyta; class Magnoliopsida; order Poales; family Poaceae; genus Aegilops; species Aegilops longissima. The sequence goes on from CM038676.1 coordinate 363,324,171, forward strand.
CAACAAGGAACAACATCTCCATGTTCCAACAAGGAACAAACTTCATCTTCACCGCAACTAACAACGCTATAAGAGGGCTGAGCAAAGCGGTAACATAGCCAAACAACGGTTTGCTAGGAAAGGATGGTTAGGGCTTGACATGGCAATATGGAAGGCATGATAAGCAAGTGATAGGCATCGAGCATAGGCATAGCAAAAGAGCGAGCAACTAGCAAGCAAAGATAGAAGTGATTTCGAGGGTATGGTCATCTTGCCTGAAATCCCGCAAGGAAGAAGAACGAATCCATGAAGAAGACAAACGGACGAAGTCGAACGAATCCTCACAACTCCGAACGAAACCGGCTAACGAGAGAAGCAAACCGAAAGAAGCAAACAACATAGTAAACAACCATCACATAAACATGGCATGATGCACAATCAAGTATGATGCATGTCCGTTTAAATAGCATGGCATGGCAATATGCACAAACAACACTACAAGTTATGGAGCTCAATATGCAACGAGTTGCATATTGACAAAACACCACATCAATTATTTAGTTCTCTCTCGGTTAGGTACTCAACAATATTAAATGTTGTTAAACATGGCAAGAGGTGAAGCATAATGAAACTACCTATCTAGGCAAGTTTAAATGAGGCCGAAACAACGAACAACAATTCCGGAAAATCCCCATATGCAAATTATGGATTAGGTACTGTTCTGCCCTAAACACAATTTTAATGTTGTTAAACATGCAAAGTAATGCTACCATGTTAAACTAGGCATTTTTCTACCCCATTTACATATATAATTTATTTAAAATGGAGCTACGGTTATTAAGTTATGAAATAAATCATTTTAACATGGCATTTAAGCAAATTAATGCAAACAACAATTATAAACATTTAAATGTTGTTATCATGATGCGGATGACATATGCAAGTTTTAAGCAATTTATGAAAACGTTGACAAGAGCATTATGAAGCATTGTGTCACCGTGGTGGAAGAAAGGGGTGCCACGGCAACGAATCCGAAAATGGTGCCACGCAACATATCAGTTCCGACAGCTCATCGAGATGTCGGTGCAAAAGAAAGCGTGAGCGTGTCATGCAAGAAGGTGGGGTGATCCCGATTACCGGGTTCCCACGGGATGGTAGAATGGCAAAAGGGGGGCATCGCAAGGATGATTCGATCACGGCGGTCGTCACGGGTTATACCTTCGGAACGAGCAATCGGGACGGGTCGAGTTGTCGAGGGAAGTAGATGGAAGTAGACGTTCTTGCGATGATCGTCGAGGGAAGTAGTCGCACGGCGTAGGGGAAGTCGTTGTTCACGCTCGATGGTAGTGGTACATCTCGCCATCGGAAGTAGTGGTACACACGAAGGTAGTCGAACTTGACGGTTCCGCTATACGTGTCTTCGGCGACGGTAGTTGTACACGCCAGAGATGTTCAAGAGGGACTTGGCGATCCGATGTCTCCGGTCGACGGTAGTGGTACTAGACGATCATGTAGTCGAACTTGACGCCGTGGTACACGCCTTCAAGATGTCCGGGTCGCTTGGTAGAGGTACTCGCAATCCGGCGGGGTACTTGGCGATCACCGTAGTTGTACATGGGTCGAGACGCTCGGGTCACCGGTAGTGGTGCTTGGCGATCGTCGTGGTACTTGGCGAATCCAGGAAACGGTAGCCGTACACGCATCGTAGAGGAACACACAACCGGGCACGGCAGCCACGGGTCATCCAAAGGCAGAGGCCATGGCGCCAAGCCCAGACGGTGGATGGCCAACGGGGCGGATCTGGGCATCGGGAGCCCGCCTCCCGCGACGCTGGCGGCAGGGAGGACGACAGAGGAGGCGATATGGCGGCGGGGCGATGCAGCTACCTCTGGCAGGTGGCGCTGCTGGCGGCCGACACCACGCAAGGAAGAAGGAGGGGTCGAGGCCGCAGGCAACCAAGGGGCAGGCGGCGGCTGGCGGCAGTGGTCGCGAGGAGGCGACGAGGAGAGGGCCGCAGGATGAGGCAGAGGAGGGCCACGGCGAGGTGGTCCTGGCCCGGTGGCGAGCCGAACGGAGGCGGGGCGAGGCGAGGTCGACGACGAGCACGCCAGACGGCGACGCGCGGGACATGGCGATATGGGAGAAGGGGCATGGCGCGAGGCGGTGGCGCGGGAACGGGTGGCGCCGGTGGAGGGAGGACGAGGAAGGGGCCGGCTTGGAGGCGCCATGAGAGGCGAGAGGGAGAAGAAGATCGAGGGAGATGGGATCGGGAGGAGGCCGAGGGGATCGGGAAGGAGACGGCGCTGGAGGAAGGGATCGAGCAGGGAGAGAGAGATGCGCCTGGGCTGGGCTAGGGTTAGGCGGTGGTGGGCCTTGGGCCTCGGGAGAGGTTAGGCCGGCCCGGGAGGAGGCGCTTAGGTGGGCCAGGAGCCGGGCTGGGCTCAAGGGAGGCTGGCTCTCTCTCTAAAAAAAAAAAGAGAAAAGAAAAGAAACGAAGATTAAGAAAGAAAAGAAAGAGAGGTTAAAGGAAGAGGTTGGACACACGGATAATTTTCCCGAGCTCACAAAAATATGAGGAATTTAACAAAAATGATCCAAGGATTTTTGGTGGAACTCCGGAAAATGATAGAATAAAATGGCAAGGTTTTGAGGTCAATTCGGAGCAGAAAAGGCATGGGATTTTTGCAAGTGTGTTATGGTGAATTCCAATACGAGGAATATTTTATATAGCTCCCTAATATCGGGAGGGTATGTTATAAAGAGAAGTCAACCTTCCCTCGATTTAAATGGACCGAGGATCCATACAAATTATTTAGAAGAGTTTGCAAAAATTAATGATATGATGGCATGATGCAATGCAAGAGATGACATGATGAAATGCAAAAACAAAACAAAACACATGGCAAAACTCGAAACCCCGAAGGCAATCAAGCTCCGGTCTTGGGCGCCACAACACTCCACCACTACGAGAGGATCTCGCCCCGAGATCTAGGATGGCACCGGAGAAAACGGAAGAGGAAGAGGTAAAACTAAGTTGCTTCTGACAAACGAAAGTGAAACCAAAGAACCTTGAGAGGTTGAACAAAATGAAAGAAAGAAAACAATGAAGATGAAGAAAGTTGAAAACACTCTGTTAGAAAAGAGGAACAAGGGATACGACGAAAACCAAGAGGTTTAGTGACAAGATAGATACTGAAACCACTCCGGTTAAAACTAGATCGAGAAGGAATAAGATTGATATAATATGGGCAGCACTCCGGCTAAAAGAAGAAGGAAAACTTGATAAGATGAAAAGAACTTGAAGAGAAGACACCACACTCCGGTTAAATGGATAATGCAAGAAAAAAGACATGATCTAGACAAAACAAGATGATGGGTCGAAGAGAGCAACATCACAATGCCTTCGGAAACAAATGAAAGAGTGGAATGGAATGGACGAAGGGAAACAAGATCTTGAAAGAGCACGCTTACAAGAAATGTTAGAACGGAGTTGTTGGACTATCAACAACGAAAGGAACAAGCTTGTAGTGGGCTTATGGAACACATCTCAATATTATGAGGTGAGTTTCTGCCACCAACGGAAACACATGATTGGATTGATATCACCAAGGAGACGAGAAACTTATATCACCGGGAGGACAAATGAAGAACTTAGGTCCTTTATAAGCACCATAAATAGCAACAATCCTTAGGGAAAGCTTTAGGTGAAATATAGCCCAAGATAACTCCAATGAAGAGATTGATGGATTTAAAATACCTCATTCTTGACAACATGTTAATCATGAAACACGAACACAAATTGTCGAGAATGACATAACACCATCTCAAGAGATAAGGTATAAAGAATTGCACTTCGAAATGCAAGAAGAAGAATACTTGAACTCCTCAAAACAAAACATGTGTTGAGCACCATGTTCAATTTTGAGTATAGCTTGGCGGACCATAACTCCGAGAGAAAACTTGAAGAACAATTCGAGAAAGAAATGAATCCTTGAGGAACCACCATGTAGAGCCTCCATGAAGAACTCCGGTAATAAAAAGGATGATAAAAGAAATTGAAGTTGAAAACACAAGGTGAAGCCTTGCAGTGTTAAGATGAAGCTTTGAAATGATATAACCGAGAAAACTTGGAACTCCGGAAAGAAAGATGAACAAATGAAATCATGAATTTTGATGAACCTCCGGAATAAGGAATTGAACTAACTCGATGGAACAAGAATAAGAATTGCATTATGCTGATCCTTCACCAATTAAATTGATGACAAGCAATGGATTTGGCATACTACTTATTCTCGTAGAAAGGATTAAGATAGATATATAGCGCAAACTTGAGAAGGTATTGATGGAACCACCGGTGGGATTTGGAAAACAAGAGTTGAACGCTTGAATGAATAATTCTGAGATGATGGGCTCCGAAGAATCAAACTGAAAAGACTCCTGAAATGCTCCGGGTGGGTTAAAAGAATTCTCACAACCGAAAATAATTATGAGAGGATGGCATCAAACTAGAACCAAGAATCTTGAAGAGAATGGAGCAAGATTAAAGAGAAACTCATCTTCAGTCTTCAAAATTCGAGAATGACGACGAGAAACATCACCATGAATTATTGAAGCACTCCGAATGAAAATTAGAAAGGTTGAACCAACAATGAAAAGAATTTGAAAGATCTTGGAGAAAGACATTTGACCGATGATAACTCATTCTTACGCCAAACTTTGCAATGAATTTGGGAATAGCTCCTGAAAATTAGAAGAGTCGTAAGATCCTCGAAAAGACCTGTGGGTTAGGCCCACTCAAAAGAACCACCGCTGAACAATTGTTTGAAATAGATATTGCACCGTAGAATTAAATGGCTTGAATGAGATAGCATCCTCAAAAGAACTTGAGTGAATTGAGAATGGAAACTAGAATCTTCCGAGATATCTTCAACAATCCTAACAAATGAATAGCGAGAGGTGAATGATTAAGAGATGCACCGACATGAGAAAGCATTTGAAACGATGAAAAGAATAATGATCAACACCGAAAACTTGACTTAAATCCACCGGAGAAGAAAATTAGAATGGAACAATGATAAGGTTAAAGCTTCCTTAGCGCCTTCATGAGAAATCACCGGATAAAACATTAAAGGAAAAGAATGAAGAAACTTCACTCAACAAAATGGATACTTGATTAAGAAATCTGAGTCCTTGAAGAAAAAGGGTGGAGGGCGGAAAACAAACAACTTGGGTCGGATGAAACGAACACCGCTGAGAAAAAGCTTAGAATTGATCTTGCTAATGTTGGAATGATCGGATCCACTTGAAGAGAAGCACGCCGTTGAGAAAAGAATTAACATGACAAGCTCAAGGATCAAGAAGGATTAGTATTCACATAGCAATATGAGAACACCATTTAGGAAAGGTATGGAATCAACACTTGACATTGAAGCAACTCAATACCACAAAACAAAACAAAAACAAAGGATTGGCTTCAAGAATGAGCCGAACAAATACATGATAGAGATTTCGCAGTGTTCGTGGTGGGGCCACACGGACACGACGATAGCGGACGTCACGAATGACAAACAAGACGCCCCGAATCAGCATAGCCAAGGATTCTTTAAGACGCCTCGTGACCATCAGAATCGATCGTGAATGGGCGGACCACTAGACGTTGAGCCCCAATCTCAAATCATACATCCGTCGGAAAGAATATCCTCGAAGCTACTAGAATTCCACCTATAAACTCCCAAACTTTCTCGGTTATGCAACTGGTGTTGGGGATACAGGGACACAAAATATATCACCCAAACTAACAATACCTAGATCCAAATTGATCCATCCGTCAACACATAACCAAGAAACCTTCGAAATCGTGGTACCGACCTTCAAAAACATCCGTTATACAAGTCATGGCAATATTCTCAAGACTCGCCACAAGATCGGGCTATCAGGTTATCTCACCAACAACTGCACAAAAGAGATTTCGATGTCGGTAAAACTCGTATTCCAGAATCGCAACGATAAAATTGTGACGACAACACCTCGGAGCTCAACTCCCGGACACCGCCACAACCCCTAAATGTCGAGGCACCAAGAACAATGTTCTCGCCACAAAACCATCGAACGATTCCAAGATACCCACGTGATCCTAAAAAAAATTTAGTGAAATTTGAGGAGAGAAAATCAAAACTCTACGTCAGATACCTCACCAGAGCGATTTAAGGACCGAGGAGTAAAAGAATCCTACTCCGATATATATAATCCTAAGACTCAAAACATTTTCCGCTCTAGACTCAACAACGCCAAAGAAACAATCAAGTAGGGGCTCCTAAGTCGGGAAGGCTCGACACCAACTTGAACGCCTCGATGCGGCTATATCTCCCACGTGTCGGGCACGACTTAGAGGCATAACCGCATTGAAAGCAATGTCGCAAGTGAGGTAATCTTCACACAACCCATGTAATACATAAGGAAAGAGATACATAGTTGGCTTACAATCGCCACTTCACACAATACATGAGTAAAACATTACATCATACAGATACAATCAAGGTCCGCTACGGAACCAAAATAAAAGAAGACTACCCCAAATGCTACACAGATCCCCGATCGTCCCAACTGGCTCCACTACCGATCAACTGAAACGAAACAACACAATGAACAAGATCTTCATCGAGCTCCTCCTTGAGCTCGTGCATCACCGCACGGTTTCATCGGCACCGCAAACTGGTTTTGAAGTATCTCGTGAGTCACGGGACTCAGCAATCTCACACCATGAGATCAAGACTATTTAAGCTTAAAGGTAGGACAAAGTAGTGAGGTGGAGCTGCAGCAAGTTTACTAGCATATATGGTGGCTAACATACGCAAATGAGAGCGAGAAGAGAAGGCAAAAAGCACGGTCGAACAACTATGATCAAGAAGTGATCCCGAACTACTTACGCCAAACATAACTCCAACATCAGTGTTCACTTCCCTGACTACCGAGAAGAGACCATCACGGTTACACACGCGTTGGTGTATTTTAATTAAGATCAACTTCGGTTTTCTACAACCGACATTAACAAATTCCCATCTGCCACATAACCGCTGCACGGCTTTCAAAGTTCAAACCCCGCAGGGTGTCCCAACTTAGCCCATGATAAGCTCTCGCGATCAACGAAGGATATTCTTCTCCCGGAAGACCCGATCAGTCTCGAATCCTGCTACAAGACATTTCACAGCAATAAAACAAGACCAGCAAAGTCGCCGGATGTGCCGACAAACTCGATAGGAGCTGCACATATCTCGGTCTCAGGCACACCGGATTGTCCAAACTTCCTAGTAGGCCAACCCAGAGTTGCCCCGGTACACCGGCGGCCGACTAGCTTGGACCAACACTCACGAGGAGCACCGCCCGGGGTAAAATAAGATGACCCTTGGGCTCCTAAACCCAAGGAAAAAGGGCATAGGTGAGGCAAATGGTAAAACCAATGTTGGGCCTTGCCGAAAAGTCTTATTCAAAGCGAACTGTCAAGGGGGTCCCATAAATCACCCGACCGCGTTAGGGACGCAAAATCCGGGAACATAACACCGATATGACGGAAACTAGGGCGGCAAGAGGAACAAAACACTGCATAAGGCCGAGCCTTCCACCCTTTACCAAGTATATAGATGCATTAATTAAATAAGATATATTGTGATATCCCAACAAGTAAACATGTTCCAACAAGGAACAACATCTCCATGTTCCAACAAGGAACAAACTTCATCTTCACCGCAACTAACAACGCTATAAGAGGGCTGAGCAAAGCGGTAACATAGCCAAACAACGGTTTGCTAGGAAAGGATGGTTAGGGGCTTGACATGGCAATATGGGAGGCATGATAAGCAAGTGGTAGGCATCGAGCATAGGCATAGCAAAAGAGCGAGCAACTAGCAAGCAAAGATAGAAGTGATTTCGAGGGTATGGTCATCTTGCCTGAAATCCCGCAAGGAAGAAGAACGAATCCATGAAGAAGACAAACGGACGAAGTCGAATGAATCCTCACAACTCCGAACGAAACCGGCTAACGAGAGAAGCAAACCGAAAGAAGCAAACAACATAGTAAACAACCATCACATAAACATGGCATGATGCACAATCAAGTATGATGCATGTCCGTTTAAATAGCATGGCATGGCAATATGCACAAACAACACTACAAGTTATGGAGCTCAATATGCAACGAGTTGCATATTGACGAAACACCACATCAATTATTTAGTTCTCTCTCGTTAGGTACTCAACAATATTAAATGTTGTTAAACATGGCAAGAGGTGAAGCATAATGAAACTACCTATCTAGGCAAGTTTAAATGAGGCCGAAACAACTAACAACAATTCCGAAAATCCCCATATGCAAATTATGGATTAGGTACTGATCTGCCCTAAACACAATTTTAAGTTGTTAAACATGCAAAGTAATGCTACCATGTTAAACTAGGCATTTTTCTACCCCATTTACATATATAATTTATTTAAAATGGAGCTACGGTTATTTAGTTATGAAATAAATCATTTTAACATGGCATTTAAGCAAATTAATGCAAACAACAATTATAAACATTTAAATGTTGTTATCATGATGCGGATGACATATGCAAGTTTTAAGCAATTTATGAAAACGTTGACAAGAGCATTATGAAGCATTGTGTCACCGTGGTGGAAGAAAGGTGCCACGGCAACGAATCCAAAATGGTGCCACGCAACATATCGGTTCCGATAGCTCATCGAGATGTCGGTGCAAAAGAAAGCGTGAGCGCAGTCATGCAAGAAGGTGGGTGATCCCGACACGGGTTCCCACGGATGGTAGAATGGCAAAAGGGGGCATCGCAAGGATGATTCGATCACGGCGGTCGCCACGGGTTATACCTTCGAACGAGCAATCGGACGGGTCGAGTTGTCGAGGGAAGTAGATGGAAGTAGACGTTTTCGCGGCGATCGCCGAGGGAAGTAGTCGCACACGGCGAGGGGGAAGTCGTTGTTCACGCTCGATGGTAGTGGTACATCTCGCCATCGGAAGTAGTGGTACACACGAAGGTAGTCGAACTTGACGGTTCCGCTATACGTGTCTTCGGCGACGGTAGTTGTACACGTCAGAGATGTACGAAGAGGGACTTGGCGATCCGATGTCTCCGGGTCGACGGTAGTGGTACTAGACGATCATGTAGTCGAACTTGACGCCGTGGTACACGCTTTTCAAGATGTCCGGTCGCTTGGTAGAGGTACTCGCAATCCGGCGGGGTACTTGGCGATCACCGTAGTTGTACATGGGTCGTAGACGTCGGGTCACCGGTAGCGGTGCTTGGCGATCGTCGTGGTACTTGGCGAATCCAGGGAAACGGTAGCCGACACGCATCGAGAGGAACACACAACCGGCACGGCAGCCACGGGTCATCCAAAGGCAGAGGCCATGGCGCCAAGCCCAGACGGTGGATGGCCAACGGGCGGATCTGGCATCGGGAGCCTGCCTCCGCGACGCTAAGGCAGGGGAGGACGACGGAGGGAGGCGATATGGCGGGTCGGGCGATGCAGCTACCTACTGCTGGTGGCGCTGCTTGCGGCCGACGACGACGCAAGGAAGAAGGAGGGGGTCGAGGCCGCAGGCAACCGGCGGGGCAGGCGGCGGCTTCGGCGTGGTGGTCGCGAGGAGGCGACGAGGAGAGGGCCGCAGGATGAGGCAGAGGAGGGCCACGGCGAGGTGGTCCTGGCCCGGTGGCGAGCCGAACGGAGGCGGGGCGAGGCGAGGTCGACGACGAGCACGCCAGGACGGCGGCGCGCGGGACATGGCGATATGGGAGAAGGGGCATGGCGCGAGGCGGTGGCGCGGGAACGGGTGGCGCCGGTGGAGGGAGGACGAGGAAGGGGCCGGCTTGGAGGCGCCATGAGAGGCGAGAGGGAGAAGGAGATCGAGGGAGATGGGATCGGGAGGAGGCCGAGGGGATCGGGAAGGAGACGGCGCTGGAGGAAGGGATCGAGCAGGGAGAGAGAGATGCGCTGGGGCTGGGCTAGGGTTAGGCGGCCGGTGGGCCTTGGGCCTCGGGAGAGGTTAGGCCGGCCTCGAGGAGGCGCTAGGTGGGCCAGAGCCGGCTGGGCTCAAGGGAGGCTGGCTCTCTCTCACTAAAAAGAAAAGAGAAAAGAAAAGAAACGAAGATTAAGAAAGAAAAGAAAGAGAGGTTAAAGGAAGAGGTTGACACGGATAATTTTCCCGAGCTCACAAAAATATGAGGAATTTAACAAAATGATCCAAGGATTTTGGTGGAACTCCGAAAATGATAGAATAAAATGGCAAGGTTTTGAGGTCAATTCGAGCGTAAAAGGCATGGGATTTTTGCAAGTGTGTTATGGTGAATTCCAATACGAGGAATATTTTATATAGCTCCCTAATATCGGAGGGTATGTTATAAAGAGAAGTCAACCTTCCTCGATTTAAATGGACCGAGGATCCATACAAATTATTTAGAAGAGTTTGCAAAAATTAATGATATGATGGCATGATGCAATGCAAGAGATGACATGATGAAATGCAAAAACAAAACAAAACACATGGCAAAACTCAGAAACCCTGGAAGGCAACTGAAGCTCCGGTCTTGGGGCGTCACACTTCGGCAAGGCTGCGGAGTGCTCATTTCCGCATATTATTAGATGCGAAAGTCTCGAAGACTGTTAATACCGTACTGGTATCCCTGGGCTGGTGCTCTATGGATTCTGGGGTTAGAAGCTCTTCGCCACTTTTGGCCACCTGCCGGAGTATCCAACATGCTCTAAGGCTATGAGTTGGTGTGGCGCCCTCTATACTATGAATTTTATAGGTCCATTGAGCCATCCCTCCAAAGACGGTTCCATGCCCCGTAGGGGTTTTTGTTTTTCGGTGTTTAACCCGGTGACCGCCAATAATGCACCCTTTATTTCGGATCGATTTGTATTCGTAATGGATTGTCCCAAAATCTTACTGATTTTCCAGCGCTTCATCGCACAAGATTTTCGTATTATGGACGCCAAGTCAGCAAAGCGTAATTTCACGGCGACCTATGGCGTTGAGGATTCCTTGTCCGCAATTATTGCGTAAGAATGAAATTGCGCTTTCCTCGCGGCAGCCCTTTATCCTGCTCATAACCAGGAGGAATCGCCCAAGAATGATGTAATCGCTTCCTCCGCTCTTGCCTAATTTTGATAGATCGATATGTTCGTGTGGGTGGGTGGAATTAAATCCAAAACCTCACCCAATCTGAGACTCAAGGTCCAAGGAGTTTCCGAACTCGGAAGTTTGGATTCTTGGATGTTGTCCAATGAATCTAGCCCGTTGCCTGACTCTAAGTTCAGGTCTTGAGGACGCCCTCCCTCCGCGGGTATCCGCTTGGAGGGATCGGGAATCCGCATATAGCTAGTCCTTAAGATAGATGAAGGGTCACCGCATTGTTCCTCCACCACAAAGAACATGATGGGTGACCGGGAGAGTTAATCTCTTAGATCGGGTTTAGGCCCAATCTGATCATAGTCTCAGAAGCGACTCCTGTGGCGGCGGCGCGATCCAGAGCTCGCTGGGAAGAGAGTCCGCCGATCTAACTGCCGGGCGAAGTTCCGAGTTGACGGAAGATTGCTTTCGGCGACCCGAGAAGTCATCATTGGCGCGGGCGGCGAACAGCGGTTGTCGGCGCTCGGGAACGGGGTCCCTGCACTTGCTCGCTCAGCGCCCGCGGGCGTGGCTCAAGGGGTGGCCCAGCAAGGCCCATCTTCATCAAGACAAGCTCAAGACCTCGCGAGGGGCGTGATTGCGGGCGGACGACAGAAGCTTCTCGTGCACGGCCTCGCCAGCTGGCTCACGAGGAGGCAGAGAGATCAAGGCGGGTACTTCACGAGGTGCCCATGACGCAAGCCATGACGACTAAGGGCGCCAGCGGGCGCCAGCCCAGCAAGGTCCTCCTTTCCTCTTTGGTGCAAAGGAGCAAGCGCAGTAAGAGTATCAAGCAAAGGCATCCGCTTTCGTGCAACAAGACCAAGACCGCCGAACGGCAGGAAGGAAGTCATTGTGGAGCCCAAGCCGGCCACCACCGTGAGCCTTTGATAGGCGAGGACCAACTTTAGTCAGATAAGTGTACTAGATGTTCCCTTCAAATGGCCAATTGTTGGTGCCCTTTCCGCCGATATTTGGGAAGAGGCCTGTGGCCTCTCGCCTATAAATAGGACTAGCCACCCACGTAGTAGGATAATCTGATCCGCATCTAGAAATCTTGGAGATCGAATCGAGAGAAAGGATCCAACACCGGGATCAAGAGAGAGAGCGATCAACTCCCCTAGCAGCTTCATCGCACCAGCCAAGAATGCACTGCAAGGCTGTTCTTCCTTGTATTGTTCATCATCATCCCAAGAGGCAATCCACCACACCACAAACTAGAGTAGGGTATTACACCACAATGGTGGCCCGAACTAGTATAAACCCTGTGTCTCTTGTGTTGTTCCTTTCATAGCTTAGATCTTAGCGAGGCGGCGAGGTGCGTAGGTAGAGGGTGAAATCTCCGCCGCACCCCAAAGATTCAACCTAGAGGGTCTGCCGAACCCGAACCGACATTTGGCGCGCTGTAGGTGCGCCGAATTTGTCTTCGCCGCTCGTTCTTCGTCGACCACCGATCCATGTCGACGCTGTCGGGCTCAAGCTGCCGAGCGCCGAGCCGCTCGCTTCGCTGTCGCTTAGACGGCCCTCGCCGACGGCCGCTTCGCCGTTTCTCATCGCCGCCGTCAACGCCGCCATCGCCCGGCGGGGAACAAGCAGAAGCATTGTCCCAAAGATCCGTCTGTGAGGCGAGACGGCCGCATCACATTTCCTCACTCAACCAGCTGGTTTTTCGTCCGCGCGCCTCCTGCTACCATGGAGGCTCGAAAGGCACCCATCGCGTAAACGAGCTCCTGCGCTACCGCCTACCGACGACGCCTATGAAGAGTGGCTCGACCGCCGCCGAAGCTCGTCCGCGCCGCAAGGGGCTCCCCCGCGCCATCCTTCTCGCTGCACCGCACCCCGCCCTACGCGAGCGATGAAGCTCCGGGGGCTCCTCGGTCGCCTCCCCCTCAAGAAGGCACCCTGGCCCCAAGGCGCGCGGCCCTCGGGCGGAACCCACTGTCCGGGCGCCACAGCAGCAAGAGCAGAGCTGCCAAGAGGTCCTCGCCCCAAGAAGCTGCCCGGTGCTCCTCGACGCTCATCAGACCACGCCCTGCTCCAAAGACGCTAAGACCCCACGCTGCTCCCAAACAGAAGCGCATGGGGACCCGCAAGACCAGTGCTCTTCTTCACCAAAGGCCTCCTGTGGCTACAAAGAGGCTGCCGCGCTTTCACCATCGAAGGCTGCGCAGCGTCAAGGGGCCCGGCAAGTTCAAGCTGACTCGCCTCCTCGCTACGACGCACACACCGACCCAGCCGAGTTCTCCAGCTTCACGAGCTGGGCATCGCCGCCAACGGGACGAAGAAGGTCATGGTGAATCTGGCTTCCCATGGCACTCAAGGACGGAGCCCGACTGCTCCTCGAACTCGGCTCTCGCACGATCTCCTCCTCGACGAGATGCGCACCCGCTTCATCGCCAACTTCCAAGGTATCATGACCGCCTCCCGCCAGGAGCGACATGCGCGCCGATCAAGCAGCAACTAGGGGAGACCTCAGAGAAGTACATCCAGCTTCAAGAACGCATGCCTCAAGATTCCTAAGGTGACCGAGGAGGCCATCATCTCCGCCTTTCTCCGATGGTGTGCGGACGCCAAGATGAAGGAGGAACCGGCGATGCATGAAGATCTGCACTTCCTTGAGCTGTTCAACTTGGCTACCAAGCGCACCAGGCTGAGGAAGGGCGCTTTCCCTCCTCGAGCTGCCACCGCAGACCCGTAAGAGAAGAAATCCAAGGCCAAGGAAGTGAAGCGCAAGGGGCTGCCGTGCTCATGCGTAACCGCACACCAAACGGGCGTAGATCAGCCCGAGTCTTCCAAGGGCAGCCGGCATCGTGTGTACCACGACCTCCACACCCACAACACCAACGAATGTCAAGAGCTTCGGGCCGTGCGAGAAGGGAGGATCGGCCGGCGCCCCGACCGCAACAATCGAGGCTACGGCCGAGCAGGAGGAAGGAACGCAGGACGCTGGGAAGACCGAGGCCCTCACCAAGGGTGGCGCGACCGACCTCGCGAGGATCGCTGGCAGGATCAGCCTCGCGAGGGAGACTGCAGGGATCAGCCTCGCGAGGATCGCCCGGAAGGAAACGCAGGCCTCCCTCCTCTGCCGCCGCAGCCAAGGAGAAACGAGGACCATCATCAGACGAGGGGCTAGGGGCTTCAGTGAGCCGCGCGATCGCTTGCATCCCGGGCGGAGCTCAAGCCCCGCCTCTCAACGATCTTCAAGCAGTTCGCCCGCAAGCGAATGCAGTCCTCCCAAGCTTGAAGCCACGCCTCTCTCAGTGGTCAGATGCGCCATCACGCTCAGCCAAATGATCAGCTCAAGCGCGCGCCATAGCAGGAGTCCTCCCGATGCTTTGTTCCCCAATCATCGCGAACGCAAGTCATCAGACCTCATCGACGGCGGAGCTGGGCTCAATGTCCCGTCCAGAGACATTCAACAATCTCCAAGTGCCTTACAATCAGCTTCAGCCAACCAAGCCTTTTCTCCGAGTCACCGATGGCTCCACGGTTCCGATTGGGCAGGTCCGCCTCCTCGTCACCTTCGGGCGCTGCGATAACCACCAAGACCGAGCTCATCGACTTCGATGTCGCCCACATTCGCCGCCATACAATGCCTTCCTCGGTACCCAGCTCGCCAAGTTCATGGCCATGACCCACCACGGCTACAACGCCCTCAAGATGCCAGAAGCGGCGGAGTCATCACGGTGCCTTGTGAAGAGAGAGATGCGGTGCTCCCCGAGCGAGCCTTTCAAGCCGCATCACTTGAAGACCTAGATCGCAGGAGCGTGAGGCCCCCGAGACCGCCTCCCAAGAAGAAGAAGACATCGCCTGCCCAACCCCTCGGGAGGTAGGCCCTCAAGGTCCGCGCCACTGTGGGCACCTCCTTCGTCAGATAGGAAGGCGCCCCGGGCCTCCTCAAGCAAGGCTCGGGGCTCTCTCCCGAGGGCCACTAACCTTGCTAAGGTCACGAAGGAGGCGCTTGGGCACCACTTGGAGGCGTGCTTCAGCACGCTTCCTCAGAAGGAGCAAGGCAAGGAGGGCCAAACCCTCGTGGAGTTCGCCACCGATCACGAGGAGTTGCAGGAGTCAAGAGTCATGAGTGGCAGCCGCCGCCACTCCGCCGTGAGTTTCCCATCCAGCAAGGATGGTGGGCTGCGCCTCTGCACCGACATCCCCGGCTCAACCGAGCCGCCTCAGAGCGCTTCGCCCTCACGCTGCGGGCGCCGCAAGGTCCACCCCACAGCCACGTCAGATGCCCCACGGCAGGCCGAACGCTGCCGCCACGCATCAGCGCCTCATGAGGAGCATCCCGAGGCTCAAGAGGCCAGCGCCCACAGCCCCGGGCGGAGATGGAGATGGTCCACGAGGAGCCACCAGCCCCAGAGCCTACCGAGGCTCCCCGGCCCGGGCTCGTGAAGATCGGCTTCCACAGCCCACGACGTCCGCTACTTCAACATCCTTCGCCCTCAACGCTATCGTGACATCCTTCAAGTTTCATTTCCACTGGAGTGCCCCTGTGGCTGCATTATTCCTGTGCCGCAGGTCCGCCCCTCGCGCGCGGTATCCTTTTACTTCATGTTCCTAGCTTACCTTGTTGGGGCGCCTAGGGCTGCATCATCCCCAAGTCGCCGGGCTGCACTCCAGCGGCATGTACCCTCTTGTGTTTATTTCGGTCATGCTCAACCCATCATGATTGTTATTTGATGCCACCACGCACCTCTTCTTCCTTCATGTCGCCGCTTGCACGCTAAAGGGGGGTACCGAGCATCACGACTGTGGCTCCCATCGCTCTCCAGCCCTCACCTTCCGGCCTTGTCCACGCATCGCGACCGGCATACCAAATGACGGCCGAGACCAGCTCGAGGGCCGGACCCGAGGACGAGAGCGCCGGCATCTAACCAAATCTGCAGGAACACATCACAAGTTAAGGCTCAGCCCAGCGCAACCCGCTTTGAGGTAGGGCCCCGTGAGTCCCGTGTTGGCTCAAGGGTGCCCAGATACACCTCGTCAGCCCTACCGTGCCAGCCACGCGGTCGTATGGGTCAGAGATGCCCCGGGCTCCTCCCAGTGGAGCCCCTACCACGCACTGGAAGCACCATGTCTGCGGCTGGCTGACGACACCGCCGAGGAGCGGCTATGCCCGCACACACACGGAAGCGCTTATGTCTGCTACCGGTGATAAACAATCGAGGGTGGCCCCGGCCAGATCAACCTCGGGAGCCCAGAGCTCAAGTGTCCGCCTCATCGCAATGCCTCCCTGAGTGCCGCGCGAGGGCTGAGCACGGGCTACGCCTGGTCACGCCTGCACGACGCTTCAGCCAGCCCT
Organism: Aegilops longissima; assembly: GCA_021605205.1. Lineage (NCBI taxonomy): Eukaryota > Viridiplantae > Streptophyta > Magnoliopsida > Poales > Poaceae > Aegilops > Aegilops longissima. Next base: position 363,340,637 of record CM038676.1, read on the forward strand.
CGGCCTGGTTCGTCGTGACGCCTCCCCGAGCGGAGCCAAGGTACGAAGGCCATTTGAGCGCCAAGGGGACTCTGAGCATCACGACTCATGAGCCTAACTGGTCACGTAGCCCCTCACCCTTAGTTCCGAAGGCTAACGGCGGTTGAGGTATGCGCGGGCCGGGCTCGCAGACGAGAATGGTAGATTCACCCACACATCTCACCTCCCTACTTGATGTTCGGCGCTAAGGGGGACTCCCGAGCATCGCGACTCAGAGCCTAACTTGTCACGTAGCCCTCACTCCTTGGTCCTGCCCTGTTTCCTGGTCGGGCTAATAAATACCGAGAGAGCAAGGCCTCACGCACAGAGCAACATAAGCAAGTAGGAAGGAAAAGTGCAAACCTCAAGGAATTCAAAAGCAAATATTACAGTCCATAACTGTTATCACAACACCAAACACAAGTTTAAACGCCCCGAGGCATGATGCATGCTGCGTGAGCCGAAAGCGTATCAGAGCCACGACAGTAGTCACTTGTTGGCGGTGGAGCTGCGCGGAGCGGGTTCGCCTCGTGAAGCCCTGTGACCGCAGCGCCTCGCTCGCTTGGTGCTGAAGGCCCGAACTTCGACAGCAGAGCCTCCGCCGAATTCTTCACGGCTCAAAGAACGGCAGCGGCAAGCTCGCCGTCATTGGCTCCAAAGCAGTCGTCGAGGTCGACATCCGATCGCGAAGGTAGACGTGGGTAAGGACCCGCCGCACGCAGAAGACAAGACACGCTACCGGCTCGCCCGAGGGCCAAGGCCAAGGGTGACATCTTCAAGAGCGCGGATCAGGAAGGGAAGCAGCTTACGGGCCGCCTCGGTGCCGCCAGCGGGCTTTCCTGCCGTCAGAAGCGCCCCTCAAGAAGGTGCGAGCCTTCACCTCCATCTCCATGAAAGCCTCACGGTCCTCGGCAAGAACCCGCTTTTTGCCGCCCAGCTCGACCTTCTTCGCCCAACTCCTGCTCCAATAAGACCCAGCGGTCACGGCGCCTATTAAGCTTGGCGTCCCTGTCCTGACGGCCGCCACGAGCCTTCATGTCTTCCTCCTTCTTGGCATGCATGCGGGCCTCCTTGGCAAGTTGGTCCCGAGTTCCCTGCAGCTCGCTTCTCCAAATACTTTGCAATGACCTCAGACATCGGCTACCTCCCCAAGGCGGCGCATGAGCAGCCTTCGCCCCAAGGACAGCTCGCTTCTCCTCGTCCGCAGCCGCCGAGGCCTCAACCAGCGCCGCCGAATCGGTTACCAGAGCTAATCCAGCCAGAGGTTAGCCCAAGCCACCACCACCAAGCGAGGGTCGGCGCCTGTAAGATCTTGCCGCAGCCGGTCCAATTCAGCAGCAGACGATCCAGACAAAGGGAGGAGTCGAGAGACAGCAGCTTGGTGGACTAGGAGGAGAGGACGGCAACGAACCACAAGATCCTCGAGGCGGGACTCACTGCGCCCAACAGCCGTGGCGGTTGCATCGTGCAAGGACACCTCAGAGTCGCTTGGGCCATGGGGGCTGAGCTCGCCCACCCAGCTCCACCAGCCTCGCGAGGATGACCGGCAGAGAGGCCCGTGTCTTGTCGCCGCCTTCCTTCACGGGCAGAGGCGCTGCCCTGCACGGAGCCTCAGAGCTCCCTTCACTTTTCACAGCAGCGCCACTCAGCCAAGAGATACAGATATCAAGCCTCAGCCGACAAAGCAAGGAATAAAACCAGAATCAAGCACTTACTGGTCATCACTTGTGAGCTCGAGCAACCTCCGCCATACTTGAAGCCCGAGAGCCGGCCGCAGGATCAGCCTCAAGAGGCCCGGAGCAGGAGGCATGTTCATGGGATCGCCGGAGCCGGGCAGACCTGCTGGGACCAGCCCACCCTGCCTTTTTCAGATCGGGGCAAGCTCGCCGCCATTGCCGCCATCCTCGCTGCCATCGCCGGGCAAGAGGCGGAGAGCGCAGGACCTGCGCCGGGAGGGCGCCTCGACTCCCCGCCGGTCGCCTGAGTCGCCCCGCTTGCTCCTCTTCTTCCTCCTTCACTGGAGTCGCGGAGGACACGCTCACTGCCGCCAGGCCGCTGGTCCTCGGAACCTCCACGGCACGGCCCGCCCCCATTGAAGGCGGGCATGGATTCCACCGCCGCCTCCCAATCATCTCAAGGAACAGGGCACAGAGCACCCTCCAACCTCGCCACGCCTCCCCGACCAAAGATTTGAGGACCGCGCCAGATCTTCGCCGGCCAAGATCAAGGGGTTCAAGGGCCTCCACAATGGAAGCGAGTATCGACGAAGGGGCCACCGATGCTCCAGAACTCCCTCAGAGCGATGCACTACCAGCTTTGCCGCCATGTTGCTCGGCCGCAGATCCGCGGCCCATCTTCTCCAAAGACTGCCTCACTGGGATCCACGAAGTTCCACACGAGACCAATCATCGGAGCTCAAGGGATGCCCGCGGGCGAATCAGCCGAGGTGGATGCGCCCAAGATCTACCATGACCCACTTGCTCCTCAAGCCTCAATCCTCTTCCCTGTGCTTCGAGATGGCGTTGAGCTGCCATACGCGATAAAGCTCACAAGACGCGGAGACGGGACCGCGAGAGGTCCGGAGGAGAAGTAGTGGCGCAGCAAGGCCACCGAGGGCTGCACCCCGACGTGAGCCTCACAATAGTAGGCTAAGATCGCCAAGAAGAACAGAGTTGGGGTGGAGGTGCAGAGCTTGCAGCTTGTAGTGGCGGAGGACGAGAAGAAGAACTCGTAAAAGGGAGGCACCAGATCGGCAGCAATGGCGCCACGAAGAGCGGATAGAAGGTGCCCTTGGCCTCTCGAAAGGGCGGAGCCAGCCTTGAACACCTCTCGCCCTGCCGATGCCTTTGCGCCACCACCATCCGGCGACCCGGGCAAGGCCCTTCGCCGACACATTCGGCGAGTCCAAGGCGGCTGAGTACCAAGCTCCGGCCGGGGTCTGGCGAGGCGCCATGTCTTGCTAGGGCATGCGGTCGAAGTAGATCTGGATATTTCGAAGGCAGGAAGGAAAGGCGCAAGAAAGGGGATCTGAGCAATGACCGGAGGAGACGAGGGAAGCAAAGCCTAGACAGACACCGCTCTTTTGTCGATTCACGCAGTTGCTAAGGTGCCCACGTCCAATCAACCGCCATGCGGCGCCCAAGGCCGCAGGCTGTTAGGGCTCATGGGCTTCGCGACTTGCCCTTCGCTTCTCCGCGTCACCCAAGTCCAGCGCGCTTTGGGCCCGGGCTACTGCCGGGCGCTTCCGGGAACGGGGTCCCTGACTTGCTCGCTCGCGGCTCCGCGGCGTGGCTCAAGGGGTGGCCCAAGAAGGCCCATCTTCATCAGCACAAGCTCAAGACCTCGCGAGGGGCCAAGGCTCATGGGCGGACGACAGAAGCTTCTCAGCACGGCCTCGCTGCCGGGCTCGCAGGAGGCGGAGAGATCAAGGCAGGTACCTCACGAGGTGCCCATGACGCAAGCCATGACGACTAAGGGCGCCAGCCCGCCAGTGTCCTCCTTTCCTCTTTGGTGCAAAGCGAAGCGAGCGCAGTAAGAGTATCAAGCAAAGGCATCCGCTTCGTGCAACAAGACCAAGACCGTGGCAACGGCAGGAAGGAAGTCATTAGGAGCCCAAGCCAAGGCCACCACCAGAGCCTTTGACAAAGCGAGGACCAACTTTAGTCAGATAAGTGTACTAGATGTTCCCTTCAAATGGCAAATTGTTGGCGCTCTTCCCGCCGATATTTGGGAAGAGGCCTGTGGCCTCCGCCTATAAATAGGACTAGCCACCCACAGAGTAGGATAATCTGATCCCGCATCTAGAAATCTTGGAGACCAGACGAGAGAAAGGATCCAAAGATCTCGATCAGCAGAGAGAGAGCGATCGAACTCCCCTAGCAGCTTCATCGCACCAGCCAAGAATGTACTCGCGAGGCTGTTCTTCCTTGTATTGTTCATCATCACCAAGAGGCAATCCACCACACCACAAACTAGAGTAGGGTATTACACCACAATGGTGGCCCTAACTAGTATAAACCCCGTGTCTCTTGTGTTGTTCCTTTCATAGCTTAGATCTTAGCGAGGCGGCGAGGTGCAAGTAGGTAGAGGGTGAAATCTCCGCCACAGCACCCCAAAGTTGTTCGAACCTAGAGGGTCTCGCTGAACCCGAACTGGAGAAGCGGTCATAAGACCGCTTAGCCGGAGAGTTTGGCCGATAACCAAAGCTCCTTTAGTAACAAGTACCGCCTTTTAAAGACGGATGAGGCATACTTTGATGGCGACGGCACACGCAGGAACTCTCAATGAAAGCACCAATGTCGGTGTCAAACCGCGGATCTCGGGTAGGGGGTCCCGAACTGCAAGGCCTAGGCGGATGGTAACAGGAGTCAAGGGACACGACAGCTTTTACCTGTGTTCGGCCCTCTCGATGGAGGTAAAACCCTACTCCCGCTTGATTAATATTGATGATATGGGTAGTATAAGAGTAGATCTACCACGAGATCGTAGAGGCTAAACCCTAGAAGCTAGCCTATGGTATGATTGTTGTTCGCCCCACGGACTAAAACCCTCCGGCTTATATAGACACCGGAAAGGGCTAGGGTTACACAGTAGTCGGTTACGATGGGAGGAGATCTACATATCAGACGCCAAGCTTGCCTTCCACGCCAAGGAAAGTCCCATCCGGACACGGACGAAGTCTTCAATCTTGTATCTTCATAGTCCAGAGTCCGCCAAAGGTTATAGTCCGCCATCCGGACACCCCCTAATCCAGACTCCTCAATGAGAGACCATGGAACTATGCATGACATCCTCTATGCCTTCATGGTACGACCTTTCTCAACAACTTCAAATTTCCAATTTAATTCATCTAACATGAATGATCATTGATTGATGGACATGAAAATTGGATTCAATAAATTTTTGTAGTACAAGGTGCCAAATTTTTCTATATAAATTCAAAACTGAATTTGTTTTTATCAAGACGGACAATTTGGTAGTATTCTTCTAGTGTTTACATCAACGAAAACATGATTTAGGTTTAGGCATTTTTCACGGCTTTAAATGTTCTATAGTTGGGTTGAATAGTTTTAAATAGCGGATAGCGGTTGGTAGCGGATTGAGGTCCACGTAGCGGAATACAGATAACTGATATTGCGGGAGCTATGTCCGCGTAGTGGATTTGTAAAAACACTGGATTATTGTTTATATTTCAAGATCATTAACAAAAAGTAATGCGATTAAATTTGAGCAATAGCGGATGTTGCGGTACTGCAGGTGTAGTAGTGGATGCTATCGCCGCTATTTGAAACTCGATGCTCATTAGTCTGTAAGAGCTCAAGTGTAGAGCACGCCCCCTATACCAAATTCCTGGCTCCGTCCTGAGTATCATTTCCTTAGACCATGAGATTGTGCAACTCCCGGATACCGTAGTACTGCTTTGGGTGTATCAAACGTCACAACATAACTGGGTGGCTATAAAGGTGCACTACAGTATCTCCGAAAGTGCCTGCGGTTGGCACGAATCGAGATCGATTTGTCACTCCGCATGACGGAGAGGTATCTCCGGGCCCACTCGGTAATGCATCATCATAATGAGCTCAATGTGACTAATGAGTTAGCCATGGGATCATGCGTTACGGAACGAGTAAAGAGACTTGCTGGTAACGAGATTGAATGAGGTATTGGGATACCAACGATCGAATCTCGGGCAAGTAACATACCGACGGACAAAGGGAATTGTATACGGGATTAATTGAATCCCCGACATCGTGGTTCATCCGATGAGATCATCGTGGAACATGTGGGTTCCAACAAGGGTATCCAGATCCCGCTGTTGGTTATTGGCCGGAGAACGTCTCGGTCATGTCTACATGGTTCCCGAACCCATAGAGTCTACACACTTAAGGTTTGGTGACGCTAGAGTTGTTATGGGAAATAGTATGTGGTTACCGAAGGTTGTTCGGAGTCCCGGATGAGATCCCGGACGTGATGAGGAACTCCGGAATGGTCCGAAGGTGAAGATCGATATATTGGATGAAGGGTATTGGAGTCCGGAATTGTTCTGGGAGTACCGGGTGACGACCAGCGTGACCGAAAGGTGTTTTGAGGCCCTGCAAGCGTTGGGGGCCTTATGGGCCAAGGGGAGGGGGCACTGATAACCCACAAGTATAGGGGATCAATTGTAGCCTCTTTAGATAAGTAAGAGTGTCGAACCCAACGAGGAGCTAAAGGTAGAACAAATATTCCCTCAAGTTCTATCGACCACCGATACAACTCTACGCACGCTTAACGTTCGCTTTACCGGAAACAAGTATGAAACTAGAAGTACTTTGTAGGTGTTTTTGGATAGGTTTGCAAGAAAGTAAAGAGCGAGTAAATAAAGACTAGGGGCTGTTTAGATGAAGACACAACTAAATTAGTTTTAGTAAAGAGCTTGTTGTCACGAGAAAGTTATTTGTCCCTAGGCAATCGATAACTAGACCGGTAATCATTATTGCAATTTTATTTGAGGAAGAGGCATAAGCTAACATACTTTCTCTACTTGGATCATATGCACTTATGATTGAAACTCTAGCAAGCATCCGCAACTACTAAAGATCATTAAGGTAAAACCCAACCATAGCATTAAAGTATCAAGTCCTCTTTATCCCATACGCAAACAACCTACTTACTCGGTGTGTGCTTCACACCACGCCACCCACCATAAGCAAATCATGAACATATTGCAAACCCTACAGCGGAATCCTCACGCTTGTGCGACACGGAGAGCACCATAGGACAGCACCAATAATAAAACATGCAACTCAAACCAATCTTGATCATCAAATAACCCATAGGACAAAACGGATCTACTCAAACATCATAGGATAGCCATACATCATTGGGAAATAATATATAGCGTTGAGCACCATGTTTAAGTAGAGATTACAGCGGTAAGAGAGAGGTTACACCGCTGCATAGAGGGGGAAGAGTTGGTGATGATGGCGGTGAAGTTGTTGGTGAAGATTGCGGTGATGATGATGGCCACGGAGCTGCTCCGCGCCACCGAAGAGAAGGGAGAGGGGCCCTTCGATTCTTCTTCCTTGACCTCCTCCCTAGATGGGAGAAGGGTTTCCTCCGTCCTTGGCCTCCATGGCGGGAGGGCGAGAGCCCTCCGAGATTGGATCTATCTCTCTCTTCTCTCTGCTTCTGCTGATCCTCCGTGCCCTTTCACCGCTTTCAGATATATATGGAGATCCGTAATCTGATTGGACTGAAACCTTCGCCGTGATTTTTACCAAAAATTAGCTTTCTTATGGCCAAGAAGGGCATCAACCGCCTTACGGTGGCCCATGAGGGTCGGGGCGCACCTGGGGGTAGGGGCGCCCCACCTCGTGGCCACCTCGCACCGCCTCGCTGGATTTTTCTTCCGAATTTTCCAAATATTCCAAAAATAACTCCATCCGCTTTTATCCCGCTTGGATTCCATTTGATATGGATATTCTCATAAACATAAAACATGCAACAAACAGAACTGCACTGGGCACTAGATCAATATGTTAGTCCCAAAATAATATAAAAGTTGCCAAAAGTATATGAAAGTTGAATAATATTGGCATGGAACAATCAAAATTATAGATACGACGAAGACGATCAGCATCCCCAAGCTTAATTCCTGCTCGCCCTCGAGTAGGTAAATGATAAAAAAGATAATTTTTGATGTGGAATGCTACCTAGCATAATCTTGATCATATGTCTAATCATGGCATGAATATTAAGACACGAGTGATTCAAAGCAATAGTCTATCATTTGACATAAAAACAATAATACTTCAAGCCTACTAATAAAGCAATCATGTCTTTTCAAAATAACATGGCCAAAGAAAGTTATCCCTACAAAATCATATAGTCTGGCTATGCTCCATCTTCACCACACAAAATATTCAAATCATGCACAACCCCGATGACAAGCCAAGCAATTGTTTCATACTTTTGATGTTCTCAAACCTTTTCAACTTTCACGCAATACATGAGCGTGAGCCATGGACATAGCACTATAGGTGGAATAGAATATGATGGTGGAGGTTGTATGGAGAAGACAAAAAGGAGAAAGTCTCACATCAACTAGGCGTATCAACGGGATATGGAGATGCCCATTAATAGATATCAATGTGAGGAGTAGGGATTTCCATGCAACGGATGCACTAGAGCTATAAGTGTATGAAAGCTCGAACTGAAACTAAGTGGGTGTGCATCCAACTTGCTTGCTCATGAATACCTAGGGCATTTGAGGAAGCCCATCATCGGAATATACAAGCCAAGTTCTATAATGAAAATTCCCACTAGTATATGAAAGTGATAACTCAAGAGACTCTATATGAAGAACATGGTGCTACTTTGAAGCACAAGTGTGGTAAAAGGATAGTAACATTGCCCCTTCTCTCTTTTTCTCTCATTTTTTTTTTTTTTTTTTTTTTTTTTGTGGGCTTTTTGGCCTCTTCTTTTATTTGGGCTTTTTGGCCTCTTTTATTTTTCATAAAGTCCGAGTCTCATCCCGACTTGTGGGGAATCATAGTTTCCATCATCCTTTCCTCACTGGGCAATGCTCTAATAATGATGATCATCACACTTTTATTTACTTACAACTCAATATTACAACTCGATATCTAGAACAAAGATATGACTCTATATGAATGCCTCCGCGGTGTATCGGATGTGCAATGATCTAGCGAGCAATGACATCAAAAAAGGACAAGCCATGAAAACATCATGCTAGCTATCTTACGATCATGCAAAGCAATATGACAATGAATGCTCAAGTCATGTATATGATGATGATGGAAGTTGCATGGCAATATATCTCGAATGGCTATGGAAATGCCATAATAGGTAGGTATGGTGGCTGTTTTGAGGAAGATATAATGAGGCTTATGTGTGATAGAGCGATCGTATCACGGGTTTGATGCACCGCGAAGTTTGCACCAACTCTCGAGGTGAGAAGGGCAATGCACGGCATCAAGAGGCTAGCAATGATGGAAGGGTGAGAGTGCGATAATCCATGGACTCAACATTAGTCATAAAGAACTCACATACTTATTGCAAAAATCTATTAGTCATCGAAACAAAGTACTACGCGCATGCTCCTAGGGGATAGATTGGTAGGAAAAGACCATCGCCATCCCCCGACCGCCACTCATAAGGAAGACAATCAATAAATAAATCATGTCCGACTTCATCACATAACGGTTCACCATACGCATGCTACGGGAATCACAAACTTCAACACAAGTATTTCTACAATCCACAACTACCCACTAGCATGACTCTAATATCACCATCTTTATATCGCAAAACTATTGCAAGGAATCAAACATATCATATTCAGCGATCTACAAGTTTATGTAGGATTTTATGACTAACCATGTGAATGACCAGTTCCTGTCATCTCTCTAAATAGATATAAGTGAAGCAAGAGAGTTTAATTCTTTCTACAAAAGATATGCCCACGCTCTAACAAATATAAGTGAAGCAAAAGAGCATTCTACAAATGGCAAAAGAGCATTCTACAAATGGTGAAGAAGAGAACAGCAATCCAAACTTCAAATGATATAAGTGAAGCACATGAAGCATTCTATAAAGCCATACTCAAAAGATATAAGTGAAGTGCAAAGAGCATTCTATAAATCAACCAAGGACTATCTCATACCAGCATGGTGCATAAAAGAAAAAAGAAAACTAAATGCAAAAGACGCCCAAGATTTGCACATATCGCATGAACGAAACGAATCCGAAAACATACCGATATTTGTTGAAGAAAGAGGGATGCCTTCCGGCATCCCCAAGCTTAGACGCTTGAGTCTCCTTGAATATTTACTTGGGGTGCCTCGGCATCCCCAAGCTTGAGCTCTTGCCTCTCTTCCTTCTTCTCACATCGAGACCTTCTCGATCATCGAACACTTCATCCACACAAAACTTCAATGTAAAACTCGTAAGATCCGTTAGTATAATAAAGCAAATCACTACTCTAAGTACTGTTGCAAACCAATTCATATTTTATTTTTGCATTGTGTCTACTGTAATATAACTTTTCATGGCTTAATCCACTGATATAAATTGATAGTTTCATCAAAACAAGCAAACTATGCATCAAAAACAGAATCTGTCTAAAACAGAACAGTCTGTAATAATCTGAACATTCACCATACTTATGATACTTGAAAAATTCTGCAAAAATTAGGAAAAATAAAAAATTTGTATAGAAAGACATTGCAAAAAGAATCAGAACCATTTGACGTTCCAGTAAAAAATTAAAATCACGCACTACAGCCAAAGTTTCTGTCCTGCACCATACAAACCAACAAGCATTGTAAACATCCTAAAGGCAAACCTTGGCACATTATTTTTATAATACAATGGAATTTTACAAGGGGATAATTATTTTGGTTGAAAAGTTTCCATAATCAAGATTCACGAAGTTTCCGTGAGCATGAACAAAGTTCAAGGCAAGTTCCCACTTCAACAATGCTTGTCCCTCTCACTTTCACTTTCCTTTTGAAAAGTTTTGGGTTCCCTCTTTATTTTTGTTGTTTTTAAACTATATGAAAGCACTCAACAGAAATAAATGACTCTCTAAAACTTCCGGTTGTCTCCCTGGCAGCTTTCTTTAAAGCCATTAAGCTAGGCATATAGTGCTCAAGTAGTGAATCCACCCGATCCCAAGGTATATCAAAGCCAATTTTAATTAGCAACGATTTGTAATTTAGTAGTGAGCACAAAGTAACATATATCATGTAATGACGAAGTCTAACTCTCTTCCTATGCATCGGCATGTCATAAAAGAACAATTCAAGCACACATAGTAAAGGCCAATGCATAGTATAAACAGTTTCTTGCAATTTTATCGTGTTGGTAACATAGAGAGGTGGAGATATAGTTCCTCTCTCATAATAATTGCAAGTAGGAGAAGCAAGCGCATGCATATTATATTCATCAAAATCATCATGTGTAATAGTAAAAGGCAACCCATCAATATAATCCTTAATAAGGGTAAACTTCTCCGATATAGTGTAGTTGGGAGAATTCGAAAAGATAATAGGACTATCATGCGTGGGTGCAATAGCAACAATTTCATGTTTAACATAAGGAACTATAGCAAGTTCATCTCCATAAGCATAATTCATATTGGCATCTTGGCCACAAGCATAGCAAGCATCATCAAAAAGGGATATTTCAAAAGAATCAAAGGGATCATAATAGTCATCATAGCAATCATCCTTCGTAAGCACGAAGGGAATTAAACAATGTATGAGTTGAAGAGTTACTCTCATTAGAAGGTGGGCACGGTAGCTAATCCGCTCTTCCTCCTTTTGTTCTTCGCTTCCTCCTCATCTTTTTCATCCAATGAGCTCACAGTTTCATCAATTTCTTCTTCCATAGACTCCTGCAAAATATTAGTCTCTTCTTGGACAGCGGAGACTTTCTCAATAAGTGCATTAATATCGAATTGTATTCATAATTCTCATAGCAATATTTGAGGATAGCTAAATTTTCAGGTCTATAAACAGCATCATCAAAATCTTCAAACTCTTTAAACATAGATTCAATTTCATAAGCACCCATAAAAGCAACAAATTCTTCTATTTGTTCCACATCATAGTAATCATATATACCATTAGCATAAGAAGCTAAGGTTTTTTATCATTAAATTTGCATGAAAAGGGAAGGTGTGGAGCCTTCATCCTAGAGCAACAAGTATAATCATAACTCAAGCATAGTTGCCTAGCATACCACTTCAATATATGAATTTGATCCCATAATAGTTTCCTTTTTGTGTCAAGCGATAATCCCTAAAGTATTCACGTTGATCCAACGTTACTCCCATTATCAAATTGAATGAGGTTTTCTCAGATTATCAAAGTAGTACATAATATTTTTCACATATTGAGCATCGAGGGTTTTAGGAGGTTCCCATCTCCATGAGTAGCAAGTACACCTAATTTTTTGGTATTTCGTGTTCCATATCCATAACTAAAGATAGAGAACAACTAAGAACAGCAAATAAAAATTACTTAGTGATAAAGCAAACAAGCACACACGAGAATATTCACCCCACGCTATAACTCCCAAGAATGGCGCCGTAAAAAGGTCTTGATAACCCACAAGAATAGGGGATCAATTGTAGCCTCTTTCGATAAGTAAGAGTGTCGAACCCAACGAGGAGCTAAAGGTAGAACAAATATTGCCTCAAGTTCTATCGACCACCGATACAACTCTACGCACGCTTGACGCTCGCTTTACCTAAACAAGTATGAAACTAGAAGTACTTTGTAGGTGTTTTTGGATAGGTTTGCAAGAAAGTAAAGAGCGGTAAATAAAGACTAGGGCTGTTTAGATGAAGACACAACTAAATTAGTTTTAGTAAAGAGCTTGTTGTCACGAGAAAGTTATTTGTCCCTAGGCAATCGATAACTAGACCGTAATCATTATTGCAATTTTATTTGAGGAAGAGGCATAAGCTAACATACTTTCTCTACTTGGATCATATGCACTTATGATTGAACTCTAGCAAGCATCCGCAACTACTAAAGATCATTAAGGTAAAACCCAACCATAGCATTAAAGTATCAAGTCCTCTTTATCCCATACGCAAACAACCTACTTACTCGGTCTCAGTGCTTCACACTCACGCCACCCACCATAAGCAAATCATGAACATATTGCAAACCCTACAGCGGAATCCTCACGCTATGCCGACACGGAGAGCACCATAGGACAGCACCAATAATAAAACATGCAACTCAAACCAATCTTGATCATCAATTAACCCATAGGACAAAACGGATCTACTCAAACATCATAGGATAGCCATACATCATTGGGAAATAATATATAGCGTTGAGCACCATGTTTAAGTAGAGATTACAGCGGTAAGAGAGAGGTTACACCGCTGCATAGAGGGGGAAGAGTTGGTGATGATGGCGTGAAGTTGTTGGTGAAGATTGCGATGGTGATGATGATGGCTACGGCAGCGCTCCAGCGCCACCGAAGAGAAGGGAGAGGGGCCCTTCATCTTCTTCTTCCTTGACCTCCTCCCTAGATGGGAGAAGGGTTTCCTCCGGTCCTTGGCCTCCATGGCGTGGAGGGCAAGAGCCCTCCGAGATTGGATCTATCTCTCTTTCTCTCTTTTTCGCTCTCCTCTGCTGCCCTTTCACCGCTTTCAGTATATATGGAGATCCGTGAATCTGATTGACTGAAACCTTCGCCGTGATTTTTACCAAAATTAGCTTTCTTGCCAAGAAGGGCATCAACCGCTTTACGGGTGGCCCATGAGGGTCAGGGCGCCTCCCACCTCCTCGTGGCCACCTCGGCACCGCCTCGCATGTGGATTTTTCTTCCGAATTTTCCAAATATTCCAAAAATAACTCCGTCTGCTTTTATCCCGCTTTGGATTCCGCTTGATATGGATATTCTGTGAAACATAAAACATGCAACAAATAGGAACTGCACTCGAACGGATCAATATGTTAGTCCCAAAAATAATATAAAAAGTTGCCAAAAGTATATGAAAGTTGAATAATATTGGCATGAAACAATCAAAAATTATAGATACGACGGAGACGTATCAGGCACATCAGCCCACTAAGGGGTTGTGCGCCCCTCCCACCCCATCTCACGTAACGTGGAGAGGTGGGGGTGCCTCCCCTAGGGCAGCCACCCCTCCCGCATGGGGGCAAGTTTCCTAGGGGTGGGGGCCCAAACCCACCTAAGGTTTCTGTGGCCGCCACCCTCCCGTAGGGAACCCTAGGGCGCCCTCCATCCCCTTCCCTATATATAGTGAGGAGAGAGAGGGCAGCCGCACTCTTCCCCGGGCGCAGCCCTCCCTCCTCCAACTCTTCCTTCTCCTCCGAGAGCTTAGCGAAGCCCTCGCAGAATACCACAAGCTCCACCACCACGCCGTCAGGTTGCCGGAGTTCTCCTCAACTTCTCCTCTCCCTTGCTGGATCAACAAGGAGGAGACGCCCTCGGCTGTACGTGTGTTGAACGCGGAGGCGCCGTCTGCTCGGCGCTAGATCGGATCTTCCGCGATTTGAATCGTCATGAGTACGACTCCATCAACCGCTGCTCAGTAACGCTCCGCTTAGCGATCTTCAAGGGTATGAAGATGCACTCCTCTCTCTCGCTGCTAGCATCTCCTAGATTGATCTTGGTGACACATAGGAATTTTCTTGAATTATTACTACGCTCCCGACAAAGGTATCGAGCTAGGTCTATGCGTAGATTCTATGCACGAGTAGAACACAAAGTAGTTGTGGGTGATGATTTGTTCAATTTGCTTACCGTTACTGTCACACCCTACATTTTGTAACATTTCATTTGCATTAATAAAGCATGAAGTTTGGCCCAACAAAAACTTTTGCACTATTTGGCTTTTATTTTGGAGTTGGTTTTCTCTTTGTGATTTTCAAGTGCTCTTTAGAGTCAACTACTCCACCTGCTGTACTTCATCTCCTTGCCCCAAGCTTCTGCCCAATGATCATGCCATGTGTATAGAGCAATATAGTATTTTCTTACAAAAATAAATTGGCCAAGAAGAATTTTCTAAAATTAGTTTTTCAAAAACCCTTGAATTGAGATTTGCACTGCAAGTACTTGATTTGAGGTGTGAAAAATCTTTCAAAAGGTATATTTGAAACCTATTAGATATAGGATTCCCATAAACCACAAAAATATAATTTTAAAAGTTATTTTACTATTTTATTTAAAAGCTTTTTCTTAAGGCCAAAAATGGTCTTTAATAGGGAAAAATTATTTTATTGTTTTAAAATATTTGACAAAAATCAGGGAAACTCAGTGGGCATATATTTCCCATATATAAGAGTTTCAACACATGGTCATGTTCAAAATGTTGGACAAAACCTCCCAAAACCATTTCTGCCCATTTCAAGGATTTGAAATATTTCTAAAAGAAATATTTTCAATAAAATCCAAGGAAAATCCAGCAAGTCACAAATGCATATTGTGATCACCTTGCAAAGCCTCATGTCAATTAAAGTCATTTTGGTTCACCAAAATGCCCCAAAACCCTCTCTGACCATAATCAAATTTGAACAACCTTGTACTACAAACTTTCTCTCCTTGACCCCAGCTTTTGTGAGCATGTTCACATGACCAAATGAGGCCACTACACCAAGTGGTGCATCAAGGAGAAGTGATTTGCTCAATTAGATCTACACAAGTCCATTTCTGGTAATTTCTAGGGTTTACAAAAGTTGCATTGGCAACTTTGCCCAAATAAGCTCCAACTTGGTGGAAGGCCCTAATTATATGTGTCATTTCACCCTGTGGAGTCTCATGGCAGTTGGAAATCCTCTGCTGGTCCAAACCATTATCAAACACCTTCTGCCACATTTCAAGAATCACCATTTTGACCACTAATACTATTCTCCTTGAACTCAACTCTTACCACATCTCCTCCTAATCCTCTCCTACCTCCAAGAATCTCCCCTGTGCCATTGCTCATCGATTAAGGGTGAAACACCCCATTTTCCTCCCCGACAACAACTTCTCTCCTTTCTCACATCCCTCCTCACTCCACATACCCAGGCATCCAATGCCCTTCCCCATTCTTTACTTCCCTAGAGTTACCAGACACCTTTGTCCGTGACCACTCAGATAGAAAATGGCCATGCCGCCATTTGGCGCTCGAGCTGCCACAAAGGCGCCCCTGACCGTAGCCGCCTCTTCCAACCGCCTTCGCCACCTGGCCTCCCCAACAGGCCTGACGATGCGCTCGACGTCCGCAACACGCCATAGCGTGGTCCCTCCTCCTTCTCCTCCTTCTTGCCCCACCAAGACGCTGCCGGCCGCCTGAAGCGCACTCAAAGGAGCATGCTCACACGCGCTGTGCCCCCGCCCCTCCTCCCGCTTCTCTTCCTTCACCCGCCACTGACCAACCCCATAAGCACCCCTGCACACACTCAAACAGGCCCCCTGACTGCGTGGCAACGGCAACGAGCTCGCTGCACAGTCCACGGAGGACCATCACGCTGCTATATAGCCCGCCTGGCCGCCTCCAGCAGCATCCGCCTCCTCACACCCCCAAGAACATGCCCGCACCACCCAAACACCCTCAAGGGGCTTCAGGCTCGGATCGACCGAGCTCCGCCACGGGTTGCTGCCGATCTCGTGGTACAGCCCTTCCGCCGCCTCCTCTTCCTCGATCCGAACCGCCGCTGCTCATCGACCATTTTCCTCTCTCCCGCCTTTTTGTAACCGAAACGGCCGAGCCACCGCCGCCGATGCTCCTCCGCCGGCCTCCTCATCGCCGACGAACCAGTGCAACTTCGTGACGCCCACCACCTCTACCCGAACGGGCGCCATGATCGCTGAGTCCAGCCGTGCCTTCGCCTCGACTCAAGCAGCCCTCAGATCGTCAGGTGAGCTCGCCGCCTCTCTCGACCTGTGGTTGACGACGACGGCCGGGGGCCCGTCTGTCACCTCACGCCCCGACGTGTGGGTCCCACCTGTCAGTTTAAACACACACGCGCTGCTGCATCGGTTCGCCTGTCGGCTGAAGGTGTATTTTGCACTTATGCCTTCGACGTGGCAGCCTCGCACGGGCTGAGTTCCTTCTGGGCCTGCTGCACTGAGGCCTTTCTGGCCCAGAGGCACCGTGCCCCTTCCCCTTTTTCTTTTATGTCACTTTTCCAAAAATTCCACAGGATAAAATATTTGTCCAAATAAATTAATTCCAATTCCTAAATTTCTAAAATATTGCAACCTATTTAATGGTGCAACTTTCATTCAAATCCAACAACCTTTTCTTCACTATAAATATTTAAATGTGATTTTAAGCATTTAAATATACCTTTATAAATCCATTTCTCCTATTCTCGCTACTCCAAATCCAAAACTAGAATTTTCCCTTCTTAGTTTTCAACCTAGTATTTAACAAAAATGAGTTGACATTTTCTGAGCACTTTGGTTTTTCTGTTTTATTATTGCCTTATTTTCTCGTTATTATTTTGCACATAGATTATGCTGTCAAGAAGGAGTTGGACCGTAAGACTTTGAAGACCCGTAAGACTTTGTTGAGCCAAAAAGCAGCCCTTTGACCATGTCTATGAAACCCTTTTTATGCATGTCATATAGCACTCTTATTGCTTGCATCGGAGACATGATACTATGATGGCCACATGGGGTGGTTTGCCACCATTACATCCTCGTTGATACTTGCATTTTGCATGACCCTACCTTCTTATGAGGGATTATGCCGGTGGGAGTAGATAGGATGCTAAGTAGTGCTACGCAAAAAGGGACGGGGATATGCATGGTAATGGAGACAAGGCATTTTCAAAGACTTTTCGAAAACCCTGTCGGGTGCCACTTATGCCCGAAGGAGATGATGAGTTGGGTAGCCACTTGATGACGAAGTGGTGTACCGAGGCAAGTGTGTGTGTTGTTTTCAAAACGGATTGGTTTAAGTGGCGACCGTTATTCCAACCTTACATGTGCAACCACTCTACCCTTATATGGGAAAGGGCATTATTGATTACCTAGGCCGATACTAGCTTGGATCCCGTGACATTAGTGACGGGGAGAGTTGGTGCTCTCTGGACGGGTCATGCTGTAGGGCGCCATGACTGCTTTCACAGGCACCGGATACAACGTTATGTTTGATATCCAGAATCTGTCCTCATGGTTACTTGAATTCTCGTGATGCATGTCTTACAAGTTGTTGAACATATTATTGCACTCAAAATTAGCTTTCGCAGAAATTTACCTATATCATGCATTGTTATATCTCGAACCAAAACATGGGTTGCTTAAGTAGTACATTCAAAGTACTCATTGGCTTGCCACTGGTTATTTAATTGGCCGTACATGGAAGAACCGGAGTTCAAGAAGAGTTCTTTGGAGACTAACATGCGAACTAGAACGCTTCCCAACCGTAATGCCCGTAGGGTTAAGGCGATGGCATGGGTCCTACTTATCGATTTAAGATTTCCGCCGCTTGTGTTTCATTTGATGTTCAACCCTTAAGGCTTTACCCATGTAAGACTTGACCATAATGGTCATAATTTGTGTAAGACGGTATGTATGGATGTAAGAATCTTGTTATTCAGCTTCGTGTGTTCAAAGGAGCATTGATCTCCGGGATCACTATACACGCACATTCGATGATCACGACTTATGAGTCGGGGTCCCCACAGAGCTGGTATCAGAGCCATCCTGACTGTAGGAAGCCTTAGTTAGCATGGACGTTAGTTAGCTTGAGACCATCTAAACTTCTCTTCTTTTTCTAAAGCTTACCCCACCCAAGGTATATTTCCCTTGTTGACCTCTCTCATTCAACCTTTGTAGATGGTTGCCGTACCCAAAGACTTCCTGACCACCGGATTTCCCGTGCTTCTCGAGGATAGCCTCAAGAAGTGCCAGTTTCACCAAGCCCCCATTTTCACCTACCATGAGCATTGGATCAACGACACCGAGACGGAGTATCATGTGGAAGTGATCGTGAAGGCTAATGACTCTCCAACAAGCTGGTTCTTCGAGGGACCCCAGATGGCAACTCTGGTTCTTGCCGTCGAGACGGCAACCCTCAAGGCACTCACCCGCCTCCGAGACCTTCTTCTAGAAATGGAAGACGAGTTGGCAACCCACTTCTTGCCTTATCGAAAGGAAGGTGAGATTGAGAGCAGTGCACCAGCTCCACCATTAGAAGAAGGACTTCCACTCCGATTCCAGACCTACTTCAGCCTTTGTGCCGATAGTTTGGCACAACACTTGGCCTCGGAATCAATGGAGCTCCGAAGGAACTTCATGAGACCAAGGCACTTTTCTCCAAGCACAAGGGAGGACGGACAGATCAAGAAGGAAGGTGCTCCTCGACAGCCCGCAATCGATACCGAGGCGTAAGACCCCAAAGGATGGAGGACCCCACAGCAACACCGCATGAGCGCAAAGGAATATCGCAAGCTCTTCGCACCACCGCAAAACAACGCCGTGTTGAGCTCCTCCACTCCCCCACCCCTTCAAGTGAAGAGGAAAGTCGTGGTGCTGATGATGAGGAGGAAGATCCAAGAGCCGCATCACGCGACCGAGCATTCCACCACTTAGGCATCATTCGCAACCCGGATATGCCCACAAGAACCCCTACGGTAGGATAGGTCCTGCACCCCTATGCGAAGTCGAGTCCTTGTAATGGTTCATATGAAACCATGTAGTGTTGTGTTTTCTTTTGATGTGTTTGATGGACGCCGTGCTTTCCTTCGGGAACTTGTGTTTACTACATCACCCATTTGGACTTTAATGAATGTGTTTGGCCTTTTGGCCCTTGCATGAAAAACAATTAGTGTCATACCAACCCCTTACTAGGCGCCCCATCTATATTGCTTTCCCCATGTTTCCCAATTATGAGATTTTGACCGCCCAACAGATGCCTGTTGTAACACGATCGGTACTCTACCCAGCAGAAGAAGCCGGAGCAGAGCCACCAGACCAAACCCAAGGACAAGCCCCACCACCGCCACCACCTCCAAGCATGGACATGGCTCAGCTTCTCCAAGCCTTCCGAGAGGAATGCCAAGCCAACACCGCAGCCCTCCAGATGATTGCTCTGTTGCCAATCGCCACCGGGCGGAAACGGCAATGGACGCTCCACGCTGGTGGAGTTCAAGAAGCATGCACCACCCACCTTCATCGAGACTGCTGAACCTCGATGCGCATTTAATCGGGTCCGCACTATTGAGGATCTCTGAACTAGTCGGATGCACTAAGGATGGTGAGAAGGTGTTGTATGTTGCTCACTGTCTCGGGGGCACTGCTAGAACTTGGTGGGATGGATTTAAGGCCATGCATGCTGAGCAAAACATCACTTGGAATGACTTCAAGGCAGAATTCCACAAGGCCCACATTCCTTCTGGAGTCATGGCCATCAAGAAGCGTGAGTTCGAGCCTCAAGCAAGGTAGTAGCACCGCCAAGGAGTACATGCAGAAGTTCAGGTTCTCTCAAGGTATGCCCTCAAGATGTCAAGACCGATGTCGCTAAAAGGGAGCGCTTCATGGAAGGCCTTAACCAGACTCGCAGAGATTTCGCTTGTTGTCTATGACTGCCCAACTTTTCCTGATCCGTGAACAAGGCACTCATGCTTGAGGACTAGCGACGGCTTTTGATGATACCCGAAAGCGCTAAGATGATCAGCAAGGGTAGCTCCAAGAACTGTGAAGCCTCGCCTGGGCAGCCAGCCCCTCGTCAAGCCAACCTATCTGCAGCCAAGAGCTCCTGCACCCGCACCAACTATCCACCTCACTAGTATGCCAACCCTGCACCAGCTTACAACAACCCCAATAACAATGCCGGCAAGAGCAGCAACCCCAACCAAGTCACTTGCTTTGATGTGGTCACCAGACACTACTCCAAGAATTGCCCCAACAAGAAGCCCGACGCCTCCGCCCCAATGCACAGTAACCCAGACAAGGTCATGGAATGCCACCAAGGAACCAAGCTCCCGCAACCCGCCTAACAACGGCAAGGGTCGTGAATCATGTCATCGCAGAAGAAGCCTCAGAAGACCCTGACGTCGTGGTTGGTAATGCCTTGTCAACTCAAAGACTGAATCGCCTTATTTGATTCTCGAGCCACGATTCATTTGTCACCCAAAAGTTTACATTAAAAGTGGCATGACCCCTACACCCTGAATAACCCTATGGTGGTACAAACCCCCGAGCAGAGATGAGAGCCAAGATAGGATGTAAAGGAGCCGGATTGTCATTAATGGGGTAGACTTCCTAGCGACCTTATCATCTTAAGATCGCAAGGCTTGATGTGATCTTAGGAATGGATTGGCTCATCAAGCACCAAGGCTTGTTAGATTGTGCCAACCGGATCTGTCACTGTGACCAATGACCAAGGAGTCGGTTAAATTTGCCTCCAACCCTCCTCCGCTCAAGCCAACCAAGATAACTGCCCTGATCAAGTTGGATTGGAGCAAGTGCCGTAGTATGCGATCATCCTAATGTCTTTCCCGATGAGCTACCAGAATGCCTCCCGACCGAGACATTGAGTTCATCATCGAGCTCAGACATTGAGCAGACCCATCTATAAGAAGCCGATAGAATGGGATCGAAGAGTTAGCATAATTGAAGAAGCAACTGGAAGAGCGGTTGAGGAAGGGATTTATCCGCCCTAGTGCCTCCCCTTGGGGATCACCTGTTCTGTTCGTGGCAAAGAAGGACGGTACCATCCGCTTATGCATTGACTACCGCTCCCTCAATGAAGTTACAATCAAGAACAAGTATCCACTTCCCAAGATTGAAGATCTGTTTGATCAACTTAATGGGGCCAAGGTGTTCTCCAAGATCGACCTTAGATCTGGGTATTACCAACAAAATCAGACCCCAAGATATTCAAGACGGCATTTGTAACCAGATATGGCTCAGATGAGTGCACGGTCATGTCCTTTGATTGACCAATGCCCCACTTACTTCATGTATCTCATGAATAAGGTCTTCATGGAATATTTGGACAAGTTTGTCGTTGTCTTCATTGATGACATTCTTGTCTTCTCGAAGACAGAAGAAGAGCACGAGCAACACTTGAGGATGGTCCTAGACAAGCTCCGAGAGCACCAACTGTATGCCAAGTTCAGCAAGTGCGAGTTTTGGCTGCATGAAGTTGGATTCTTGGGTCATGTATTGAATGCCGAAGGGTTGTCGGTGGATCCCACCAAGATTCAAGTCGTGACTGAATGGCAAACACCGAGCAATGTGAAGGAGGTCAGAAGCTTCCTCGGACTCGCGAGATATCACCGCAAGTTTGTTGAAGGATTCTCAAGCATTGCCCGACCTATGACCCAGCTCTTGAAAAAGGACAAGTTTGAGTGGACACCGAAGTGCGAAGAGAGCTTCCAGGAGCTAAAGAAGAGACTGACCACCGCCCGAGTTCTGGCCACACCAGATATACACAAGGAGTTTGTGATATATTGTGATGCGTCGAGAACCGGACTGGGAGGTGTTCTGATGCAAGAAGGCAGAGTCGTAGCTTGCCTTTCAAGGCAACTACAGCCTCATGAAGAGAACTATGCTACTCATGACCTTGAGTTGGCAGCTGCAGTTCATGCCCTGAAAACATGGCGACATTACCTCCTAGGGAAGCGGTGTGAGATATACACAGATCACAAAAGTCTGAAGTATTATGACCTTAGTGTTCAATACCACCCTGGAAAGGCTAATGTGGTAGCAGATGCATTAAGCAGAAAGGCTTGTTCCTTGAATGCTATGCTTAAGAGCAGGCTACCCGCCTTGTATGAAGAACTTGAAAGCTTCGGGTTGGAACTGGTTGCACCAGGATTCTTGGCCAACCTCGAAGTTAGGCCTACCTTGATAGATGATATTAAGGAAGCTCAAGGCACGAAAGTATTGAAGGCATCAAGAGGAAGATCAAGGCAGCAAGGCCCCAGATTCTCAGAGGATGAGCAAGGAATTGTGTGGTTTGGGAATCGATTTATGCACTCAACAGATTGAGCTCAAGAATTTGATCTTGCAAGAAGCTCATGACACCCCGTATTCCATCCACCCCGGAGGAACCAAGATGTATCAAGACCTAAAGGAAAGATTCGTGGCATGGCATGAAGAGAGAGATAGCCACTTTCGCCGCTAAGTGACATATGCCAAAGGGTCAAAGCTGAACATCAGCGACCACCGGATTGTTACAGCCTCTCAAGGTGCCCGAATGGAAATGGGATAAAGTCGGAATGGACTTCATCATCGGATTACCCAGGTCAAGTAAGGGACATGACTCCATCCGGGTCATAGTCACCATTTGACCAAAGTAGCCCATTTCATTCCTATCAAACGATTTCACGAGGGAAACCAGCTAGCCAGCCTCTACATCAATAGAATCGTAAGCCTTCATGGTGTTCCCAAGGAGATTGTGTCGCATCGAGGAACCCAGCTTTACCTCAAGGTTCGAAGAAGTTCCAAGAGGCCATGGGGACCAAGTTGTCCTTCAAAGATCGCTTCCACCCACGCATCGGAGGTCGATGTAACGAGTGAATCGACATCAAGACATGCTCCGAGCCTGTGTCTTAGCATATGGAGCTAGGTGGGAAGATTGCCTCCTTTCACCGAGTTCTCCTACAACAACAGTTATCAATCAAGCCTTCAGATGGCACTGAGGGAGTCCCGGATTAGGGGGTGTCCGGATAGCCAACTATCACCGTTGGCCGGACTCCTGGACTATGAAGATACAAGATTGAAGACTTCGTCCCGTGTCCGGATGGACTTTCCTTGGCGTGGAAGGCAAGCTTGGCGATACAGATATGTAGATCTCCTACCATTGTAACCGACTGTAACCCTAACCTATCCTGATCTATATAAACCGGAGGGTTTTAGTCCGAGGACTAACAACAATCATACCATAGGCTAGCTTCTAGGGTTTAGCCTCCTTGATCTCGTGGTAGATCTACTCTTGTACTACTCATATCATCAATATTAATCAAGCAGAGTAGGGTATTACTCCATCAAGAGGGCCCAACCTGGGTAAAAACATCGTGCCCTTTGTCTCCTATTACCATCCGCTTAGACGCACAGTTCGGGACCCCTACCCGAGATCCGCCGGTTTTGACACCGACATTGGTGCTTTCATTGAGAGTTCCTCCGTCGTCGCCGCCGTCAGAAGGATGCCTCATCTCGCCTTTAAAGACGATACTATCGCCAAATAAGCCTTGACCATCGGTCGACTCTTCGCCAGGTGGTTTTCATGACCGCCAACTCGCCGCCACACCGACGATGACTTCTCGAGTCATCAAACCAATCTCCACGTTAATTCGAACTTGCTGAATAGTTAGATCCGATCGAGCTCTCCTCCGTGAACGAGCTCTTGATCGATCGCCGCTCGAGTCGCCACAGATCACGACCGGATCGGGCCTAAACCGATCCGAGAGATCAACTCTCCTGTGCTACCCATCATGTTACCGTGATAGAGGAGCAATGCGCGATTCTTCTTCTATCTTAAGGACTAGCTACGTCCCGATTCCCGATCCCTCCATGCCGGATTCTCGAGAGGGACGGATGTCGATCAAGCCCTCGAACTTAAAGTCAGCGCGGGTTGGATTCATTGATATCATTCAAAAATCCAAACTTCGAAGTTCGAAACTTCGCCCTCGAGTCTTAAATTGACGGGTTCCAATCTAGTTCCACCCGCCCACCCAAACATTAGCGATCTATCCCGAATTCGCAAGAGCCAAATGAAATAAAGACATCATTACTTGGCCGATTCCTCCCGGTTATGGATGGATAAAGGACTGCCGAGAGGAGGACGAATCCCACTTTTTTGCAACAATTGCACGGACAAGGAATCTTAACGCCATAAGTCGCCAAAATTACACGCTTTGTTTACTTGGTGACCATAGTACAAAAGTATTGTGCGATGGAGAGTGCTTGGAAAACCGAAGTAAATTTTGGGATAATCCGCCCCAATACATCCCTAGTCCGAAATAAAAGGGTGCATCATCACCAAGCACCGGGTTAAACACCAAAAACCAAAACTCCCTAAAGGGTACGGAACCAGCATCGAGGGTTGGCTAAACGGACCGCAAAATTCATAGCACAGAGGGCGCCACTCCAACTCATAGCCTTCGAGCATGTTGGATACTACGGCAGTGGCCAAAAGTGGCTAAGAGCTTCTAGCTTCGTAATCCCAGCCCAACAATACCAAGACGATGTTAATAGCCTTCGAGACTTTCGTGATCAAATAATATGCGGAAACGAACACTCCGCAACCTTGCCAAGTCTACCAAGTAGCAACAATAAATCCATGGAGGACACGGCTATTACCTTTAATGCCAGGATTTAACCCAAATTCAACAGCCCGAGCACCACCGCATTGGTCCTCAAATTAATAGTGGATTTGCCGCTTTACTAAGGTACTCATGGATGGCGGCAATGACTAAACCTCATCTATGAGGAAACCCTCCAAACATGGAAATAGATCGAACCGCATTGAGCGAAGCAAAGACAACCTTTAGAGGAATAATCCTCACCGGAAGCATGCTGCACAGAAAAATCACACCGGATGTAGTGTTCGCTCACGGACAATTACAGGTCCGAGGAGGTCACATTTCAAGTGGCCCTGCTCAGCAAATGGATATCATGCTTTATTAGGGCGAGAGGCATTCACAATTTTTCAAGCTATACCCCACTATGGGTACATGAAGCTTAAAATGCCCGGACCCAACGGAATCATCACTCGCTAGTGATCCCAACATAGCACTCGCGCAGAAACAAGACAGCCGACTAGCCCTCGAGGCACTATCCGGCCCTAACGACCGAGGAACTCATCGCGATGCGCCCACGGTGAATGTGGACGATGTGATACTTGATAAAAGATCCAAGTCCACCTCTTTAAACCAGCGGACGAAATAGTCAAATTCCAAGTCCACCCAACGGACTCCTACAAAGACGGCTCCATTGGGGCACAATTAAACCCCGATGTAGACGCTGACTACGAGAATTTCTACGAGAAAACTCGACATTTTTGCCCGCACCTTCAGACATGCCAGAATCCCACGCCGGCTGGCCGAAAGCACAGCCTAAATATCCTAAAAGGATTCAAGCTACCAAACAGCTCTTCGCTTTTCCAACCCAAGACACAAAGTTATGGAGAGGAGCTAGCTAAACTTCCGAAGCCGGATTCATCGAGATATTAAACATCCGGACTGGCTAGCAAACCCGGTGAACCAAAGAAGGATAAATCCTGGCGCCTATGTGTTGATTTCAAAGACCTTAATAAGGCTTGCCCAAAGGATCCCTTCCTCCTCGCATTGATCAAATTATCGATGCTACAAAGCAGGACACGACTCATTGTGCTTCCTCGACGGCATCTTCGCTACCACCAAATCAAGATGGCGGAGCCCTACCAAGCTGCAACAGATTCATCACTCCATACGCCCATTCTCGCTTCAACACAATGCCCTTCGGCTCAAAACGCCGCAACATATATCAAGATGACTCGTATATGTCCGCAAAACAGATCGGCAAAACAAAGGAAGCATATGTAGATGACGTGGTCACAAAACCAAGCATGTCGAAACTCTAGTATACGACTTGAGGCTCACATTCGACAATCTTCAAAATATGACATCAAGCTCAATCCGAAAATGCGCTTCGCTGCTCCACCGAAAGCCCCGGGCTTCATTGTGTCCGTAGAGGAATTGAAGCAAACCCAGCCAAGATCCGAGCTCACACAACGGATATTCCAAAAGACCTCAAACAAATACAAAATTGATCGATGTAGCGGTTTAAGCCGCTTTTATTTCCGCTTGGGAGAAAAGGCGCACTTTACCGCCTCCGCCGACCAACACTTCGAGTGGATGGATGCCGCCACGGCCGGACTCAAGAGATAAAAGCCATATTGGCAACAAACCCGTCCTGGCCGCGCCCAACATGGGCAAACCAATGCTATTATATATCGCCGAACACATCAAGTTGTCACCAAGGTGCTCGTTGTCGAACGAGAAACGGACGACACCGTTCCTCTTCAAAGACCGTTTATTACGTGTCCACCGCCCTCACCCATGCAAGTCCCGCACCCACATTATCAAAATATAGCATACGCGTGTTCATGGCATCCCGGAAGCTGCGACACTACTTTCAAGAGTGTTCGATAACAAGAGCCTCCGGCACCTCTTAACGACATTATAAACAATCGCGACGCGACGGGCCGGATTGCTAAATGGGCCATAGAGCTCCTTCCATTCGACATAACCTATAATCCACGACGAGCTATCAAGTCACAGGTTTTGGCCGACTTCGCGGGTCGAATGGATCAAGTCGAACTCCCTAAAGAGTACGGCGATACTCCAATTGATCATGCACTTTGACGGCTCCAAAATGTTGGCCGCCTGGGTCAAGGCGTTGCCCCGACGTCCCCAACCGGGACACAGTCCAATACGCCCTCGATAATGTATACGGACTCCAACAACGAGTTAACACGAGGCCGCTTCGCACGCCTCCGGATGGCGCTCCATGGGCATTAAACGCCTAGAGGTGCGCGATTCAACCTCGCGATATCTCAAATAAACGGAGACTTTGATGCCAAAGATCCAAAATGGCAGCATACCGCAATGCGGTCCTAAAATGTCAGCACGGTTCAAGGGCTCAATTTCATCATATAGCCCGGATAACAACCGGCGGCGGACATATTGGCACGCATCGCTGCAAAACGCGATGCCGCCCCGCCTAACATCTTTTCTCGAACGGCTGTTCAAGCCATCCGCATTATGGGAAGGGGAGTCCGCACAATAATCCGACCCAACCGCACCGCCTCGACGCCAACACTCGACACAATCGGAGGCTCGCCACCGAGATAACACCTCCGCCCACTAAATAATGGTGGTTATCGCCCATGGACGAACCATTCCTAGCCTACCTAACTAGGCAGGAACTCCCGAAGACCAAAATGAGGCTCGCTGCATAGTACGGCGATCTAAAGCCTATAAAGTCCATGAGGGAGAGCTTTATAAGAAAAGCACTACCGAGTCCTTCAAAGGTGTATCTCCAAGAGGAAGGGCGAAACCTCCGGCTGAAATTCATGCCGAACTGGTGGGCACCACGCCGCAGCCCGGCCCTTGTAGGCAAGGCCTTCCATACATGATTTTATTGGCCAACGCCCAGTGCAGATGCGCAGGATTTAGTCCAATGATGCGCCGTTGCCAGCTTTTTGCTAACTAAAGCCACATGCCACCCACCGCCTCAAAACTATACCCATCACCGCCGTCATGGTCCGGGGCTTGACATGGTTGGACCCTCAAGGGAGGAACCCACAAGCAAAAATACCTATTGGTCATGGTGGATAAATTCACCAAATGGATAGAGGCCAAGCTCGTTAAAACGGCTGAATCCGGACCGTGATAGACTTCATATCGGGGGTAGTGCACCGTTACGGTGTCCCGCACAAGATCATCACCGATAACGGCACCAACTTCACGGCCGATGAGGTCAAATTATGGTGCAAAACATGGGCATCAAGATCAATTACGCCGCCTATCACCCTCAAACCAACGGTCAAGTCGAGCGAGCAAACGGTCTAATCATGAGCGCATTAAACCCGCACTAGTGTGGTCCTCAAGGAATCTAACACGACCGGGTTGAGGAGCTCGACCAGACTGGGGCTGCGGACCACGCCAAATCAGACACCGGATTCACACCATTTTTATGGTGTACGGCATGAGGCGGTCTTGCCTCGCGACATAATACATGACTCACCTCGCGGCGCATGTATGAAGAAAGAGAAGCCGAGCTCGATCGGCAGGATAGTTTGATGCATTGGAGGAGGAGCGACGACGGCAAAAGCTCGCTCCGTGATTCTATCAACAAGAGGCTCAAGATATCAAAGCAAGGAAGTACGGGCCAAAGCTTATAACGCTGGCTTAACTAGTTCTACGCTCACGGACAAGAAAAAGGACAAACTCAAGCCATAATGGGAAGGTCCTTCATCATCGACCAGGTCCCGACCGCAGAGCATACCGTCTCTGAAGCATCGGATAACCGACTCGAGCCGAACCCATGGAATGCAGCCCGCCCACGAAGATTCTACGCTTAAGCGCCGGACTCCAAGTTCGCTCTTCCTCCGGCCCACATTTTCTATTTTTGCTGTCTTTATTTCTCTCTTCCTCCTCCTTCTTCTTGAAGCCTTTAGAGGCTCGCTTGGCGCTTTGTTCAAGACATATTTGACGCGCTGTCCACGCCATTATACCTGGGGCTTCTTTAATGTGTTTACTTATACGGGCTTTATGCCCAACACATGCGCCAAACTTCCGCATGTACCTTCTATTCACCATTATATGCATCGATATGACTTAAGTTTTGGCCAAGCTGGGTTGCTCGCCCCGTGCTTACCCTCACGCTCCCGATTGTTGGGCTAGGTGGTAAAGGAGCACCTCCGCGATTGTTATCGCCGGTCACCGGATGTGTACTCGACCGGGTGAAGCCGAAAGCTAGCGCTTTAAGGGAATATTCGGTCGGTGAACTGAAAGATGATTTTAACTATTTACCCATCTGCCCCTGTGATGATTTTCTGCTTTCCTAGCAGTTTTGACATGCACTTTAGGGCATGCACCCCAAATAAAGGAACCCTTAACGGAACTATTCTCCCCGAAGATGTTTCTTACTATCCATGTAATATAACATAACTAGTTGGGCACTTGTCTCATACAGCAATAATGACCCCTACGCCTTTGTCTCCATGCATACCCCGGTTCTTATATAACCACAAAGGTATTCGACACACCGGACTATTGGGTCCCGAGGTCGGCTTAAAAGGTCCGCTATGACAAACGATCTATAATCCGCTAGAAGACATTTTTCATGTCATATTTAATTACATAGTCAACTTGACTCATTGTATTCCTCCTCAATGCCATCTAATAGGCTATCTAATTTACAATCTTGTTGAATACTTGGCGCCAATTCTACTTGGCCGCACACTGCTTACAGGATCTCCTTCCCATCAGCCCCACAGTCCGACTCGCCATGTGGTTTGGGTCACCTTCGGTACCGCTGCCTTTACCATGGCCTGTGCCTCCTCGGCGCCTTTGACGGCAGGCCGATATCTTCCATACGGAAGCGCCGCTGCGTTCCTTGAAGCCGCCCGCCAGCTCCCCAATGCCTTCGCAGGAGATAGATGGCCACAAGGCCTGGCCGACGCTTTTCATCACCGCTGAACTCGTTCGCAGCCGACGCGTTCGGGAAGAAGATCACCAAGAACTGGCATCTCCTCTTCAGACGACCGTGAGCAAACCTATATACATGTTTATGTTAGTCGCTTTCCTCGCCAACTCTTTCAAAGTTCGCCAAGCACTTATCGAAAATGTCGCGACGAAGTCGCCGATTCTCCTTCACGGAGTCGGCTAACCGGGCACGAACATCTTTTAGTTCTTCACCCACCGGTGTTGGCATCTTGAGGCTATTTTTCTCCCGCCGCACCTCGTAAGCACGCCTCGCCGCCTTTAGTCGGGCGCAAGAGCTGTTGCTTGTCCGGATCTAGTCCGCGCCATCTGCAATATTTTTGTCGATTTACACACCCGCCGACTTCATAAACTATTTATCTTTTGAAGCATATATTACCGAGGGGGTCTCGTGGCTCCCCCTCAGAAGCGCTAATGCGGCCTCAAGTTGGGCCTTGCATTCTTCAAGCTCCTGACAATGGGTATTCTTTTTGTAAGATCCTCAGATAACAAATGATCCTTAAATCAGTTATTCTAACTATTTTAAGTCTCAAGGGCTACCGATATATATAACTGCCAAATTTCTTACCAGATCTCCTTTACATACCGCCCGTGGCTCGCTAGACCATCTTGAGCGGCACGGAGGTGCGATCTCCGAATTGAAGGCATTCAAGGCCTCTTGGGAGAAACATGCGCCACGAAGAACTGTCCGCGGCGCCTGTGTTCATGGAGCTTCCACCTCGGGTTGGTGGCGGACAATTTGTCGGCATCCTCTCGCCGGAGGAGCATCCGACGACGCCTGCGTTTCGCCTCCGCTGACCCGGCTTTGAGCCCGCCGGCGGAGGCTCGATGGCAACCTCTCCGACTCACCGCGAGCTTTTTTCCTGAAAAAGCACCAGCGTTAGTACACCTTCCAGAATCAATCCTGGAATATGGTGAAGCGCCATACCGCTATGACGGAGTTTCGATCCGACCGCACTTCTTTTTAGCTCGGGGCCAGACGCCTTTGTTGGCCAGTCGCTGGCTCGGCTTCCTCCTCAAGGTACCTCGCGAAACACCATTGGTATACGGTGATCAAGAAATTAGCACGGATGGGTCGTTATCGAGTATTGGGACCTCGGTCTCGCCACTCGTGAGGCCGGAAGTATTCGGGGTAATCGGCAGAATGGCAACCAAAGCATTGTCAATGCTAAGTTGGTGGAACACCCCGTCAATCAACTCCACCTTTATATCCGGATCCTCTTCGAAGCCGGATCGAGGGACCGCTCCGGATCCTCGGTTGTGGGGCGGGCTGTATCTTCTCCATAATCCGACGCAGCCTCGCAAGTAAACCAAGAAATGAGATATTTAATCACGGAACATGGATCGGACAGCCACAAAGATGTTTGCTTACCCAACTTCGAGGATTATTCAAGAAAATCCTCCTCCTCCCTTTATACATGGCAGTCAAGATCTTCACCAGCCAGTGACCGATCCCGCCCTTTGCGGCCGTGGCGGGTGGCATCGCCCTCCCCGCTGAAATCCCACATGGGTGGCCCCTATATTGAGCGGCCACTCTTCATAATGCGATTGTCATGACTCCAATCATGGTCAATCCGCATGAG